>CM069861.1:211905398-212505398 GCA_036172795.1 Pelodytes ibericus
TATGAGGCTATCCTAGATATAAGATATGGTCAGGGACTAATGAAAGTATTACTTTACTGAGAGGGTAGTGGATGCATGGAATAGTCTTCCAGTAGAAGTGGTAGAGGTTAATATAGTGAAGGAGTTTAAGCATGCATGGGATAGGTATAAGGCTATCCTAGATATAAGATAAGGCCAGGGACTAATGAAAGTATTACATTACTGAGAGGGTAGTGGATGTATGGAATAGTCGTCCAGTAGAAGTGGTAGAGGTTAATACAGTGAAGGAGTTTAAGCATGCATGGGATAGGTATGAGGCTATCCTAGATATAAGATAAGGCCAGGGACTAATGAAAGTATTACATTACTGAGAGGGTAGTGGATGCATGGAATAGTCTTCCAGTAGAAGTGGTAGAGGTTAATACAGTGAAGGAGTTTAAGCATGCATGGGATAGGTATGTGGCTATCCTAGATATAAGATAAGCAATCTTATATATAGCAATCACCAGTGTTCTTACACTAACACAAATAAACCATTGGAAAACATTTTTTTTATATTATAAAACCTTTTTATAATATAACAACTTTTTTGATTGTCTTTATGTATGCTAGATTTCCCAGAATCACTTCCACTGATCTCATCAATTACAGATAACATGTAACATACATCTTTTGCAACAAACCCAACTATATTTAAATCATTATGAGGGTATTTGGCTTTAGATTTTTTCCACTCGATCTTTGTGAATTAATATTGTGACACAGTTGGCCTGTAACAGATTGCTATTCCTTCAGGTGCACAAGTTTCCACACCAGGTTCTGGGACATGTTTGTTTGAAGATGCTCCCTACATAGTCACTTCCCCATGACTTTTAGGAAAACCTCCTTTGAGTTCAAGATAGAGCTAGATACCATCTCCATTTCTTTCTTTTATTTCTCTTAATAATTTGACATCAATAACTCAACTCCACAAAGGCACATTAGCCGTATTACCATAACCTTTCTTTCAGATCCTCTGCTACACGTTTCATAGCAGAATCTTCTTGCCATTTATTCCAGCAGGTCTTTGTCAGCGATAATAGGCAGGCTTAAGATTACCTTCTTGAGGAAGACAACACTATGCAACCACCTACAACTCTGTTGTTTGTCACTACTGTTCTTCAATGCCTTTAGTTGCCCGCATTCTCCACCATTATGTTTCAACAAGGAAAGGGTTAACAGACAGTAATCCAATAGAAGGTGACATCTTAATTTTCCTTTATTCTAGTAAACTTCTCTGGCAGCAAAATATATTCTCACAAACAACGTGGGGTAATTACAGATGTTTATTCTTTAACACAACCATAGCTGGGAATGGTGTTTGGTTGTAATACAAATTCACATCATCCAAAGCCACTCAGAAGTTAAGGCATTAGATGTAGAGTTGCCTGGGTGCCGTGACGTCAATCAATATTTGTCCAAAGAAACAGAAAAAAGACCACGCAATTTCACCCAACATCCAGGAATTTCATTCCGAATTGGCCGCTCGGTTACCAAAGCATTGGAGGCCTTGAGATCAGAGCATTTATGCTGTAAAAAGCATAGAATGTTGGCTACACAATATCGATCAGCCCCAAATACCATTCATATTCAGGGATAATAAAAACATTTCACCTATTCTGAGCTGGAGAATTCGATAAAGACCTCTAAAATACATTAACAAAGGCATTTTCAACTTTATTTTTTACATGAATATACCTATGTACATGCCCTAATAAAATTCCCACCATGAATATGCAGAATTATTATATCTGAAAAAAAAAAGATATCTCCCCATGGATGTAACTATGGACATTGCAAAAAAAAACCACACAACCAAATAAGGGTCATGCAGATAAATACATGTGCATAACACACACTAGAACCACGCTGAAAGGGAACATGTAACCAGTTAATCAGTGGAGTAATGCAACCAGGTGACATGTCTACTAACAAGATGTTACAGTGTAATTTACTCATCAGCATTTGATGAGGAGGAGCATGCTATACTGGGAAACCCTCCAGCTATGTTAATATTATGGTCACCCCCACCAGGGTTACCTCCATCCACCTGTGCTGATGGAGCGATATCAGGTGAGGCAATTGCTGCAGGAGCAGTGTTACACTCTAATAAAACATGTTGCATTTCCAATTTAGTGTACTTGTATTGCAAAACATGGCTGCAGTTTTCAGCTGTAGCCTTGCACCCCTCTTTGTACATCAATCTCATCAGCCCCTGCTTCGCAACTAACCCACCTTACTGGTTAGACATATGTTTCACCATCACCTAGGCATGGAACCATTCTTGATTGTCCATCATCATGGTCAGCTGCTGTTGGGTGTTCACAACACAATGCTGTGCTCCAGCAGCCATAACATGGACAGCAGTTCTGAATGCCATCATCAGATCAGGATCAGCAGGATGTGCACTGGCTCCTGATATGCCCAGCTTGTCTTGAATAATAGAATCCACAAACTTGGAGGGATGCTTGTTGTCCCCACAGGTGTATAGGAAGAGTGGAAGATGTTTAGGACATTGCAATACACAATGTAAGCAGCACATTCTCTTACAGTTCACAAGCATGGTCATCTCAATAAATAAATAGACAATCTACAGCACTAAATAAATGATTATGTGTTTAATATTTTAAGAGATGTTTGGGGTGATCAAGGGATTATTTTTGCCTTAGAGGATCTGATTTTCCCTGCAGGGTTTATTTTAAAACCCTCTCTCCACATGTAAGTGAGTACCTAAGATATTGGTTCACATTTTTAAAGTTGTTTCCTCTGTATCTAATCCTTGTATTGTATAATTAGAGTCCATCTTGTATATAAACTAATAGGAATGTGCTTTTTGTCAAGGGAAACACAACTTATTTTTTGGATATTCTTATTATCCCAGTTTGCTATCTTGCAGTATATAGTATCTCATCATTTAATAATTATATGCTTATATATATATATATATATTATTGTTATTAAATATTTTTCTATATTCATAAAAAAATTCTGTTTGCAATTGTTTTTTACTTTTAGTGCTGTCCACACTATTTATTGTGATGATCATTGTGATGCTGATTGCATGCTAATCCTATGATTGGACCTATGAGGGATTACACATTACTATCCCTTTAGCATATAGATGTAACATAGTAACATAGTAATTTAGGTAGAAAAAGGACACAAGTCCATCAAGTTCAACCCTACTACCTATCATTCCATCTTTTGATCCAAAAGAAGACAAAAACCACTAAGGAAGCTATTTCGAATGTTGCCTCCTAGGGGGAAAAAAATCTTCTTGACTCCAAAGGGCAATCAGATTTCTCCTTGGATCAAAAAGCTCTATTATTAATGCTCATTCTATTATTAATACCCCTGTATGTTCTGCTTTTCTAAAAAAACGTCCAGACCATTTTAAAATGCATCTATTGTGGTTGCTAGCACTACCTCTCTTGGCAGTGAGTTCCATAATGTTATTGTCCTAACCGTAAAGAATCCCTTCCTTTGCTGTCTATGAAATCTTTGCTCTTCCTGTCTTAGGGGTGACTTCCTGTTCTTTGTACATTTCTGTTAATGAACAGGTCCCATGTTCACATGTACACATGTAGTACATAGATATTATACAACTGTACATGAATGTCCACATTTCCTTATACATAGATGTACAGTATTATGTACATAGATTGCATTTCAGAGGTATCCAACTACATTTGCATTAACATCTAACATAGGTGTGCATGTGTATCTAACTTGTGTGGTGAGTCCCTGGGCCCGCACATCAGGGGTTGGCAGTTGGTGGGAGAAACCTGGTACAGAGGGTGGTGTAGCTAGGTCAATTGGAGATGAAAAAGGATGCATTGTTAATGTTGAGTGCATACAGTTAGTGGGAGGAGTCTGGTACAGGAGGTGGTGTAGATAGCACAGTTGGAGATGAAGGAGAATGAAGTGTTAATGTTGAGTGCATACAGTTAGTGTGAGGAGTCTGGTACAGGAGGTGGTGTAGATAGCACAGTTGGAGATGAAGGAGAATGAAGTGTTAATGTTGAGTGCATACAGTTAGTGTGAGGAGTCTGGTACAGGAGGTGGTGTAGATAGCACAGTTGGAGATGATGAAGAATGCATTGTTAATGTTGAGTTAATACAGTTAGTGGGAGGAGTCTGGTACAGGAGGTAGGGTAGATAGCACAGTTGGAGATGATGAAGAATGTATTGTTAATGTTGAGTTAATACAGTTAGTGGGAGGAGTCTGGTACAGGAGGTGGTGTAGATAGCACTGTTGGAGATAATGAAGAATGCATTGTTAATGTTGAGTGCATACAGTCGGATCATTACTTCATTCATGAAAGAGCGAATTGCATGGGATGATGAATGGAATTCCCAAGTTAAGGTCACAGTTGATGAGTTGTAATCATTCCGAGGAGCTGCTGATAGTGAGCATGTTTACACTCAGCTATTTTTGGTAACTTGGGATCGCCATTCACAATTTCTTGCAATTTCATCTTTCATGATCAACTACAGGTTACATGTACATGATCTTAGCCAAAAGGCCGAGAAGCGATACAGGCTACATGCACATACATGCACATGCAGTGGTATGTCTGACATACCACAGACAGGTGAAGAGGAAACTGCCACCAAGGCCAACTGAGCCATCTGGTGTATTCTGAGGAGGAGCTGACAGATCTTGTATGTCATGTGAAGGCCATGAGACCTCATCATGCTGGGTGTTAAGGGGACACAGCACCAGATACTATGAATCAAGTGATGGGACAGTGTTAATACATATCAATTAACATACAAACAAAAATCACTTGATGTTATACACTTACGATCAGACAAATCAACCCCTATGCCTGTCTCAGGCCCCAGGACCCGCAGTAGCTACTCCTCAAAATCCAGCAGGTCAGTCAGCACTGGAAGACTACCGTCTGTATATACGGCTACACAGACATTACTGTTCATTGCAATTCTGTAGTGCAACTCCATGGCCCTTAGATAGCTTCCAGCATTCATTTAAACATGCTAATCAAGGCAATGTGCTGCTTACCTACTTTCACCCAGATAACATTCTCTGCCCAGCTACTGTGTGGCATTTTAACATATGCAGCCACATGCACCGTTCCCTGTGAGTGCACATTGTTAGGTATCCTTAACACAGTTAATAGATGTGTGACATGAAGTCAGATTTTAGTTTGATTTAACATGCTTCCTATGGTGTATACGTATTTTAAATGCACTTACCTTTTCTTCACCACCTCCTCGGACCTGTTATGATGCATTCACAGTGTCCACAATCTGCTACCAGACTAAGTTCTTCCTCCTATAGTTTGTCCTCTGCTGTCCCTATCATCTGGTGGTAATGTTGGCACAGTTTATGTACCTGAGTGAGCTGAGTTCTCTTCCCCTTAGAAATTCTACTAATATCTTGTAGGCCTTTCCTTCCACCTCTCCTTCTAACACTGCCCCGGTCCCCTCCCTGCCCTGATCCGTGTTACAGACACCCCACATAAGATGGCCAAGCAAAACCAAAAATTATTGTCCTATTCCTACAGAATTAAGAGTATCAGTTATAAATAACATATCCTATTAAATTCTGCTTTAAGGCCCATAGGCTGCAGGGCTTTGAATTTATGGATACAAAATCCTTTGCGCTGTACCAATTTCTTTATATGATCTTCTCCTCTATTGTCCATGTATTAACGGTTAATTGAGAAAGATATATTTTGCAGGTATTGAACATGTTACAATGTAAAGTCGAGGAGGTACCAAGATTGAGCAAAACCAATAAAACAATATTTGTGTCCAAAAGGGTGGATTGTGAGAAATGCGCATAAAATCAACATAAATGAATTACTATAAATGGTTTATTTCATCCTTCATTGTTTATCCATTTGGTTAAAATACACTGACATAGATTATAATTTTGGCATTTGCTGAATGCACCGAGTTTTCACTGGACATAGGAACTGCACGCTAAGATATATCAGCCAAGATCATAAAACTTAGCACAGACATAATAATTACTGGTGAATAATAGATGTGCGTGGGGAAAAGTGATAACTCCAGGTGTCTCTGTTCTCACTTGTCCTGCATCCAGTATGCTTTATTAAACTTAATAACACTTAAGGTACACATGATTTGGCAAGATAAGTACAACTAATAAATGCTTTGTTCAGATTCTGCGGATTCTGCAAAATAAACTTCATGACCTCACATGTCAAAAAAACGTGTATTATGTTAAGCTTTTAGCTGAGTATCATATGATTAAGTAATGATTAACTTATTGATTGAAATTGTGTAAAATGATCATGTTTAAGCCTGTACATTGAGACCTTACTTGAGGGAGCTTCGTATCCCAGAGTGAGCTCTCCTTTTGATTACACTAAAAGACAGCCATTCCTACCTCCATACTCCGACTTTTGTTTCATCAATTGGCTTTGTGAAGCATTGGCCCAAGCTATTTGGCGAACAATATTACAACTATGTGTAACATTTCTCTTACTCTTTCACTGTAAGTATTAGGTAGGTCAGGAGTCCAGACGACTTAATAAACTATGTCATCTCAAAGATGTCTGGTTATTGGGTAAAGGAATTAAATGGCCGCATGGTCACAGAGGTGGGGAATGGAGTTAATAGTCCTTCTGTACGTCTGTCAACCAGTGAGCCCATCTGTTTATTTATAATACCGTATCTCCGTCAATCTTTCCATATTTATTTACAGTTTCTACTTTGCATATCCTTAGTAAAGTTTGCATGTTCAGAAACCACGAACGTCTTACTTTCATCCACACCTCACTAGAACTGGCCATGAAAGAGACGTTGTAATGCAAAACCGAAACCAAACCTTTGAATGTTTTCATTTTAGATTTGCATCTTATGAAACCCAATGATACAAAATCACAAACTCCAGAGTGTCTTCAACACAGGATCTCTCAGAGGAAAAATCTAGCATAGTTTTGATATCTTGGACGATGTCGGTGATAAGGACCATGCATTCCCAAGCTGTTCTCTTCTTATCTGTAATTAATTTAATAGAGATGGCAGTTGGAATATTACTCAATGCTTTTATCATTTTGATGAACTTCATATGGTGGTTGGAAGGCAGAAGTGTTCAATCTATAGACCTGATCCTGTGCAGCCTCGGGTTTGCTAGGCTTTTTCTCCTGGTAATGTATGTTATTTATGATTCAATCTTACTTATATGGTTACATGACTCCAAATATTTACTGCAAATTTACTTCACTACTGAGATGTTTGTTGGCCTTTGCTGCCTCTGGATCAGTTCCCTCCTCTGTGTTTTCTACTGTGTGAAGATCACTAACTACAGCCATAGGTTCTTCCTCTACCTGAAGCTAAACATCTCCAGACTGGTCCCTCGGCTCCTCTTGGCATCGGTGACAATATCTTTCCTTTCTAGTCTGCCCTGTGCATGGATTGTGGATGAAACTGGCTCCAATTCTACAAATACCAGCAGTACATTCTATAATGCACAAAGTAATGTTAAAATACATTACATCAGCATGTCCATTATTTACTGTTCAGGATCCTTAGTTCCCATAATTATTTTCTGCACAGCAATCTCTCTTCTAATCGGATCCCTGTTGAGTCACACCAGTCGTATGAAGAGTATGAACGCTGGCTTCAGGAATCCTCGACTTGAGGCTCTTACAAGCGCAGTTAGAAATATGCTGTCTTTTATGTTCTTCTATCTAATCTATATTGGAAGCATGTGTTCAGGGTATCTAAACATGCACTATGGTAATATTGTGGGGAAACTGATTTCCTTTATTGTTATCAATGCATATCCAAGCTTGCACTCTATTGTGTTGATATTGAGCCATGCGCGACTGAATCAGGTCATTCGGAGAGGCGTCCAGTTGATATTGGGGAAAATAAAACCCCCTTTATAGAAGGAAGTTCTAAATACAGCTCATCACAATAATCTGTAATGTTATAAACTGAACACATAATGGAATTTGAGCAGTTACTACAGATTATCTCCATTCATCATCTCTTTCTATCACAGTTTGATTCTTACAGGAGAAGAAACTATAATTCGCTCATAACTTGCCAGTTTGGATGCTGTATTTGTACTCCATGAAACACAGGCTACTGTGATATACACTGGGAGCTTTCCATACTTTTAGATAACAGGAGGCGCCAAACAGTGACTGGTCTGCACAAGAACTTCAGCGATACAAAATCACAAACTCCAGTATATCTCAACTGTATTTTTACTATCAAGATAGATGGTATTCCTACATCTGGGTGAGATAATTGCCAAGTCTACTAAACTGCTTTATTTGTTTACTATTATTTTCGTTTTTTTCAAATTTTTTTCTTGTTGTACTGATGCAGTTCCCTTGATTTAATTTTGCAAGAGGCATTACCTGTGGACCTCTTTTTTTCCCCACATCATTTATTTTTTCTACTTTTTCTACCTTTTTTCTCTTTTTGTTACTCTTTTGCAGTGGTTGGCCATTTACTTTACCTTATTTACACTGTTGTCCAGTTATTTTTTGAGCCTATGTTAACCACTACACCTCTCCCCTATTTTTTCTTTTCTTTTTTCTTTTGTTGTCTAATATCTATTGTGCTCTTGCTCTAATTTTTTTCATTTTTTTCTACATTTTTTCATATTACCTTTACTAGTATATTTTTTTTTGTTACTTATCTGCTGTGTCTACAGTTCGATTTAAACTCCTGCTTTTATTCTTTTTTTTTTTTTTTGTCTACATCAGTACTACTCTATATACTGTTATAGCTCTCCTACTAAATACCTATTTTTGATTGTCTCTACGGAACTATACTTTTAATAAAATTATTTTACCATTATACTATCAGTGTGCATGTCTGCTTCTTTTTGATACAATTTGTTTTCCCATATTTGTGCTCCTTAGGAGAGAGCATACAAGCAGTCCATTGCATTGCACCTGTACCTATAATATATCCTAGGTCGGCAGTTCTCAATCTCCCAATATTTCCCAAGGTTATGTATGTTTCACAGGAGCAATGGAGTAGGGGTTTTCCTGCTCTGGTATAGGCATTGGAGCTCGCAGTTCCATTATGTTAAGATACACAAGGTGGCTTGAGCACCCATGTTCCACATTAACTTTCTGAATAACTGCTATATCTCTCTAATACTTTCAATAACCAAATCCTGGGATACTGTATTAGCATTACAACTAGGCTACTGTTTGAGGGTTGTAAGTCCCATTCCAGCCAGGTCCTATGCAGGATGGACCATTATGCTGATCCCATGTAAAAATGAGGGCCTCTGTCTGCGCCAGCAAAGTGAGCCAGTCACCGAGCAGACCAGGCTGCCTGCTTTCCATGGAACCATGACAGCTGCCAGTCAAAGGATAAACTGGTATGCACTGTCAAACGTAAATGCCATTTTATCGTCAGAATGCAGACAACTAACTATTCACTTGTGCTTCTATAAAAGAAATGTTTTTTCTATAATGTATTTTTTTTCGTGCTCCATTAAACCTCCTTAAAATGTTTTGGTATTTAGTGTGTCCACAAATTTTGAGTGCTGTAATAATGTTACCGTACACGTAAAAAAAGTACTGGACATACTAAATAATGAAATTCCCCCATGGGGGGCCCCCGGCTGAGGGTGACATGAGGCACCCCTTTAAATAATTGAATGGCCCCCATGGGCCAATTACAGCTTTTTTTGGAAACATTTAGATCGCTCCCCCCTACCTGGGAAGGTAAACATTGAGGGGTGGTAGGGATAATATACTATTTTATTAATTTAATATGCCTGGGGCATTTGGGCAGCCACTGCCATATAGGGTGGAAGAGGGGGACATTTATTTATTTAAAGTGAGGCCCTTGAGCCTCCTGCAGCCCAGCGCTGCCAATGGGGGCTATTTAAAGGGGGCCATCAAAGAAAAAAGTGACTGCAGGGGGAGGTGGGGCCCTAGGGGACTTGAGTTGGATCTCAGAGGTCAAGTTTGATGTTCTCTTACCTTAGCTCAACCTCGCAGAAAATGTTAGTAAATACCATGTTGTGAATACCATGTCGATAAGGCATCGGAGGCAGGGGTGAATCTGAGATTAGTTTTTGATTTTGGAGTACATTTGGAATAATAGTTTATTCACTTGTTTGGCCTGTTACATGTCCGATGCGGATTTCAGCCAATACCTATGAAGCTTCCCCCAAGTCTCAAGTGGTTGCTCTGGAAAATAGAAGCAAAAAAATACTTTGTTTAAAATTAACCCTTCCAGTGCTGCAATTTGAAAAAAAAGGGATGGAGGATAAAGCCTCTGCTCTGATTGGCTGTGCGTGTTCTTGCATTTGTCAGCACGCGACAACCAGGAACTGCTGTGTCTCGCATGTGAGACACAGCAGTTAGTAAACCCACGTGTATCTTTTAAGATACACGTCGGGTTTACTTAAATGTCCCGGGACATGTTTTGTTTAACCCTTGCTTCAAGGAAACAAGGGTTAAAAAAAGTGCCATGTCCCTTTAAGCTCCTCAGCAACCCCCAAATTATTTGATGTCTGGTGCTTCATGAAGCTTGTTTTACTGCTGCAACTGGATACATTCATCTTCACTGATGGGAATTGTATTTTTATTTTTTAATTTTTTTTCCATATCTTTTTATTTCAAATTTTTATTTATAACTATTATATTCTATGTATTTTATCTTATGATTTCAAGTAAATATTAATACAGAACATATTTAAATATAATAAGTATATATTACAATATCATACAATATTAATAATACCATATATTATAACATAGTTTTAAATATAATATATATAATCATTAACAATAAAATACTATCATATATTATAATCAATAATAATAAATATAATGATGCAATACAATATATATATATAATGACAACCATACTTACCGTATTTGCTCGATTATAAGACGACCCTGATTATAAGACTATCCCCCCAAATTTGTACATTCCTTTAGGAAAAAAACTAAAAGCCTGATTATAAGACTACCCTATAGGAAAAAAGTTTAACTTGTATATATGTAATTGCTTTTTAATATTTAATAAAAAATGTATATTATACAAATGCATTTCTTGTTTTTATTTCCTTTTATGTGCCAATGCGGCCTCTCTCCCCCTCCCTCAGCTGTCTCTTTCCACCCCAGCGTTGTCTTTCTCTCTCGCCCCAAAACTTCTCTCTCTTCCCCCTTCCCCTTTTCTCTATCTATCCCCCCCTCACCTTTTCTCTCTGTCCCCCTCCCTCCCCTTGTCTGTGTCTCCCCCCCCTTGTCTGTCTGTGTCCTCCCCTTGTCTCTCTCTATCCCCCCTCCCCTTTTCTCTCTCCCCCCCCTCCCCTTGTCTGTCTGTGTCCTCCCCCCTCCCCCTCCCCCTCACCTGGTTTCGTTCCCTGGTGGCTAGTGGGGGCAGCAGGGGGATGTCTACACGATATGTGCAGACATCCTCCATGCTGCCCGACACGGCAGTCTATTATGACGGACAGCTGGTCCGTCATAATAGACGGAGGTGTCGGGCAGCATGGAGGATGTCTGCACGTATCGTGCAGACATCCCCCAGCTGCCCGATTCTCCCTGGTGGCTAGTGGGGCAGCGGAGGAAGTCTGCGCGATGAGCCGGGACTTCTGTGACTCAATTTGAGGTCAGATTATAAGACGACCTCGAATGTAAGACAAGGAGTATTTTTCAGAGCATTTGCTCTGAAAAAAACCTCGTCTTATATTCGAGCAAATACGGTATATTTCTATACTATTTATATATCAATCATTTGTATTTCAATTTTATTTGTCCATCACTTTTTCTTTTAATTTACTAATTTTTCTATAATATTAATTAATTTTTCTAAAATCTTTGTCATTTTATTCTATATATTTATATTTAGATATCTTATTTATCATTTTAATTTATGTACATGGTGTTCTACCGCTTAATAGTTGTTTTGAGTACCACATTGTTTCCTGAAATGCCATTCGTATTTGTTTTTTGTAATTATTATCTAATGTGTCTATATAGTTTTCCCATTTAAAAAAAAAATATTCTGTATCTTTTTCTTTGTGTAGGATAACTTCCATCCAATCCATTTTGAGTAAAAATAACATTTTTATATGAAATAATGACATCGTTGGTGTATCTTTATGTAACGGATCGCCTGGCACCCCGACTGGGTACCTCCGTTGAAGGATGCTCCTAGCGCTTCCTGAGGACTCCAAGCACTCTGGCAGACACCACAATCACTGAACCGGAGAAACAAATAAATTCTCCCAAGCATATGAATGCTGTAGACAGTTGAATAGGAACCATACGAATAGGTTTACTCTCCTAGCAGTCAAACTGGAACAGCATACAATAAATCCTTCCCCCAATAATGAGACGACACTTCACTTTGAGGGTTAAAACAGGAACTCTCTGTACTGTTACATACAGTCTCTTTTATTCCCAATCCACAAACATAGTACAGCCCACAGGGCATTACAAAACAACCAATCAATCCATACAATACACACAGACACTCCCACACAGAATCCTCCTCTCTGCATGTGATATGATTACTGAACACAATGGGTAATCTCATTATCACCGGCAGAGGAATACAATTTTTACACAATATTTATAACTTCTAAAATATACATGTCACAAACATAAAGCATCCATTTTCATAATCAATCCATTCAGGGCAACAACATATTAAAAAATGGCACGAATCAGACCAGGGGTTCAAAAGTTAAGGGAAAGTCCTTTGTGACTAAATGAAGCATGGCTTTCTGGCCCAAACCAGTTACAGAGTCTTCTATCCTGGAGAATAATTCAATTATCTCCCAGGACAGACCCAAGACTCCATTAAGCACATGGTTGCAAAAAGACACAAAACACTTTAAAATACATAAAGTAACCTTTTCACATAACACACAGACATTTCACATATCCCCAGATAGCTGGGATCTGAGCGCACAAAACTACTGAAGAGCGCTCAGATCCTATTCACACAGTTCAATTGCTATGGAGCCGAAGTCTTTAACTACACAAATGGGCTCCATGGCATAGCTATCTGGGTTAACACATTCTCATAAAGTCTGGTCCATAGTCCAAAGGCAAGAGGCGGGCAAGCAGCCCCCTCCAAGGACACGTGGGGAGGCCGGTTTTGCCACATTTCTCCCCTTTACCATCCAGACTAACAGGGTATCTGACCTCCTGCCGGTCAGTGCCCTGGTTAGTCCAGCAACCCACCCACGAAGCACAAACAGCAATACAGCCCACCCACAATAACTGGTTACTACACCTGGATAAAATAGCAACTTGTCCATGTCCAGGTGCCTCACCACGGCTGTGCGGGGGGCTGGTAGACTGCCTTGGTGGGTTGCTGAGTGGGCAGAGACCAGCGGTACTCTGCCCGGGTGCCAGCGCTACCACTGAAGTAGCCTGGTTGGAGCCTGGTTGTGGGAGGGGGAGACCGACTGTCTCCCCTCTGGATACACTGCTCTGTGGCTGGGGGACAGGACCGACCGTCCCTACCCCTGGTGCTGCAAGTGCAGAGACTACAGTCCCATCTGCATAGTTGTGGGGCTTAACATCTCCCCTTGGTGGGTTAGGCTGCCGCTGGAGAGAGGGTGTAACAAGCTCCTCTCTCTGAACTGTAGACTGCCGCTGGGGAGAGGGGGTAACCTGCTCCTCTCCCTGACCCTCTCTTTGCTGGTGGAGAGGGGGACCAACTGTCTCCCCTTTCAATATTTTGTCCTGCGGCTGGGGTGCGAGACAGACGGTCTCTGCTTCCTGGGGTACACACTGCCGCTGGGGAGGAAGGACGGCACCTTCTGCTCCCTGGGGTACACACTGCCGCTGGGGAGGAAGGACGACCCCTTCGGCTCCCTGGGACTCACACTGCCGCTGGAGATCTGGGCCGACCGCTCAGCATCCCTGTAGGGCCGGTAGAGAGACCGCCATCCCATCTCCACCTGCCATCTGTGGGTCTTCCCAGGACCAGTCTGTGAGGTCCCTCAACATTTGCGAGTAAGGACCACCTGCTTCCGCACCTGGCAACTCCGGCTGCTGCTGGGGATCTGGGCCGGTCCCATCTCCACCTGCCTGTTGTGGTTCCTCACAGGACCAGTCTATGAGGACCCCTACTTCGGGTTCCTGCAGCCGCCTCAGGGGGAGACAGCTAGCCTCCTCGGATGCAGCCTCTACTCGGCTGCTGTAACACTCCTTCCGCTGAGCATACTCTCTCTCTTTCGCCAGACGGAATTCTCGGGCCAGCCTTGTGTTTCGCTCGGCCGTGACCTGGTTCCAGATCACCCGGCGTACCTCCATGGGTAAATCATCCCCATACTGGGCCACTCGCTGCCTCACCTCGGCCATCCAATCATCGCCAGAGCATTCCATACTTGTCTGCTCCAAGTCGCTGGATACCTCTGCTCCCAGGGGCGCTGCACGTGTGCTAGCGTTGCCCTCAATTTGTAACTCCAAACGAACTGTGTCTCTGAGCTGCTTTACCTCGCACTAGGACGCCATCCCACCGCTGCCACCAATGTAACGGATCGCCTGGCACCCCGACTGGGTACCTCCGTTGAAGGATGCTCCTAGCGCTTCCTGAGGACTCCAAGCACTCTGGCAGACACCACAATCACTGAACCGGAGAAACAAATAAATTCTCCCAAGCATATGAATGCTGTAGACAGTTGAATAGGAACCATACGAATAGGTTTACTCTCCTAGCAGTCAAACTGGAACAGCATACAATAAATCCTTCCCCCAATAATGAGACGACACTTCACTTTGAGGGTTAAAACAGGAACTCTCTGTACTGTTACATACAGTCTCTTTTATTCCCAATCCACAAACATAGTACAGCCCACAGGGCATTACAAAACAACCAATCAATCCATACAATACACACAGACACTCCCACACAGAATCCTCCTCTCTGCATGTGATATGATTACTGAACACAATGGGTAATCTCATTATCACCGGCAGAGGAATACAATTTTTACACAATATTTATAACTTCTAAAATATACATGTCACAAACATAAAGCATCCATTTTCATAATCAATCCATTCAGGGCAACAACATATTAAAAAATGGCACGAATCAGACCAGGGGTTCAAAAGTTAAGGGAAAGTCCTTTGTGACTAAATGAAGCATGGCTTTCTGGCCCAAACCAGTTACAGAGTCTTCTATCCTGGAGAATAATTCAATTATCTCCCAGGACAGACCCAAGACTCCATTAAGCACATGGTTGCAAAAAGACACAAAACACTTTAAAATACATAAAGTAACCTTTTCACATAACACACAGACATTTCACATATCCCCAGATAGCTGGGATCTGAGCGCACAAAACTACTGAAGAGCGCTCAGATCCTATTCACACAGTTCAATTGCTATGGAGCCGAAGTCTTTAACTACACAAATGGGCTCCATGGCATAGCTATCTGGGTTAACACATTCTCATAAAGTCTGGTCCATAGTCCAAAGGCAAGAGGCGGGCAAGCAGCCCCCTCCAAGGACACGTGGGGAGGCCGGTTTCGCCACACTTTACTTATCCATTGTTGTAATATACATTTTCTTGCTACAGACAATGTAATACGTAATATAAATATATTTTCAATAATATAATTTTTCTTTGTGATTATACCAAGAATGGCTTCTTCAGCTTGTATTTTATAATTAACTATTTTAATTATATTTAGGAATTGTTCAATGTTATTCCAAAAGGTATTAATCTTTGGACATTCCCAAAAATTATGTATCAAGTTTGCATTTTTTAAACCACATTTTTGACACAAATCTATAGGAATAATACCCATAAGATATTGTCTATGTGTTGAAAAATATGTATAATGTATAATTTTATACTGCATTTCAGTGTATGAAATTGCTGGTATTATTTTGCATGTTATTATGGTTTGTTTTATTATATATTATAGATTTATATTGGGAAAATGCGTTAACCATTTTTTAATACCCTTAGGAATATCCTTGGTAAATTTTGTTTCTTGTATTTCTTTATATATTAATTTTGTAGCTATAATAAGTTCTGTTGATAATCTTATTTTATTATCAAAAATGTTGTCCCAATCAGTTTGTTAATGTTTTTGAAATTGTATTCTTGCGAATTCTTGTATTTGTAGATATTCGTACCATTTAATATTTAATTGAGGTAAATTTTCTCTACACTCAGTGAAACTCATCAAGGAGGTGGAATTTGTTTCGATAAAAGTTGTGAGATTATTTATATTATGTTTTTTCCATTCTTGAAATGATTTTGTCTCATTTTGGAATTGTGGATTATTACAAAATGGATGAAAAATAGAGTATCTCCATTGCATGCCCCATCGAGTTCTTACTAGTTTCCAAGCTTTAATAGTAGATATCAACAAAGGATTATCTTGGATATATTTTGGAAGTTTTGTAATAGGTATATGTCATATCGCTTGTAATGCAATTGTTGGGCAAAAACTTTGTTCTAATATGATATCAGAATATATGTTAGTATTCGCTATCCAGTCTACTGCCTATCGATATAAAGCCGCTATATTATAATCTTTAAGTTATAACCTAGATCTTTTTTTTTTCGTTGTAAAGTATTAAGTGCTATTTGATGTCTTTTATTATTCCATATAAAGTTTCTAAATGTTTTAATAATATTTTTATTATCTTTTTCTGTAATTAATAATGGTAAAGTCTGAATTAAATATAACAATTTAGGAAAGGAGATCATTTTAATTATTGCAATACGACCTGTATAAGTTAATGGGAGTTTGTTCCAATTATGTATCTTTGTTATTATGGATTTTATTATAGGTTTATAGTTTAATTTATATAAATCAGTGGGATTTTTTTGGAATATTTATTCCTAAATATTTTAATGATTTTGATTCCCATTGGATACCAATTTTTGGCATATTTTTAGGGATTTTTTTTTTAGTAGATAAATATAGTGCTTTAGATTTTGTTTTGTTTATAATAAATCCTGTTATTGTACCATATTAAATATATATGGTATAATAGTTTGTGGTTTTGTAATGTATAGTAAAATGTCATCTGCAAATGCAGAAATGTTAAGTTGTTTCATATCTATTGGTATTCCTAGGATTTCATTTGTGTTTTGTATTATTCTGATGAATGGGTCCAATGCTAAATTAAATAATAAAGGGGATAATGGACATCCCTGTCTTACTCCTCGATGCATTACTACCATGGGAGAGTCCAAACCATTTGTTGTGATAACCGTTGTGGGATTTTTATATAAATGACGTATAAGAGTTAAAAATGTTTGTCCGAAATTTTGATGTTTAATGACTCTAAATAAGTGATACCATGAAACTTGATCAAACACTTTTTCTGCGTCTAAGCTTAAAAGAGTGTATTGGTTAGATGTCTGTTTGTAATATGTGTGTATGGTAGCACCTATTGCTGTTCTTACTCCTTTTACTGAGTGTCTACCTTTTATAAAACCCAATTGTTGTGGACTTATAATTTCTGGTAATATTAATTGAAGACGAGTAGCATATTTTTTTGCTAATATTTTAATATCCTGATTTAAGAGAGTAATAGTCCTTTCCTGGTTTTAAAATTAATATAGTTCTTGAGGTGGTTAAGTTAGTGATATCAATATTTTCTTGTAATATTTTATTGTATAGTGATACTAAGGTTTCTGTTATATGCGGTTTAAGAAGTTTATAGAATTCAGCTGGATATCCGTCTGGACCTGGTCTTTTATTATTATGTAAGGTTGATAATGTTTTTTGTATTTCTTTGTCTGTGATCTTTGCTTCTAAGATTTCCCTCTGACTTATTGTTAGTTTTGGTAATTTTGCTTTATTGAGCAATTCTAATCCCAAGTTAAAGTTTTCTGGTTTTTCTTGATATAAATTAGAAAAATATTCATAAAAAGCCTTATTTATTTTGTCTAAGGACGTTTCTATTTTTCCTTGTCTTGTTTGTATATGTGTGATATTATGTTGATATCTTTTGGGTTTGATCATATTCGATAGTAGTCTTCCAGCTTTGTTTCCCCATTTAAAAAATCTTGCTTTTGTTGGGATTGTGCTTTAGCTGTCAGAAAGTTTCCAATATACGTTTAGTCTCTAAGTATTGTTGTTTAGTTGTTTCATTAGGATTTAATAAGAAATTATTATATGTATTTGTCTCCTCTTGTGTTAATTTGTTAAATTTTATTATCCAATCTTTTTTTGTTTTGCTGTATAAGATATTATATGTCCACGTATTACTACTTTTGCGGTTTCCCAGAATAACAATGGTTGTTCTATATGTTCTATATTATCATCAACATAATTTGCTCAAGTTTGTTCCAAATATGTTTTAAATTGATCGTTTGTCAGATATTGTGGATAACACCACTGTTTGCTATATTTTTTAATCATATTTAGATCAAGGGTTAATGTATTTGGAGCGCGATCTGAGATGACTATGTTTTTTGGCATTGTTTAATTTGAGAAATGAATGTAGGTGATATTAAAAAATAATCTATTCTTGACGATGAATAATGGACATTTGATAAATGTGTATAATCTTTAACTTTTTGTGAAATATCCTCCAAGGATCCACTAATTGTAAATTCTGTTTTATTAGTTTTAAACCCTCTCGGGTATATGTATTCAATATTCTTTCATGTCCCCATCTATCAATACAGGGGTTTTGTATGTAATAATTTCACTATAATTTATGTTTCCAAGTATATCATATAATTTACAAAAAAAATTATTATTATTTATGTTTGGAGCAAATATATTTAACAATAGTATTTTTTTCAATTCTATTGTAATATCTATTATAATATATCTTCCTTCGGGATCAAGTGTTATGGAGTGTTTTGTATAATTCAATGATTTATGAAATACGATGGCTACTCCTCTGGATTTATTTTTATAAGGGGCTTATATACAATCTTTTATCCATGTGCTTTTTAGTGTTGATTGTTCTGAAATTTTCCAATGTGTTTCTTGTAGCATAACTATATGGGGATTAAAATGCTTAAGATGATTGATTATCAATTTTCGTTTAATTGGGCTATTTAAACCATTAACGTTCCATGAAACAATGTTGATCAGAGTTGGAGTTGCATATGTATTTGGGTTTGTTTTAATTATTGGGTCTATCAATGCCATAATATTTTGTATTTTTCTATTCTATCAATATCATATAATAACTTTCTATTTAATACACATATATACTAATTCATGTTTCTCTTCAGTTGCGTGGTGAGCCTGTTTTGATTCCCATTCTGTTATGAATTTTTTGCTTCTTCTGAAAGAAAAAAGGTTTTTTATAATTTTCAATTTTGCTGGATATTGTAATGTGAATTTAATCTTTTGTTGATAAAGATGTTTACATATCGGGGTGAATTCTTGTCTTTTAGCTGATACTTGAGCAGAATAGTCTTGAAAGATAAATATCTTGTGTGATTCAAAAACAATTTCAGACACTTTTCTGTATTCTGCTAAGATTTTTTCTTTGTCTAAGAAATTTAGGAATTTTATGATAATAGGTCTTGGACGTGTCTTTGCTTCGGTTTGTTCTGGGCCTATTCTGTGAATTCTTTCCAATATGAGTGGTTGCGTATCCGAATCTTGAAGATGAAATGATTCAATCAACCATTTTTTCATTTTATTTGCGAGTTGATGTGGTTTAACTGTTTCCGGTATATTTATGATGCGAAAGTTATTACGACGACTACGATTTTCCATGTCTTCAATTTTTTCCTAAAACATTTCTATTGATTTTGTATGTTTTTCAACTTTTTCATTTGTATGTATAGATGAGTCTTCTATATCACTAATCCGTTGTATTATATCACATATTTTAGAGGTATTTTCTGATATTTGGTTTAGTGTAGCTTCGACTTTCATAGATAGTTCATGAAATTTAGAGTCTATAAGAGGCCATAGAGTTCTCGCTACTGCTTCTGCCGTTTCAGAGGCCATTGTTTGAGAAGAAGATATTATTTTTTGTGTGTTTGTATTTTCCAATGTTGTTGGTAATATATATTCTGTATCCGATTGTTTAATTTTATTTTTTGCAACTGAAAATCTTTGGTCTTTCCAGAATTTCTTGTATTTGATTTTTTTTCCATGTTCAGATATAATTTACAATAGAATGAGGATATTGTAATTAGTAATATTGCTCAATATTTGCAACCGATGAAAAACAATGGTTCTATCTATTACTTAGTATCCAAAGTCTCTATTGGACTTTCATAATAGACTAATGTTCAATGGTTTATTAAAGATTGTTTATTTAACTTCTATTTCTGTCTTAGTTTTACTTAGTATAATAGGTTATAAATATGTATTTATTTTGTACTTTTCTCTATGTAATCATCTCAATATTAAAAAAGATCTAATATATCCAATATATATTCATAAATGATCTATCAATATATTAACTAATATATAGTCTATTTGTGTTATATATTTATATACATAATAGAATAAATATCAAATAATATATAATACAATATCCATATCATTCATATATACATATATAAATAAATAAATAAATTTCATCTATATAAAATTCCTCATATATATATATATATTATAAATTAACACATATACACATGTCCATATATATACAATAAGTTCTTCTTATTTTTAACTTTATCCTACATCCAAATATACAATAATTATATATAATCCTATATATTGTATTATAATAGTCAATTAGATAAATCAAGTGAACAAATTAATTAAAGTGTGATCAAGTTATATACATTAATTAAAAACATTTATTGTAATCTATTTCTATATATATATATATATATATATATATTTTTTTTTTATAATTGATAATTTTGGTTAAAGTAGTTATTGATCAGTTTTAGTTCATTAATTTTTGACTTTATCAATATCTCAAACCTTTTTTTTTTTTACATTTATTGTTTTTACTTGTATTAGAACTTTAAGATATCAATTCAAAATCTGGAACATACGATTCAACATAAAAGTTAGCACGCACTGGGCAGAAGACACAAAAAGAAAGAAAAAAAAAAGAAAAAATACAAAAAAAATACAAAAAAAAGAGAATATTTAGATTACTTTTGAGTGTTCTATATCAATTCTTACAATAAAGTAAACTCATTTAATTCAAATGGTTGCTCTCCTAGTAGTTATATCCAGGGGTATTAATTGCTCATGTCGAGGGGGGGCAACTTTAAACCTGTCTGCGGTTAATTATAGCTAACTAAGAGAAATTTTTACTTACAGTATCACCTTTAATTTCTCTTCAACCGTTTCTTCCCTTTCCCTTGCCTTCCCAGCGTGCCCAGTGCATACCAATTAAGCTGGTATTAGAGATATTATACATGTTCCCTCAACATTCGCAACATTCATACATTCATTCAGTCCCCGGGCGTGGGGGCGGGAGCGTAGGCATCGTGGGACGAGACTTCCCGCGAGGAACGTATCTAGGTGTTAGTCCAGTATTTTTTCCAAGGGGCCCATATCTGTTGGTGTTTTTCGAATTGTCCCTGACCTGTGTAAGAACCTGCCTCCATATTAAATTGAAAAGTTATTTGTTGCATGATCTCCTGCCAAGATAGTTCCCCTTTTTTCCCCCAGTTTCTTGCAATGCATAGCTTGGCCGCTATCAGTACCTGGATGACAAGGCCCTTCTGAGTGTTGCTCCCTGGTATCTGGATGTTAAAAATAAACTTTTCGGGAGTTAAATTAACAGGCAACCCTAGAGCACCACTCAGTGAGTCTTGCAGTCGAAGAATTGTAGGTTTCAGGTGTGGGCAGTCCCACCATATATGCAACATGGAGCCATTATCTCTTTCACATCTCCAACACAAATTAGACACCTCAGGATTAATCCTGTTCAGTCTTGTTGGAACCATTTACCATCTCATATTGATTTTGTGTTGTATTTCTAGCAGATTTATACTATGAATATTTTTTTTCATGAATATTATTGATTTCGCCCAGTCCTCGTCTAAGAGAGAGAACCCAAGGTCCTGCTCCAATCTGATCCTTGGAATTGCCCTCACAGGTGGTTGTATGTTGGATAAATAGTATGAGACTCCTGATACCACTTTTTTCTTTAAGTGTTTTGCTATTAATTCAGTTAGTGGTTCCCTTTCTAGGGTTATCCTTCTGTTTAAAAAGTTTTTCAATCTCAAATAATTTGTTCTGGTCTACAATATTATCCCTGTAGTTTATATGATACATGCCTGGAATTTCCGGAATTTTGCAATCAATATAACGTTTGTTACACAGAACAGCATAAATTAATAGGGCTGAGAACATTGTTAAAACTTGATGGTGGATCTAATTGCATCTGATTATACAGCTGCACAAGTTCTGGCTTGAATTAATGGAAACTTGCAATTACCATAAAGTTTGTTATATATAACAAGAACAATTAAATAGGGCCGTGAACTTTGTTACAAGTTGGTGGCGGACATAATTGTACGGTGCGTACACTGCTGTACGTTAAGTGACTTAAACATATGTAGTACGTAAGCATTTCCCCACCTGACCTGGACATAAAAATTTTATTTGAAATCAAAACAGGAAAACCTCAGCCCTTTAACAATATTGTGATTTGGTTGCGCTGACCGATACATAAGATGAATACACTGACTTTAAAGAGCCCCATCTCATAAATTAACATCTAAAATCAGGGGCAAAATAAGAACAAAGGTGAATAATTATAAGGTAATAAAATAATATACAGCTGAAATTTCTAATTTATTTGACCAAAAAGTATAGAAGAGGAACGGAGAAAGAAAGGGGTGGAAGAAAGAAAACAGAGAATCTCTCCAGAAACAACAACATTTGAAACCTCTGCAGAATGGCCCCGAAAAAAGATAAGGATAAATGTCCAGAAAAAGAGAAGTCTGTAATTCTAGAGAAAGACAAAAATAGACAGATCAGTGCATACTACTCCCCAAAGACTCAGGAGAGTTCGCAAGGGAAACGCAGGAAATCATTAACTACAGAACTTACGAGCTCTGGCCAATCAGAGGCAACACAATTCTCTATACTATCAGAAGAAGACTTTCCCCTGATAGAGGTCGGTACTCAAGCTCTAACTCAAAATACCCTATCCAAAATGTTGGAAGACTTATACAGTAAATTAAAGAATGATATGGCTTAGAACTACAAAGACATCAGATCAGAAATCGCTGCCATCTCAGATAAATTAAATCAACAGTCCAAAGCTATAGAAGAAATTGAAGAGGACAATAAGAATCTTCACACAGCGGATACCAAACTGGAAGCAAAAATGAAGATCCTGGAATGTAAAGTCGCCGACATGGAGGATAGAGCCAGACATAATAACATTCGAATTAGAGGGATTCCTGAAATAGTTCGACAAGAACACCTAAAAGGATATCTTGAAAAAATGTTTACATCCCTCTTATCACCAAATGAGTTGGAGGAGCATCCGTTTGAGAGGTTCCATAGAACTACAAAACCCAAGGGGATTGACCCTTCTTTACCCATAGACGTTATCGTTCGTTTCACGCACTTTTTCCTGAAGGACATGATTATGCAAAGGATAAGAGCAAAAAACATAGAAGACGAGGAATATAAAAACATAATTCTTTTTCCAGAGTTATCACTATCAACTCGACTAACAAGAAGAACTTTCTCAGAACAAACCCAAATACTGCGGGACAAAGACATAAAATACAAATGGAGGTTCCCAACAGCATTGATTGTCAGACATAATGACATAACATATTTTTTCAAAGAACCCGCAGAGCTTAATGAAAATATCATTCTTTGGGACTTGAAATAGCTTAAATTCAATGTCAGGGTTTTTTATTTTTTTTTCCCTTTTTCCCCTTTTCCCCCCCTCTGTCTTCTTTCTCTTCTTCTCCCCATCCCTTTTCTATTCAGGAGTTTAGAGAGGCATGTGGGGAGGGGGAGATGAGGTTATCACCCCAAGATAATTCACGGTTTAATATATTTATAGAAATCACTCAATACACTTATAGGGTAAACATACAGATGATATAATATGCATAAACAAACACTTTTCATTAACACACGGTTAATATATTTACAGTAAATCACTCAATACACTCACAGGGAGAAACACACAGAAGACATATTATACACAATCAAACACTATTCTTTTTCTAATTATCACAAGACACATTTTAGATCTAATTATACACCTTTATCACAACACCATATCGATGAACACACTGACACGAGACACAATTCATCTGAAACTCAACAACGTTTACTTGGGGTTTTTCTTTTTCTTTTTACTTTTTTACCATAGGGGTTAAGAAATAGGGAAAGAACAAGGGACACTCTTGGGCCGATCACAAATTGTCCCCCCCCCCCCCCCCCTTAGGAAAATGAAGACAATGATCAACTAAAGACTGGGAGTAAGGAATTGAGTCAACTACCATTTTTTTTTTTTTTGGACAACATCTAATAAAGGGGGGGGGGGGGAGAGGAGCGGTAAGGAGGGGGAAGTATACAAACCAAGGCAAACTACAAGTCGTGGTCAATAAAGTCAAATAACCCTGAAATAAGAAAGTAGAGTGGAAGATACTCTCTTTTTTTTTTCTTTTCTTCCCCCCCTCCTATTCCTCTCTCCTCTTCTCCCCCTTTCTGCCTCCCCTCAGGTTAAATACTATTACCCGGTTGGGATTGGATTATAGAGTTTGTTAATATTTTTTGTTACATATTTAAGGGGACAACATTGCGTATTCAGAGGGGTCAACATTGCCTAGTCGGCTGGACCTCGTACACCTGCGGCGGACGTAGGTTTGGGCATAAAGGCTTTATTGAATAGGATTAAGCCTAAATGCTGAATAAGTGTCTCTTCTCCCACCTAGGGTGATTACCTGGAGGGATGAAGATAAGAGAGTATGAGTATGAATGTTTGTGTGAGGCTAAGGTGAGAGTAACCGGGCGGGGTGGGCGGGAGAGGCTAGGGATCGGTGGGGGGGACTCCGAAGAGAGGAATGTCTATTAATATTCTATCGATAAATACCAAGGGCCTCAATTCAACTCATAAAAGAGGTTGTTTGTATAATCTGTTGATTGAAAAGAGAATAGACATTCGGCTAATTCAGGAAACTCACTGGACAGACACTATGGACAGGCCCTGGAGATTTTCAAAATATCCTTATGTATCCCATGCAAATTTGCAGGGAACGAAAAAGAAGAGGGGCGGGGCCCTAGTGGTGTCCAGAGCAATAAAATGCTAGCAGGTCTTTTGTGAATTAGATAAAAATGGTAGGTACATTATACTAATAGCAAAAATAAATGATATACTTTATACACTGGTTAATGTATATGCCCCCAATCAGACTGCACGGACATTTCTAGACAAACTAATGACCAGAGTAGATGAACTGTCCTCTGGCTATTTGATAATCGATGGAGATTTTAATTGCATAGTGGACAATAAACTAGATAAAGTACCACCCAAGTGAGAAAACAAAAAAATAACCAGCTGCTTCCCTCCTTCATAGATTTCTTATTAAAAATCAGCTTTATGATTGTTGGAGAATAGGGCATCCAGGTGATCGGGACTATTCTTTCTACTCTCAGGTACATCAATCATACACTAGAATAGATTACTTCTTAACTAGATCGGATGTAATTGATAAAATTTCACAAACAAATATAGGTGGAATATCATGGTCCGATCACTCTCCTATCTTTCTAACAATCAGGAATAATAAAGAATATAAGATTAGAAATAAATGGCGATTAAACGAAAATTTACTGAGACCTGAAGATACGGTGGAATATCTAGCAAAACAGATAGAGACATTCCTGGAATTAAATGGCAATGGGGAGGTCTCTGACGCGACCCTGTGGTGCGCCCTAAAATGTTATACACGTGGACTGTTAACAAAAATCGGTGCAGAGAATAAAAAGAAAAGAGGAAAACCTATAAATAAGTTATACATAAAATTGGCCATACACGAAAGACAGCATAAGGTGACTTTAGACACTTCCCTGCTGTCACAAATCCAAGAGGTGAGGGAATTGATTAAGGAAAGACTGTACGAAAAAACCAATAGAGCCATTAAATTACTAAAACAAAAATGGTATTATGGCGCTAATCGTACAGGGAAATTATTAACTGATAAACTTAAAAATAAACAGAGTAGGGAAATAAAAAAATAAAAAATAATTAAAGACAAACACCTGTTGTCCCCCAGACAAATAGGCAATGATTTTGAATAATATTATAGTGCATTATACAATCTAGAGGGAATTAAATACTCTTCAATGGAGATTGCAGCCTTTCTGGAAAAATTAGACCTACCTAAACTAACACAAGATCAACTGAAAGCTTTAAACCAGCCTATTACCATAAAGGAAGTTACAGATAATATTAGCACTCTAAAGGGGGGTAAATCGCCAGGACCTGTTGGATTTTCTTCGATTTTTTATCTTAGATTCAAAAACCAACTGGCCTCGATCCTTAAGAGAGTATTTACACAATTTACAAAGAAGGTCAACATTCCAGAAGAGCTCCTTCAGGCTTCAATTACCCCGATACCCAAACCCAATAAAGATCCTACAGTCCCGGCAAATTACAGGCCGATCTCATTAATAAATTTGGACGTAAAAATATATTCTAAGATTTTGGCAAGTAGGTTAAATCTGGTAATGTCGGACCTAGTCCATAGAGATCAAAGTGGATTTATAATGGGAAGGGGAACGGTTGACAATACTAGACGAGCCTTTAATATTATCTACAATATAAATAAGCAGGGAGTGCCGGCGACCTTGTTGGCCCTCGATGCCGAAAAAGCCTTTGATAGAGTTAATTGGCGTTATCTTGATCAGGTCTTGGAGGCCTTTGGCATCGAGGGCCTATTTAGGGACGCTACTATGACTCTCTATTCCACACCTACAGCTAGAGTTTCGGGGTATATGTTCACTTCAGACTGGTTTAAGATAAATAATGGGACAAGACAGGGTTGCCCTTTGGCACCCATGTTATATATATTAACAATGGAACCATTTGCCTCCTTGATTAGAAAATCGAATGGAGTAAAAGGGGTATCTATTAACGCAATTGAAAATAAGGTTGTCTTATATGCAGATGACGTACTCTTAACATTAACCGACCCAATAAAATCTATTCCCAATATAATCAGTTTGATTGAAGAATTTGGTGGGTACTCCAACTACAAACTAAATTTTGATAAAACCCAAATAATTACGAGTAACGTGCAAAAGGAAGACCTAGCAATTCTTAAGTCCAAAAATGGATTCAGTTGGACTAAAAAATATATAGATTATTTAGTAGGACTAACAATACATATAGAGGATACTATTAGTATAAACTACGATCCCAAAATCAAAGAAATTAAGAAAAATCTAAGTGAGCAAAAGGGGAAAAAAATATCTTGGCTTGGTAGAATTGATGTCATAAAAGCTTATATAATCCCCAAGATATCTTACCTATTTAGAAATATTCCTCTGAAAGTGGATTTAACTACTCTAAACACTATACAGAAAATTGTGACAGAATATATATGGCAGGGGAAAAAAACGAGACTAGCATTAAAACTACTACAAAAAGATGTCAAAGCTGGAGGAATATCTTTCCCCAACATATACCAATTGTACGATTCTTGCATGATAGCCCATGCACTAACTTGGGACAACACCTCTTCCAAACCGCCCATCTGGCTGGAGATTGAAAGAGCTGAACTTAGACAAATTAATTTAATTAATTTGTTCTGGAGCCAAAGGGGGCTGAACAGAAAATGCCTCTTTAAAAACCTAATACTTAATGACCATTGTAATATAATAGCGAAGATTAGAAAACGCTCCTCCGTGACGAAAAACCAAATTCCTACGAATACCCCAATAGAGGTTTTGGAATTCGATATAGGTAACATCAGCTTACAAACCTGGAAATTCAACAATATCAGTACTGTAGCGGATATTGCACCCCAAGGTATGATACACTGCTTTCCACTTGGAATCTATCAGTAAGGGAGATTTTTAATTATTTGAGATTGAAAAACTTTTTTTAGTTATTTATAAAGTTAATATAGTTGATAAAAAATATACTATGATATACAGGGAGTGCAGAATTATTAGGCAAGTTGTATTTTTGAGGATTAAATTTATTATTGAACAACAACCATGTTCTCAATGAACCCAAAAAACTCATTAATATCAAAGCTGAATATTTTTGGAAGTAGTTTTTAGTTTGTTTTTAGTTTTAGCTATTTTAGGGGGATATCTGTGTGTGCAGGTGACTATTACTGTGCATAATTATTAGGCAACTTAACAAAAAACAAATATATACCCATTTCAATTATTTATTTTTACCAGTGAAACCAATATAACATCTCAACATTCACAAATATACATTTCTGACATTCAAAAACAAAACAAAAACAAATCAGTGACCAATATAGCCACCTTTCTTTGCAAGGACACTCAAAAGCCTGCCATCCATGGATTCTGTCAGTGTTTTGATCTGTTCACCATCAACATTGCGTGCAGCAGCAACCACAGCCTCCCAGACACTGTTCAGAGAGGTGTACTGTTTTCCCTCCTTGTAAATCTCACATTTGATGATGGACCACAGGTTCTCAATGGGGTTCAGATCAGGTGAACAAGGAGGCCATGTCATTAGATTTTCTTCTTTTATACCCTTTCTTGCCAGCCACGCTGTGGAGTACTTGGACGCGTGTGATGGAGCATTGTCCTGCATGAAAATCATGTTTTTCTTGAAGGATGCAGACTTCTTCCTGTACCACTGCTTGAAGAAGGTGTCTTCCAGGAACTGGTAGTAGGACTGGGAGTTGAGCTTGACTCCATCCTCAACCCGAAAAGGCCCCACAAGCTCATCTCTGATGATACCAGCCCAAACCAGTACTCCACCTCCACCTTGCTGGCGTCTGAGTCGGACTGGAGCTCTCTGCCCTTTACCAATCCAGCCACGGGCCCATCCATCTGGCCCATCAAGACTCACTCTCATTTCATCAGTCCATAAAACCTTAGAAAAATCAGTCTTGAGATATTTCTTGGCCAAGTCTTGACGTTTCAGCTTGTGTGTCTTGTTCAGTGGTGGTCGTCTTTCAGCCTTTCTTACCTTGGCCATGTCTCTGAGTATTGCACACCTTGTGCTTTTGGGCACTCCAGTGATGTTGCAGCTCTGAAATATGGCCAAACTGGTGGCAAGTGGCATCGTGGCAGCTGCATGCTTGACTTTTCTCAGTTTATGGGCAGTTATTTTGCGCCTTGGTTTTTCCACACGCTTCTTGCGACCCTGTTGACTATTTTGAATGAAACGCTTGATTGTTCGATGATCACGCTTCAGAAGCTTTGCAATTTTAAGAGTGCTGCATCCCTCTGAAAGATATCTCACTATTTTTGACTTTTCTGAGCCTGTCAAGTCCTTCTTTTGACCCATTTTGCCAAAGAAAAGGAAGTTGCCTAATAATTATGCACACCTGATATAGGGTGTTGATGTCATTAGACCACACCCCTTCTCATTACAGAGATGCACATCACCTAATATGCTTAATTGGTAGTAGGCTTTCGAGCCTATACAGCTTGGAGTAAGACAACATGCATAAAGAGGATGATGTGGTCAAAATACTAATTTGCCTAATAATTCTGCACTCCCTGTAAGATAAATAAATTTATAGTATGGTATAATGAATAAATAAATAAAATAAGTTAATATGTTTCTATGGACACTTGTTTAAATAAATATTCAGTAAAAAAAAAGTAAAAATAAGATGGCTGCCAGCCGTTATGAGTTCGTTATTTTTGGCGCCAAAATTACCTCTCCTCTCAGCAATCCCAGCGTCCCACCTCAATATGTATATTATATTATAAAATAAATAGATAAATAAATTAAATAATTAATACATAAAGATAAATAAATAATTAATATCATATATTATTAGATGAATAGATTTGAATAGATTTCAGCTCGTTATATGACTTTCATTTCTTCGTTCTTCTCTCAGATTAGTTGATTTATTTAATTTCTAGATATCTTTCTTGTTCCACGATGTTATTAGTTGTTGACAAGGTAAATGAAACACTCTTCATGCAGTCTTCAATTTTCTTCAGCTCCACGTCCTCTTCTTCCCAGCCGCAATGAAAGCACAGATGTCTGAAATAAATAAATAAATAAATATATACAAATTTACATTTCTCCTCCTCCTCTTCGATCAAAAGGAAGTGGCTTTTCGTTTTTCCTATCAGCCCACTTCTTTCGCTTTCAGTTGATAGTGGCAGATTTTTTTTTCTTTCTTTGCCACCGCCACTCGGGCGTCTCCAACTCCGGTCAAGATCGATGCTCCTGCTCTCTTCGTTCACTGTCGTCTCCCATCCTCTCTCCTCCACAAGAGGTCAACCAACAGAGATCTTCTCTTTCTTCTTCTTTTCTCTTCTTTTCTTTAATTCAACTCTTTTCTTTTCTAGGATTTTTTTATATTCTTTCTCTGTTTTCACGGGAGACATGCAGAGATGCGACCATCACTGGTAGCTCCGCCCCGGAAGTCCCACTGATGGGAATTTAGTATTTGAATGAATTTGTCAGGCTCCAGGTCCCACTTTCCACAGGCATCAGGGTCCCCTGTCTCCTTCACTCACCTCCAGAGCTCTGTCCTCCCATGTTGTGGCCATGCGGTTGCGGACTAGGCCGCATCCCCGGCCTCGAGTAGCGATTGTGCCGCCAGGGGGCATGGCTTCACAGCAAGGGGCGTGGCTTCATTATCAAAGGGCGTGGTCACTCAACACAGGACTAGGTACAGGGAGGAGTGTGGGTGTTGCCTTTCCAGCACACATACTATGCAGTGAATGGAAGAGGGAGGATACTGAGAGCTGAGTGGAGGGGTTATGGTGCCTGACTCCCTATGTAAACCCTGCTCACCTGCCATTCTGTGCTTCTTTATTCCCAAGCTAGGTTATCTCCTTGTGAAGTTCCTGTTACCCTTCATTACTATTCAGAATTGCATTTTGAACCACCGGCTATTGACCCTTTGACTCCCCTCTTTGGATACTGCTGATCTTTCCTCTCCTGACCCCGGCTTCCCAAACTCGTTTTTGCTACTTATCTGCCTGCCTCAACCCTCTGGACTGCCTTTGACCTTGCCTTTGCCTAATCCCTTTGTACTTTTGCCTTTGGACTTACCTACTGCTGAAGCTACCCTGCGCTATGCTCCTGACTCCCAGCCTCACAGGAGCGTACATCTGGTCTAGATTTAATTTAATGGACTTCTATGGAATAAGCTGGGCTATTCAGCCACTGTCCATTGGAAAGAGAATGGAGAGGTTAAGAATCATCATTTTTTAATACAGTTTTATTATTACCATGACTAATTTCTTCCTTCTACTGCATTAGACCTAGGTAATACCCACTGCTTTTTGCACCTGCCCTAGAACAGGATCAGCAGTTAATCCACTTGTGTTCATTCTAAACAAAGATGTGCTCCACATTCATTCATCCACACTCACTACCTAGCTGTACTCCAACCCTCTCTGGTTTGCTCAACAGTGAGTATAAGTATACCTCTGTCCAGGCCTACTGCCTCCCATGGGAAAGCTCAACCTCTGTTAATCCATCCCACCACTGGAGGAAAAAGCTGTGTCCCACTAATTTGGAAAGGCTTCCTGTAAAATGTGAACCTTAAACTAACAAATGGAGTGTCACCATACATATAAGCCTAGCATACAGAAATGTGAACTAATAAGCCTGTGCCTGTGTAAAAGTGCTGTCGTACCCCTTTTATGACAGTCTTGGGGATAGTGTATTAATCTATCCTTTCAATAGCTCATTGCACCATTTAATCAACCCCAAGATGTGATATGATATAGCTTAAGAGATTCAAGATATTTCCAACAAACTTTCCCACATGCTACACCATTTGTAAGATTTTGCAGCCTCTGGATCGGTACCCTGCTCTGTGTTTTCTATTACATGAAAATCACAATCCCCTACAACCATAGGTTCTTCCTTCTACCTGATGCTTAACATCTCCAGACTGGTCCCTCAGCTCCTCTTGGCATATCTTTTCTAGCATGTACGTTGGATGGCTTGTGTATAAAATTCTACAATTACCAGTTGTGAGTATTACAAAGATATTGTTTTAACAGTGTTTTTTATGTAAGGTTTAGGAAAACCGTTCTTTCCTAATTGTAGTTAGGGGTAATATGGGGTTGGTAGGGGGGGGGGGGGTCGTCTTATAATCATGGCATCTTATATTTGAGTAAACAAGGTACACTAAAGAGTGCTGCTGTGGGAAAAATATATAGGGTAAACCTTTAGACAATTCAGATGGAGAATTATTGAACAATTTGTTGCAGTCATACATGTACAGGACACTCTTGTCACAAAGAAGGGGGATGTGTATTGAAAACTACTATAAGGGAAGACTTATTAGATATACATATTGAACGCACTGTCACCCAATGGTCCCAATAGTCCTAGTGAGGGCTTCTCCTTAATTTCATTCCTATAAGTATATAGATTTAATATCAGTTCAGATTAGTCATTATCACTTTTAGATTCAGTGTCACTCTAAATACTAGGATCACAATTTTTTGGGCGCTTTTAATACACGTTTCTTTATTCACATGTTGCACGTTGTATCTACTTTCACCCAACACACAACATTACCATGTATCTTATATTTGTATTTCTTCACTATAACAAATACTTTTTGAGTTCACATTTTGCATTTCATATTTAATTTTAACTATTTAGCTGCCACTTTACCTCTAAAATTATCTGTATTCACTATTTGCAAAATGTATTCACTTTCAAATCCAATACATTATTCATCTTTATTCTTTTTTTTTCTACCATACACTCTTTTGAGTTGACATTCTTACACATCAGTTATACATACACCTAATTCTACTGTTAGTTTGATTTTTATAATTCACATGAATGCCTTTGAGCATTCCCTACATTTCAACAGAGTTTTCCCACACAATTATTCATCTACTCTGAACCTATTTTCTGTATTATTATTACACAAATGTGTGTATTCCCATATAGCTTGTCAGTGCCATAGTTATCTCCAAACTAAAGGGAATGTCAGAGACATCTGGTTCTCTGACTTTAAAGAAGGGGCTTTCCAAGGCAGGTCATTATCAGAGTGGGTAGGTGGATATAAGAGTGGGTGGGTCCCCCTTTACCACAGGGCCCTGGGCATGTGCCCACTGGATAAGAAAGCCCTGATAATATGTGTAAATATATATAATGTGTGTCATTTTATGTATGTCATATTATCAATACATTATTAAATCTGAAATCTACATGGTTCCCAAGGCTTCCAAATAAATTATACAACACATATTTTATGTGTATGTGACTGTGTGTGCATATATGTGAATCAATGTGTATGTGACATGGACACAAGTTCAATAGTGAAACCATTAGCACCTATCCCACTCACATGACTTTCCCCAGCACTCACAGGACATGCCGCCTTCACCAATTGCACTCACAGTACTTGCCCCAAGCACCCATTGCACTCGCAGGACTTGCCATAGCACGTATGTCACTCACAAGACTTGCCTCCAAGCACCCATTGCACTCGCAGGACTTGCCATAGCACGTATGTCACTCACAAGACTTGCCTCCAAGCACCCATTCACTCGCAGGACGTATACTCAGCACAAATTGGGCTCAAAGGACTTGGCCCAGCACCCATTGCATTCACAGGCTATACATTTTTCTATAGCCATCAAGAGATTCTGCACCATTAATGTGAATTGAAAAAAAAAAAATGATGTGGACCGATACACGTATACATCTCTGATCATGCGGCCTACCTTCAGATAAAATTTAAATGCCCATTTTCATGTGTGCACTTTAATTTAAATGTTATGTCCCATTATCTTTGTAATTTCTATTTTTCCAAAGATGTAGAAGTCAGTATCTTACCACCAGAGAGACCAATAATTGATTCACTATTAATGCAGTTTTTTTTAAGATTGGGCCTTTGGACCTTATTTGGTCAATCTAAAATAGTTTCTTAAGATTACAACTGATCTTTTTAATAAATGAGTCAAAGTCAAATGATGGTAATAGTCTGTTAAGATTTGATAGTACACATCCACAAGGGTTACTGGTTTTTCTTCCGCACAGTTGTTCAGTATCGAACCAACTGTACAAAGTAAGAAAGGATTGACCCGTTACATGAAATAGCCAGGGCCGATTCTGGGCGAGTGCATGGGGTGCACTGCGCCCAGGCGCTGTATAGCTGGGAAAGTTGGGGGCGCTTAGACTGCCGCTGGCCGGCAAATAGAGCAGGCGCTGCTATCACAATGCTTGATAGCAGCACGCCTTTGCTCATGCTGGGCGCCTTGTACCTGTGCAGTGATCCTCGGAGAAGCCAAATATAGCACACGTGCAGTAACCGCACCTCTGTGGGCGGAGCTCAGCGCGAGGGGTGCATGCTCCGCCCTCTCATGCTGTGATTGGTCAGAGCGCCTGGATTCTCAGAAGAAGAATACCCATGCAGTCTGAGCCATCCCCCTCCCTGCAACTAAAAGGTAAGTGAGCAGGGAGGGGGACAAACATCATACATATTTTTTTATGTTGAAAAAAAGAAAATACATCTTTTTGTAAGGGTGTCTGTGAGTGACTGTATATGTGTGTCTGTGAGTGTATGTCTGAGTGTGTCTGTGAGTGACTGCATATGTGTGTCTGTGAGTGACTGTATATGTGTGTCTGTGAGTGACTGCATATGTGTGTCTGTGAGTGACTGTATATGTGTGTCTGTGAGTGACTGTATATGTGTGTCTGTGAGTGACTGTATATGTGTGTCTGTGAGTGTATGTCTGAGTGTGTATATGTCAGTGTGTATATGTGAGTGTGTGTCTGTGAGTGACTGTATATGTGTGTCTGTGAGTGTATGTCTGAGTGTGTATATGTCAGTGTGTATATGTGAGTGTGTATCTGTGACTGTATTTGTGATTGTGCATCAGTGAGTGAGTGTGCATCTGAGAGTGACTGCGTACATGTGAGTGTGTGTCTGTTAGTGACTGTGTAAATTCTAGTGTGTGTCTGAGTGACTGCGTACATGCGCGTGTGTGTCGCTGAGTGACTGTATATATGCAAGTGTGTGTCTGTTAGTGACTGTATATGAGTGTGTGTCTGTGAGTGATTGTGTATATGTGAGTGTGTGTCTGTGAGTGACTGTGTGTATGTAAGTATGTTTGTGATTCATTGTGTATGTCTGTGAGTGTGTATATGTCAGTGTGTGTCTGAGTGACTGTATCTGTGAGTGTGCATCAGTGAGTGACTGTGTATGAGTGTTCCTCCGAGAGTGACTGCGTATATGTGAGTGTGTGTCTGTGAGTGACTGTGTACATGCTAGTGTGTGTCTGTGAGTGACTGTGTATGTAAGTGTGTTTGTGATTCATTGTGTTTGTGTGTCTGTATCTGTGAGTGTATGTCTGTGAGTGTGTATATGTCAGTGTATGTCTGTGAGTGACTGTATATGCATGTGCATCAGTGAGTGACTGTTTTACAGTGCATCTGATAGTGACTGCATATATGTGAGTGTGTGTCTGTGAGTGACTGCGTACATGCTAGTGTGTGTCTGTGAGTGACTGCGCATATGTGAGTGTGTTTCTGTAAGTGACTGTACATGCGAGTGTGTGTCTGTGAGAGACTGTATATGCTAGTGTGTCTGTGAGTAACTATATATGCAAGTGTGAGTCTGTGAGTGAGTGTGTGTGTCTGTGTATTTGTGATTGTGTGTCTGAGTGACTGTGTATGTGTGTGTCTGAGTGACTGTGTATGTGTGTGTGTGTTTTTCTGTATGTATACACTCACATAACATGCATTAATACACACTCACTAATACACACGCACATAACGCTCACCAGAACACCTACATAACATACACAATCACACTTATACACACTCACATAACATGCATGTGAATACTCACATAACATGCATTAACACATACTCACACTAATACTTTTATTAAAATTGAATCCTATGTGGGAATAAAAATAAATATAATATGAGATAGCATTGTTTTTATTTTCACACTTGATTAGCACATTCAGTATGAATTACATTACATTACCATTAATTTATATAGCGCCAACAATTTACGTAGCGCTAGGTACAGAGCATAGGAGGGAACTACATACTAAATTAGACGAACTAGAACAGACTGGTACATGATACATGCCCTATCTAGAGGATAGTGATCACATATTTTCTCCATTAGTAATCACACTGGGTTTCTACTTTTCTTTTTTTTTTAAAGAATTTATAATAAGGTTTTTGTACTTTAATTCATATTTCTTGAATACATTAGTAAAGGGGGAGGAGTAAGATTTATAGCCACGCCCAACATGGGGGCGCCCCAAAAAATCATGCACCCAGGCGCTCGTGACCATAGGATAGGCCCTGGAAAATAGCCAATACATTTTAGATAAAGTAATTCTCCTAAACGACTTGTTAATGAGAACAACACTTCCGTTGATAATTTTGATGTAGATTTTTTACTAAAGGGTAGTTCCTCGGAGAGAATAACAGAATAACTCATGTCATTGTACATAGCACTGGTGAGCCCTCACTTGGAGTATTGTACGCAGTACTGGAGATATTGATACTTTGGAGAGAGTTCAGAGAAGGGCTACTAAACTGGTTCATGTGTTGAAGGATAAAACTTACCAGGAAAGGTTAAAGCATCTTAACATGTATAGCTTGGAGGAAAGACGTAACAGGGGGGATATGATAGAAACATTTATATACATAAAGGATAAAGGGAATCAACACGGTAAAGGAAGAGAGTATATTTAAAAGAAGTAAAACGGAATTTGTTATATTGTAATAATGCTGACCTCAGCTCATTCACATGTCATGTCAGTAATATAAATCGCTGTTACCGGCCCAAGAGGAGTGAATCTATATAGACGTCAGCGTCGGAAACAAGAGGTTTGAAAGATTCAAATGCAGGATATGTCATCTCCCATTTTAATGAACAATTATATCATATTTTCCACAATGCACTTAGAGAATTATGAAAATGATTAAACTTACTCAAAAGTATTTAATGCATGTTCATGATGGTGCTATCGATTCATTATGACATTTTTACATTTATTGATTTTATTTCATTTTGTTTGTTTTATTTTATTTTGTATGTTACATTATTCAATTAATTCATTTTTTTTCCATGTCAGTTTCTTTCTCTATTTTATCCCTTTTGGGTGTTATATTATTCATGTCAGTTTCTTTATCTACTTTATCTATTTGGCCACCGTCATCATTTATTTCATGTTTAGTTTTCTACTTTCTTAGTTGACTTGTCTTCATTGACGTTGTTCAATCGTGTTATCTGCGGGTTCAGTGTATTTATTTCATCTTCAGAACTGTATAGTTGAAACCTTATATGTTATATATATGTCCTTAACAACTATTTATAGAGTGTTATGTCTTTCAGTGTTTGCTAATAAGTACATAGATATTCAATATGCCTTTAATTAATGAGGACACATTGTATACAAATCTCCTATTATTGTTCTGATTTTTACTCTCTATTTTGATATTACATATGAGTTTGATCACTTTAGATGTTGAGTTATCTATAACTAGGCACTTATTAGTAGTCCTTCCTCTGAACATATATTATGTTGGTCTCTGGTTCGCTCTTGCTGGCCATTCCACTTTTGCCAACTTTTTTGAGTCTCTGTGGTTACTGTGTTCGGCAAATAGCTGGGTGAGTAAACCTGACACTGTGTAATAATTTATAGAAACAGTTTTATTTTATAGTAACAAGGTTGCTATATACTACTTTTGACTCCAGCATCGCTGAAATCATTTTTTGTTTTCTTTTATGAATACATTGTAAGAATTATCACCATGTGTGGTTTTTATATTTGTCGCACATCAAGACTTTTTCAGCATTGGTGTATTGCATTTGACATTGTGTCAGGCCCCCGATTAGATGTTTTATGTCAGGGATGGATCCAGGAGGTTATGGGACCCTGAGCGCCCGATGCAGGAGTTCATTGTGCTGGAAATGGAGACACAGGACCTTGTGCTGGGTAGCTGAAATCCCTCAGTGGTTTGAGACCCCCAAGTTCATGAAGCCACGTTCCCAGGCCCTGTGAAGCAGCAGTGCAATCCAGTGATGCTTAGGTGTAACTGAAGTGATCCTGCAAACATCCTGCAGCAAGCATGGAGTATAACTAGAACAGGTTAGCAGGATGTAGCAGGATAAAGCAAAGAGATGAGCCAAGCAGAGCAAAAGAAGAACAAAGGGACTGAGGCAGAGCAGAGCAGAAACACATAGTGCAGGGCTGTAGGACAGAGCCGGGTGCAAAGGGAGAACTAAAGCATACAAGGAAGGGCAAAGGATAAGACAAAAGTACATAACTAAGGAGATATACAGAGATACATAAATAGCACAGAACAACATACAGAGGACGGGGCAAGAGCTGAAGGAACACAAGGGATGGAGTGAGGAGCCGAGATCCTCAGACGCTTAATAAGTGGAACCAAGCTGGACATGGAGTTTAGGGGAGAGGAACATATATCCTCAGGTGCTTCAGGGAGAGAGGATATATATATACACAAACAAACGTGCAGGAACTGACCTAACACTCTTAGATTAAACAGTAAGGATTTCGTTAATTATGGCCATAACATGAATTTTGCCAACCACGTCATGGTACCTCACAATAAGGCAAGTCCCTACACTAAAACTGAATAGCAAACTAATAACAATACACAGACATACAAACAGAGAAATGACCTGCAGAGCTGAAGGATGCAAACAGAGTAAATGGGTGTGGTTGCATTTATAGAGGAACTGAGCAAGAGGAAACAAAGAAAACCTGGAAAGGAGCAATAGAATAACAGAGAGCAAGAAACCCAGAAATGGATCAGAGCAGAAACTAAAGTAACAGAAACATGAGAGTATAACAGAGATCTGAGACAGGGCTGAGATATACAGGCAATCAGGATACAGGGCATAAGAGCAGACTTAGCCTACAATTACAGTAGCAACCTCCAGAGGCGACCAGCACTACTGCTTTGTTGGATAACTTATTTAAGGGAATAGAAGTTATGACACGTACAGATTCTCTGGTCATATGTCACGGAGTGCTCACAGGTAGGGGCTACTCTGGAACAGGGCAGGATCCAGACTGTAGCTGGAGTAGGAAGGTGCCCCTCTGGGGGAGTACCAGTCGGTGGCCAAGCAAGGAAAGGGATGCCACTCTGTGGGTGATACCACTATGTGGCCGAGCTAGAGAGGAAGGGTTACCACTTTGCGGGAGCGTTACTCTGTGGCCAAGCGAGAGAGGGTTGGACAAGGTACAGGTATGCAAAACAATGGTAGGAACTAGACATGTGCAAAACTAAAATTTTCGTTTCGTTTTCGTCCATTCGGATGAAAATTTTATTTATTTCGTCTAAAACGAATTTCGTCATTACTGCATTCGTTTCAGACGAAATTTGTTCATTATTTTCGTTTCGTTTTATTCGTTCGTTTTATAGAATACATGTAATACTATTGGCTTTCTATAAACCGAACTAGAGCCCCATTCATAGGAAATTCATATGAATGGGGCTCTCGTTCGGTTCATAGAAAGGCAATAGTACTACATGTTTTCTATAAGCCGAAAGTCAATAAACCGAACGTTCGGTTTATAGACTTTCGGCTTATGGAATACATGTAATCCTATTGCTATTCTATAAACCGAACGTTCGGTTTGTAGAATAGCAATAGGATTACATGTATTACATAAGCCGACAGCCTATAAACCGAACCTTCGGTTTATAGGCTGTCGGCTTATGTAATACATGTAATCCTATTGCTATTCTATAAAACGAACGTTCGGTTTATAGAATGCCAATAGACTTACATGCATTCCATAAACCGAAAGTCGTTCATTATGTCGGTTTATGGAATGTAAGTGTACTATGCTATTGTATTCTATAAACCGACTCTATTTCGGCTTATAGAATGCAATAGTACTACGAATGGATGAATGAACGAATGATTTTCGTTTATTAACCATTCGCTCATTCGGCTTTCGTTAGCTTAGCATTTTCGTTATTCGTTTTTCGGACAAATGGACGAAAATGCTGTTTTCGGACGAAAATGCATTCGTCCGAAAACGAATACACATGTCTGGTAGGAACAAGCATACGTAATAAGCACGACAGAGAGGAAAGCAAAAGCAGAAGCGAGCATAGAAAATAAACAAGGGAAGAAAGCAAAAGTATACTGAGATCACTGGAAGAGCTTGGATGAGTCTGCAAACTGGGTGAGGCCTTACACACTGTTAACATCTTGCATATATACTGAATGTACATTTCCATGATGGCCGTGCTTTTCACAATTAGCATTCTAGGTGTATATGAAATAATATATTGCACGTTTGATATATTTATTATAGTCTACTTTTTAATACAGTTCTCACCACTATTTCTTATTTACTAACTATTATATATATATATATATATTTTACTACAACTCAAGCATTTTATTTATTTAAATAAATCATGTGCAATATCAGATTGGCTGTAACGTACGTGATGCAACTTACATTACTTTATGTGGATTGGTTGAGTAATATTCCTCTTTATTTATTTGTTCTCTCACTCTAACTCACACTTATGATTAAGCGTTGTAGGACGTGAAATGCGTTGTGTCTACTCATACCTACCTATTTATATTAAAATCACTATTTATAATCTAGACCACCTCCCATATCCCTTACCTTACTGCATGACAATTATTAGGTACCATCAGGGTGTCCTGACCCCAGTGGTGTACTGGAGCGAGTCAGGAGGTCTGTGCTCTAGTCTAATTTGACACTGTCGCACATAGAAGGCTTATCAATAAACTGAAATCTTTGAGTTTGGATTTCAATATTGTTGAATGGATTAGACAATGGCTGAGTGACAGGCAACAGAGGGTTGTAGTCAATGGGGTATATTCGATGCAAGGTCTTGTTACTAGTGGGGTACCTCAGGGATCTGTTCTTGGACCCATTCTCTTTAATATTTTTATTAGCGATATTGCAGAAGGTCTTGTTGGTAAAGTATGTCTTTTTGCTGATGATACAAAGATTTGCAGCAGGGTTGATATTCATGGAGGGATAAGCCAAATGGCAAATGATTTAGCTAAACTAGAAAAATGGTCAGAGCAGTGGCAACTGGCATTTAATGTGGACAAGTGCAAGATTATGCACCTTGGGCGTAAAAACCCAAAAGCAGAATATAGACTATTTGGTACAGTCCTAACCTCAACATCTGAGGAAAGGGATTTAGGAGTAATAATTTCAGAGGACTTGAAGGTAGGTAGGCAATGCAATAGAGCAGCAGGAAATGCTAGCAGAATGCTTGGTTGCATAGGGAGAGGTATTAGCAGTAGGAAGAGGGAAGTGCTCATGCCATTGTACAGAGCACTGGTGAGACCTCACTTGGAGTATTGTACGCAGTACTGGAGACCGTATCTCCAGAAGGATATTGATACTTTGGAGAGAGTTCAGAGAAGGGCTACTAAACTGGTTCATGGGTTGAAGGATAAAACTTACCAGGAAAGGTTAAAGCATCTTAACATGTATAGCTTGGAGGAAAGACGTAACAGGGGGGATATGATAGAAACATTTAAATACATAAAGGGAATCAACACAGTAAAGGAAGAGAGTATATTTAAAAGAAGAAAAACTACCACAACTAGAGGACATAGTCTTAAATTAGAGGGGCAACGATTTAAAAGTAATATCAGGAAGTATTACTTTACTGAGAGGGTAGTGGATGTATGGAATAGCCTGCCAGCAGAAGTGGTAGAGGTAAACACAGTCAAGGATTTTAAGCATGCATGGGATAGACACAAGGCTATCCTAGCTATAAGACCGGGAACGGGGGACTAATAAAAGTACTCAAAAAAAAAACAAAAAACATTGGGCAGACTAGATGGACCGAATGGTTCTTATCTGCCGACACATTCTATGTTTCTATGTTTCTAATAGCAGAGATCCCCTTTCTATTGCGCCTTTTGCTCCATGTGCCACACTGCAATGCGGTGCACTGGTGCCTGTATCATACAGTGCTGAATCACGGTGTAAAGGAGATCTGTGCTAGCAGACACTGCTATAGCACAGAACCTCTCTGCACCTCCCTCATCTTGTGCACCAAAGCCTAGTGCCTCATTCACCTCTCCTTCATTACTGCCATGTCCTTTCTGCTCACATTGTCATGTGATCATTACCAATCATGTTTATATTGTACTTGAAAATTAAAAACTTAAAAAAACAGATTTTAAAAACAAGATACACAGCTGGGAATAATAAAAAGAGCACCTGGACTACATATTTAGTTGTCTCATGTTACTTGGTATTTGGGTCCCTTTCACTTGGCATTACCCCGTCACACATGCAAAACCTAAACTGAACTTTTAATATTTTCATTTTAGATTTGCATCTTATTAAATCCAGTGATACAAAATCACAAGCTCCAGAGCGTCTTCTACACAGTGTCTGTCAGAGGAAGATTAAAGGAGATCTTTTTTGGACGATACCAGCCATAAGGACCATGTATTCCCAAGCTGTTCTCCTCTTAACTATAATTATTATAATAGAGATGGCAGTTGGAATATTTCTCAATGCTTTTATCATTTTGATGAACTTTATTTGGTGGCTGAAAGAACGAAGTTTTCAATCTATAGACCTGATTCTGTCCAGCCTTGGACTTTCTAGACTTCTTTTCCTCTTCATGTGGGCTATTAATGATTCAAACTTGGTTGTTCTTGGGTGGTTATTGGACTCAAAATACTTCCTTCCAATTTTCTCTATTGCTACAACATTTGTAAGCTTTTGCTGCCTCTGGACTGGTACCCTCCTCTGTGTTTTCTACTGTGTGAAGATCACAACCTACAGCCATAGGTTCTTCCTCTACCTGAAGCTAAACATCTCCAGACTGGTCCCTCGGCTCCTCTTGGCATCGGTGACAATATCTTTCTTTTCTAGCCTGCCTTTTGGGTGGTCTGCTTATGGAACGGCTTCCAATTCTACAAATGTCAGTAGCACATTCTATTATCCCCAAATTAATGTGCAAAAAAATTACTTTTACCTGTTTATCTTTACCTTTTCCGGATCCTTAGTTCCCATAATTATTTTCTGCACAGCAGTCTCTCTTCTAATCGGATCCCTGTGGAGTCACACCAGTCGTATGAAGGGTATGGACGCTGGCTTCAGGAATCCTCGACTTGAGGCTCTTGCAAGGGCTGTTAGAAATATGCTGTCTTTTGTGTTCTTCTATCTAATCTATATTGGAAGCACATATTTAACTATTCTAAGTCTGCACTTTGGAAACAAAGTATGGGAAATGATATTCATCTGCTGTACCTACGCATGTCCAAGCTTGCACTCTATTGTTTTGATATTGAGCCACAGGCGACTGAATCTGGCCCTTCGGAGAATCACCCAGTGGGAAGTGGGGAAGAAAAAAATCCTCTTTATATATTAATAAGCTACACACCCACTAAATTTGTCATTTCATTCTATTATAGTTTAGTGCTAGTAGGAGTACATCTAATAGGACAATTCTAAGTTCTCTCATGGGGCATTATTTGAGTGTGGATACTGTTTCTTTATTAAATGAGACCACCTAGTAAATCAGGTTGCGCTAAAAAGGTAAATTAATTAGCATTTTGTTCATTATCAGCCAGTCCCAAACTATCACTGACTGCAGTTGTCCTTTGTCACCGTGAAAGGCAGACTTTATCCTCCTGACTTTCACTGAAGTTCTCAGCCTGCTCTACGAGCTGCCATAAGAGGGGATACTTCACTAGGGTATGTCTGAGTGAACAAAAGGGTAATTTATGAGAGTAGAAACTTGAAACCGCACAAGATGAAAAGACTCAAGATCGATCATCTAATGATCAGTAGGGAGGTCGTGTTTCAGACCATCCAGTGTCTTCACTAGAGGTGTCACGGCTTGGTTTGGGCAGACCCAAAACTGTTTAATCCTTGATCCTTAAATGGTTCCACCTTGTGTTTACTAATTCCCTCAGTTCCAGTTGACTCCAATGATTTCAGCATTGCAATGAACAGTTCTGTTTTCTGATGCTATTATTCCTTTTATATTAACTCGTGTTGTTTGCTCCAAGAGAAGACCTCCATTTGTTTCTTTGAAGAAAAATACAACTTTATCGAGCCCTCTCATTTTTGGGTTCTTTAACACCATGCCGGTTCAGTCGGCACACATTATGGGTCTCCTGCAAAATGGCAGTCATGGATGTCTTGCTTCACTGCTATAAGAGTTTCTGCAATCCAAGCACAGGACATGATATCATCATATATAAAAACTCCTGGGGGTCATATGAGGAGTCACCCAGGCCAGGCATCATATAGATGTACTGCTTGTATAGTTCTGATGCAACCTGTCGCTGTTTGTGACTTTTATTTCAGACAGTTCAAGGTCGTTTGGATGAAGCATGATGATGTTGGGAACAGTGTAACTGAGAGGGCATGGCACCTAAATTCCTCCTAATTGTAGGTACCATCTACCCCTATAGTTCACGTTAGTCACACCCATCATGTAAATGTAAAGAATTTCTCAGGCAGAATACAATATATAGAGAAAGCATATAAGATATAGCATGCTCCAGTGACCGCAATGGATAAGGGCATCACACATTTTGTGTAATGTAGAGCTTGATAAATCCCATGAACTCCTAACATACTGGCCAGTGATTGTTTTACATACAACAATATAGAAGTGCCATTTGCCAGGTTTCTAAAAATTAGTTGGCTGGCTAATGAATTGGTGTGTTCAACAAATACTTGTCAAGCTCTGGTGTAAGGGGGATAGCAAAAGCCACTAAGCATTAACGATCAGAGTTACTACTTCTTACTGAGCAAATCATGTTCTAACTTTTTAGGAGTGTAATTCAGTCTAAATGTGTCGAAACTCAAATTTAGGCTTCAAGACTTTATGATATAATTCAGTAAGGGATTATAGTAAGAGACACACATGTAAAGTGTGTAGGATGTATACACACACACACAGACACACACAGACACACAAAGACACACACAGACACACACAATCCAATTCATGTAAAGTGCACCCCGGCAGTATGTAGGATGTATATATACACAGACAATCCAATTCATGTAAAGTGCAGCCTGGCAGTATTTAGGATGTATATACACACACACACAATCCAATTCATGTAAAGTGCAGCCGGGCAGTATGTAGGATGTATATACACACACAATCCAATTCATGTAAAGTGCAGCCCGGCAGTATATAGGATGTATATACACACACACACACAATCCAATTCATGTAAAGTGCAGCCCGGCAGTATGTAGGATGTATATACACACACACAATCCAATTCATGTAAAGTGCAGCCCGGCAGTATGTAGGATGTATATACACACACACACACACACACACAATCCAATTCATGTAAAGTGCAGCCCGGCAGTATGTAGGATGTATATACACACAGACACAATCCAATTCATGTAAAGTGCAGCCCGGCAGTATGTAGGATGTATATACACACACACACACACACACAATCCAATTCATGTAAAGTGCAGCCTGGCAGTATGTAGGATGGATATACACACACACACAATCCAATTCATGTAAAGTGCAGCATGGCAGTATGTAGGATGTATATACACACACACACACAATCCAATTCATGTACAGTGCAGCCCGGCAGTATGTAGGATGTATATACACACACACAATCCAATTCATGTAAAGTGCAGCCTGGTAGTATGTAGGATGTATATACACACACACAATCCAATTCATGTAAAGTGCAGCCGGGCAGTATGTAGGATGTATATACACACAGACACAATCCAATTCATGTAAAGTGCAGCCCGGCAGTATGTAGGATGTATATACACACACAATCCAATTCATGTAAAGTGCAGCCCGGCAGTATGTAGGATGTATATACACACACACAATCCAATTCATGTAAAGTGCAGCCGGGCAGTATGTAGGATGTATATACACACACAATCCAATTCATGTAAAGTGCAGCCTGGCAGTATGTAGGATGTATATGCACACAGACACAATCCAATTCATGTAAAGTGCAGCCCGGCAGTATGTAGGATGTATATACACACACACACACACACACAATCCAATTCATGTAAAGTGCAGCCCGGCAGTATGTATGATGTATATACACACACAGACACAATCCAATTCATGTAAAGTGCAGCCCGGCAGTATGTAGGATGTATATACACACACACACACAATCCAATTCATGTAAAGTGCAGCCCGGCAGTATGTAGGATGTATAAACACACACACACAATCCAATTCATGTAAAGTGCAGCCTGGCAGTATGTAGGATGTATATACACACAGACACAATCCAATTCATGTAAAGTGCAGCCCGGCAGTATGTAGGATGTATATACAGATACACAATCCAATTCATGTAATGTGCAGCCCGGCAGTATGTAGGATGGATATACACACACAATCCAATTCATGTAAAGTGCAGCCCGGCAGTATGTAGGATGTATATACAGACACACAATCCAATTCATGTAATGTGCAGCCCGGCAATATGTAGGATGTATATACACACACACAATCCAATTCATGTAAATTGCAGCCCGGCAGTATGTAGGATGTATATACACACAGACACACAATCCAATTCATGTAAAGTGCAGCCCAGCAGTATGTAGGATGTATATACACACACACACACACAATCCAATTCATGTAAAGTGCAGCCCGGCAGTATGTAGGATATATATACACACACACACAATCCAATTCATGTAAAGTGCAGCCCGGCAGTATGTAGGATGTATATACACACACACACAATCCAATTCATGTAAAGTGCAGCCCGGCAGCATGTAGGATCTATATACACACACACACACACACAATCCCATTCATGTAAAGTGCAGCCCGGCAGTATGTAGGATGTATATACACACACACACACAATCAAAATTAATGTAAAGTGCAGCCCGGCAGTATGTAGGATGTATATACACACACACAATCCAATTCATGTAACGTGCAGCCCGGCAGTATGTAGGATGTATATACACACACACAATCCAATTCATGTAAAGTGCAGCCTGGCAGTATGTAGGATGTATATACACAGACACAATCCAATTCATGTAAAGTGCAGCCCAGCAGTATGTAGGATGGATATACACACACAATCCAATTCATGTAAAGTGCAGCCTGGCAGTATGTAGGATGTATATACACACACACAAAATTCATTTAAAATGCAGCCCGGCAGTATGCAGGATGTATATACACACACACAATCCAATTCATGTAAAGTGCAGCCCTGCACTATGTAGGATGTATATACACACACACACAATCCAATTCATGTAAAGTGCAGCCTGGCAGTATGTAGGATGTATATACACACAGACACAATCCAATTCATGTAAAGTGCAGCCCGGCAGTATGTAGGATGTATATACACAGACACAATCCAATTCATGTAAAGTGCAGCCCGGCAGTATGTAGGATGTATATACACACAGACACAATCCAATTCATGTAAAGTACAGCCTGGCAGTATGTAGGATGTATATACACACACACACAATCCAATTCATGTAAAGTGCAGCCTGGCAGTATGTAGGATGTATATACACACACACATACAATCCAATTCATGGAAAGTGCAGCCCGGCAGTATGTAGGATGTATATACACACACACAATCCAATTCATGTAACGTGCAGCCCGGCAGTATGTAGGATGTATATACACACACACAATCCAATTCATGTAAAGTGCAGCCTGGCAGTATGTAGGATGTATATACACAGACACAATCCAATTCATGTAAAGTGCAGCCCAGCAGTATGTAGGATGGATATACACACACACACAATCCAATTCATGTAAAGTGCAGCCCGGCAGTATGTAGGATGTATATACACACACACACAATCCAATTCATGTAAAGTGCAGCCCGGCAGCATGTAGGATGTATATACACACACACAATCCAATTAATGTAACGTGCAGCCCGGCAGTATGTAGGATGTATATACACACACACAATCCAATTCATGTAACGTGCAGCCCGGCAGTATGCAGGATGTATATACACACACACACAATCCAATTCATGTAAAGTGCAACCCGGCAGCATGCAGAATGTATATACACACACACAATCCAATTAATGTAAAGTGCAGCCCGGCAGTATGTAGGATGTATATACACACACACAATCCAATTCATGTAACGTGCAGCCCGGCAGTATGTAGAATGTATATACACACACACAATCCAATTCATGTAAAGTGCAGCCCGGCAGTATGTAGGATGTATATAAACACACAATATCCAATTCATGTAAAGTGCAGCCCGGCAGCATGTAGGATCTATATACACACACACACACACAATCCCATTCATGTAAAGTGCAGCCCGGCAGTATGTAGGATGTATATACACACACACACACAATCCAATTAATGTAAAGTGCAGCCCGGCAGTATGTAGGATGTATATACACACACACAATCCAATTCATGTAACGTGCAGCCCGGCAGTATGTAGGATGTATATACACACACACAATCCAATTCATGTAAAGTGCAGCCTGGCAGTATGTAGGATGTATATACACAGACACAATCCAATTCATGTAAAGTGCAGCCCAGCAGTATGTAGGATGGATATACACACACAATCCAATTCATGTAAAGTGCAGCCTGGCAGTATGTAGGATGTATATACACACACACAAAATTCATTTAAAATGCAGCCCGGCAGTATGTAGGATGTATATACACACACTCACAATCCAATTCATGTAAAGTGCAGCCCGGCAGCATGTAGGATGTATATACACACACACACACACAATCCAATTAATGTAAAGTGCAGCCCGGCAGTATGTAGGATGTATATACACACACACAATCCAATTCATGTAACGTGCAGCCCGGCAGTATGTAGGATGTATATACACACACACAATCCAATTCATGTAAAGTGCAGCCTGGCAGTATGTAGGATGTATATACACAGACACAATCCAATTAATGTAAAGTGCAGCCCAGCAGTATGTAGGATGGATATACACACACAATCCAATTCATGTAAAGTGCAGCCTGGCAGTATGTAGGATGTATATACACACACACAAAATTCATTTAAAATGCAGCCCGGCAGTATGCAGGATGTATATACACACACACAATCCAATTCATGTAAAGTGCAGCCCTGCACTATGTAGGATGTATATACACACACACACAATCCAATTCATGTAAAGTGCAGCCTGGCAGTATGTAGGATGTATATACACACAGACACAATCCAATTCATGTAAAGTGCAGCCCGGCAGTATGTAGGATGTATATACACAGACACAATCCAATTCATGTAAAGTGCAGCCCGGCAGTATGTAGGATGTATATACACACAGACACAATCCAATTCATGTAAAGTACAGCCTGGCAGTATGTAGGATGTATATACACACACACACAATCCAATTCATGTAAAGTGCAGCCTGGCAGTATGTAGGATGTATATACACACACACATACAATCCAATTCATGGAAAGTGCAGCCCGGCAGTATGTAGGATGTATATACACACACACAATCCAATTCATGTAACGTGCAGCCCGGCAGTATGTAGGATGTATATACACACACACAATCCAATTCATGTAAAGTGCAGCCTGGCAGTATGTAGGATGTATATACACAGACACAATCCAATTCATGTAAAGTGCAGCCCAGCAGTATGTAGGATGGATATACACACACACACAATCCAATTCATGTAAAGTGCAGCCCGGCAATATGTAGGATGTATATACACACACACACAATCCAATTCATGTAAAGTGCAGCCCGGCAGCATGTAGGATGTATATACACACACACAATCCAATTAATGTAACGTGCAGCCCGGCAGTATGTAGGATGTATATACACACACACAATCCAATTCATGTAACGTGCAGCCCGGCAGTATGCAGGATGTATATACACACACACACAATCCAATTCATGTAAAGTGCAACCCGGCAGCATGCAGAATGTATATACACACACACAATCCAATTAATGTAAAGTGCAGCCCGGCAGTATGTAGGATGTATATACACACACACAATCCAATTCATGTAACGTGCAGCCCGGCAGTATGTAGAATGTATATACACACACACAATCCAATTCATGTAAAGTGCAGCCCGGCAGTATGTAGGATGTATATAAACACACAATATCCAATTCATGTAAAGTGCAGCCCGGCAGTATGTAGGATGTATATACACACAGACACAATCCAATTCATGTAAAGTGCAGCCCGGCAGTATGTAGGATGTATATACACAGACACAATCCAATTCATGTAAAGTGCAGCCCGGCAGTATGTAGGATGTATAAACACACAGACACAATCCAATTCATGTAAAGTGCAGCCTGGCAGTATGTAGGATGTATATACACACACACACAATCCAATTCATGTAAAGTGCAGCCTGGCAGTATGTAGGATGTATATACACACACACATACAATCCAATTCATGGAAAGTGCAGCCCGGCAGTATGTAGGATGTATATACACACACACAATCCAATTCATGTAAAGTGCAGCCCCGCAGTATGTAGGATGTATATACACACACACACAATCCAATTCATGTAAAGAGCAGCCTGGCAGTATGTAGGATGTATATACACACAGAGACACACACACACAATCCAATTCATGTAAAGTGCAGCCCGGCAGTATGTAGGATGTATATACAGACACACAATCCAATTCATGTAATGTGCAGCCCGGCAGTATGTAGGATGTATATACACACACACACAATCCAATTCATGTAAAGTGCAGCCTGGCAGTATGTAGGATGTATATACACACACAATCCAATTCATGTAAAGTGCAGCCCGGCAGTATGTAGGATGTATATACACACACAATCCAATCCATGTAAAGTACAGCCCGGCAGTATGTAGGATGTATATATACACACACACACACAATCCAATTCATGTAAAGTGCAGCCTGGCAGTATGTAGGATGTATATACACACACACAAACCAATTCATGTAAAGTGCAGCCTGGCAGTATGTAGGATGTATATAAACACACACAAACCAATTCATGTAAAGTGCAGCCTGGCAGTATGTAGGATGTATATACACACAGACAGAATCCAATTCATGGAAAGTGCAGCCCGGCAGTATGTAGGATGTATATACACACACACAATCCAATTCATGTAAAGTGCAGCCCCGCAGTATGTAGGATGTATATACACACAGACACAATCCAATTCATGTAAAGTGCAGCCCGGCAGTATGTAGGATGTATATACACAGACACAATCCAATTCATGTAAAGTGCAGCCCGGCAGTATGTAGGATGTATATACACACAGACACAATCCAATTCATGTAAAGTACAGCCTGGCAGTATGTAGGATGTATATACACACACACACAATCCAATTCATGTAAAGTGCAGCCTGGCAGTATGTAGGATGTATATACACACACACATACAATCCAATTCATGGAAAGTGCAGCCCGGCAGTATGTAGGATGTATATACACACACACAATCCAATTCATGTAACGTGCAGCCCGGCAGTATGTAGGATGTATATACACACACACAATCCAATTCATGTAAAGTGCAGCCTGGCAGTATGTAGGATGTATATACACAGACACAATCCAATTCATGTAAAGTGCAGCCCAGCAGTATGTAGGATGGATATACACACACACACAATCCAATTCATGTAAAGTGCAGCCCGGCAGTATGTAGGATGTATATACACACACACACAATCCAATTCATGTAACGTGCAGCCCGGCAGCATGTAGGATGTATATACACACACACAATCCAATTAATGTAACGTGCAGCCCGGCAGTATGTAGGATGTATATACACACACACAATCCAATTCATGTAACGTGCAGCCCGGCAGTATGCAGGATGTATATACACACACACACAATCCAATTCATGTAAAGTGCAACCCGGCAGCATGCAGAATGTATATACACACACACAATCCAATTAATGTAAAGTGCAGCCCGGCAGTATGTAGGATGTATATACACACACACAATCCAATTCATGTAACGTGCAGCCCGGCAGTATGTAGAATGTATATACACACACACAATCCAATTCATGTAAAGTGCAGCCCGGCAGTATGTAGGATGTATATAAACACACAATATCCAATTCATGTAAAGTGCAGCCCGGCAGCATGTAGGATCTATATACACACACACACACACAATCCCATTCATGTAAAGTGCAGCCCGGCAGTATGTAGGATGTATATACACACACACACACAATCCAATTAATGTAAAGTGCAGCCCGGCAGTATGTAGGATGTATATACACACACACAATCCAATTCATGTAACGTGCAGCCCGGCAGTATGTAGGATGTATATACACACACACAATCCAATTCATGTAAAGTGCAGCCTGGCAGTATGTAGGATGTATATACACAGACACAATCCAATTCATGTAAAGTGCAGCCCAGCAGTATGTAGGATGGATATACACACACAATCCAATTCATGTAAAGTGCAGCCTGGCAGTATGTAGGATGTATATACACACACACAAAATTCATTTAAAATGCAGCCCGGCAGTATGTAGGATGTATATACACACACTCACAATCCAATTCATGTAAAGTGCAGCCCGGCAGCATGTAGGATGTATATACACACACACACACACAATCCAATTAATGTAAAGTGCAGCCCGGCAGTATGTAGGATGTATATACACACACACAATCCAATTCATGTAACGTGCAGCCCGGCAGTATGTAGGATGTATATACACACACACAATCCAATTCATGTAAAGTGCAGCCTGGCAGTATGTAGGATGTATATACACAGACACAATCCAATTAATGTAAAGTGCAGCCCAGCAGTATGTAGGATGGATATACACACACAATCCAATTCATGTAAAGTGCAGCCTGGCAGTATGTAGGATGTATATACACACACACAAAATTCATTTAAAATGCAGCCCGGCAGTATGCAGGATGTATATACACACACACAATCCAATTCATGTAAAGTGCAGCCCTGCACTATGGAGGATGTATATACACACACACACAATCCAATTCATGTAAAGTGCAGCCTGGCAGTATGTAGGATGTATATACACACAGACACAATCCAATTCATGTAAAGTGCAGCCCGGCAGTATGTAGGATGTATATACACAGACACAATCCAATTCATGTAAAGTGCAGCCCGGCAGTATGTAGGATGTATATACACACAGACACAATCCAATTCATGTAAAGTACAGCCTGGCAGTATGTAGGATGTATATACACACACACACAATCCAATTCATGTAAAGTGCAGCCTGGCAGTATGTAGGATGTATATACACACACACATACAATCCAATTCATGGAAAGTGCAGCCCGGCAGTATGTAGGATGTATATACACACACACAATCCAATTCATGTAACGTGCAGCCCGGCAGTATGTAGGATGTATATACACACACACAATCCAATTCATGTAAAGTGCAGCCTGGCAGTATGTAGGATGTATATACACAGACACAATCCAATTCATGTAAAGTGCAGCCCAGCAGTATGTAGGATGGATATACACACACACACAATCCAATTCATGTAAAGTGCAGCCCGGCAATATGTAGGATGTATATACACACACACACAATCCAATTCATGTAAAGTGCAGCCCGGCAGCATGTAGGATGTATATACACACACACAATCCAATTAATGTAACGTGCAGCCCGGCAGTATGTAGGATGTATATACACACACACAATCCAATTCATGTAACGTGCAGCCCGGCAGTATGCAGGATGTATATACACACACACACAATCCAATTCATGTAAAGTGCAACCCGGCAGCATGCAGAATGTATATACACACACACAATCCAATTAATGTAAAGTGCAGCCCGGCAGTATGTAGGATGTATATACACACACACAATCCAATTCATGTAACGTGCAGCCCGGCAGTATGTAGAATGTATATACACACACACAATCCAATTCATGTAAAGTGCAGCCCGGCAGTATGTAGGATGTATATAAACACACAATATCCAATTCATGTAAAGTGCAGCCCGGCAGTATGTAGGATGTATATACACACAGACACAATCCAATTCATGTAAAGTGCAGCCCGGCAGTATGTAGGATGTATATACACAGACACAATCCAATTCATGTAAAGTGCAGCCCGGCAGTATGTAGGATGTATATACACACAGACACAATCCAATTCATGTAAAGTGCAGCCTGGCAGTATGTAGGATGTATATACACACACACACAATCCAATTCATGTAAAGTGCAGCCTGGCAGTATGTAGGATGTATATACACACACACATACAATCCAATTCATGGAAAGTGCAGCCCGGCAGTATGTAGGATGTATATACACACACACAATCCAATTCATGTAAAGTGCAGCCCCGCAGTATGTAGGATGTATATACACACACACACAATCCAATTCATGTAAAGAGCAGCCTGGCAGTATGTAGGATGTATATACACACAGAGACACACACACACAATCCAATTCATGTAAAGTGCAGCCCGGCAGTATGTAGGATGTATATACAGACACACAATCCAATTCATGTAATGTGCAGCCCGGCAGTATGTAGGATGTATATACACACACACACAATCCAATTCATGTAAAGTGCAGCCTGGCAGTATGTAGGATGTATATACACACACAATCCAATTCATGTAAAGTGCAGCCCGGCAGTATGTAGGATGTATATACACACACAATCCAATCCATGTAAAGTACAGCCCGGCAGTATGTAGGATGTATATATACACACACACACACAATCCAATTCATGTAAAGTGCAGCCTGGCAGTATGTAGGATGTATATACACACACACAAACCAATTCATGTAAAGTGCAGCCTGGCAGTATGTAGGATGTATATAAACACACACAAACCAATTCATGTAAAGTGCAGCCTGGCAGTATGTAGGATGTATATACACACAGACAGAATCCAATTCATGGAAAGTGCAGCCCGGCAGTATGTAGGATGTATATACACACACACAATCCAATTCATGTAAAGTGCAGCCCCGCAGTATGTAGGATGTATATACACACAGACACAATCCAATTCATGTAAAGTGCAGCCCGGCAGTATGTAGGATGTATATACACAGACACAATCCAATTCATGTAAAGTGCAGCCCGGCAGTATGTAGGATGTATATACACACAGACACAATCCAATTCATGTAAAGTACAGCCTGGCAGTATGTAGGATGTATATACACACACACACAATCCAATTCATGTAAAGTGCAGCCTGGCAGTATGTAGGATGTATATACACACACACATACAATCCAATTCATGGAAAGTGCAGCCCGGCAGTATGTAGGATGTATATACACACACACAATCCAATTCATGTAACGTGCAGCCCGGCAGTATGTAGGATGTATATACACACACACAATCCAATTCATGTAAAGTGCAGCCTGGCAGTATGTAGGATGTATATACACAGACACAATCCAATTCATGTAAAGTGCAGCCCAGCAGTATGTAGGATGGATATACACACACACACAATCCAATTCATGTAAAGTGCAGCCCGGCAGTATGTAGGATGTATATACACACACACACAATCCAATTCATGTAAAGTGCAGCCCGGCAGCATGTAGGATGTATATACACACACACAATCCAATTAATGTAACGTGCAGCCCGGCAGTATGTAGGATGTATATACACACACACAATCCAATTCATGTAACGTGCAGCCCGGCAGTATGCAGGATGTATATACACACACACACAATCCAATTCATGTAAAGTGCAACCCGGCAGCATGCAGAATGTATATACACACACACAATCCAATTAATGTAAAGTGCAGCCCGGCAGTATGTAGGATGTATATACACACACACAATCCAATTCATGTAACGTGCAGCCCGGCAGTATGTAGAATGTATATACACACACACAATCCAATTCATGTAAAGTGCAGCCCGGCAGTATGTAGGATGTATATAAACACACAATATCCAATTCATGTAAAGTGCAGCCCGGCAGTATGTAGGATGTATATACACACAGACACAATCCAATTCATGTAAAGTGCAGCCCGGCAGTATGTAGGATGTATATACACAGACACAATCCAATTCATGTAAAGTGCAGCCCGGCAGTATGTAGGATGTATATACACACAGACACAATCCAATTCATGTAAAGTGCAGCCTGGCAGTATGTAGGATGTATATACACACACACACAATCCAATTCATGTAAAGTGCAGCCTGGCAGTATGTAGGATGTATATACACACACACATACAATCCAATTCATGGAAAGTGCAGCCCGGCAGTATGTAGGATGTATATACACACACACAATCCAATTCATGTAAAGTGCAGCCCCGCAGTATGTAGGATGTATATACACACACACACAATCCAATTCATGTAAAGAGCAGCCTGGCAGTATGTAGGATGTATATACACACAGAGACACACACACACAATCCAATTCATGTAAAGTGCAGCCCGGCAGTATGTAGGATGTATATACAGACACACAATCCAATTCATGTAATGTGCAGCCCGGCAGTATGTAGGATGTATATACACACACACACAATCCAATTCATGTAAAGTGCAGCCTGGCAGTATGTAGGATGTATATACACACACAATCCAATTCATGTAAAGTGCAGCCCGGCAGTATGTAGGATGTATATACACACACAATCCAATCCATGTAAAGTACAGCCCGGCAGTATGTAGGATGTATATATACACACACACACACAATCCAATTCATGTAAAGTGCAGCCTGGCAGTATGTAGGATGTATATACACACACACAAACCAATTAATGTAAAGTGCAGCCTGGCAGTATGTAGGATGTATATAAACACACACAAACCAATTCATGTAAAGTGCAGCCTGGCAGTATGTAGGATGTATATACACACAGACAGAATCCAATTCATGGAAAGTGCAGCCCGGCAGTATGTAGGATGTATATACACACACACAATCCAATTCATGTAAAGTGCAGCCCCGCAGTATGTAGGATGTATATACACACACACACAATCCAATTCATGTAAAGAGCAGCCTGGCAGTATGTAGGATGTATATACACACAGAGACACACACACACAATCCAATTCATGTAAAGTGCAGCCCGGCAGTATGTAGGATGTATATACAGACACACAATCCAATTCATGTAATGTGCAGCCCGGCAGTATGTAGGATGTATATACACACACACACAATCCAATTCATGTAAAGTGCAGCCTGGCAGTATGTAGGATGTATATACACACACAATCCAATTCATGTAAAGTGCAGCCCGGCAGTATGTAGGATGTATATACACACACAATCCAATCCATGTAAAGTACAGCCCGGCAGTATGTAGGATGTATATACACACACACAATCCAATTCATGTAAAGTGCAGCCCGGCAGTATGTAGGATGTATATACACACACAATCCAATTCATGTAAAGTGCAGCCCGGCAGTATGTAGGATGTATATACACACAGACACAATCCAATTCATGTAAAGTGCAGCCCGGCAGTATGTAGGATGTATATACACACACACACACACAATCCAATTCATGTAAAGTGCAGCCTGGCAGTATGTAGGATGGATATACACACACACACAATCCAATTCATGTAAAGTGCAGCATGGCAGTATGTAGGATGTATATACACACACACACACAATCCAATTCATGTAAAGTGCAGCCTGGTAGTATGTAGGATGTATATACACACACACAATCCAATTCATGTAAAGTGCAGCCGGGCAGTATGTAGGATGTATATACACACACAATCCAATTCATGTAAAGTGCAGCCGGGCAGTATGTAGGATGTATATACACACACAATCCAATTCATGTAAAGTGCAGCCCGGCAGTATGTAGGATGTATATACACACACACAATCCAATTCATGTAAAGTGCAGCCGGGCAGTATGTAGGATGTATATACACACACAATCCAATTCATGTAAAGTGCAGCCTGGCAGTATGTAGGATGTATATGCACACAGACACAATCCAATTCATGTAAAGTGCAGCCCGGCAGTATGTAGGATGTATATACACACACACACACACACACAATCCAATTCATGTAAAGTGCAGCCCGGCAGTATGTATGATGTATATACACACACAGACACAATCCAATTCATGTAAAGTGCAGCCCGGCAGTATGTAGGATGTATATACACACACACACACAATCCAATTCATGTAAAGTGCAGCCCGGCAGTATGTAGGATGTATAAACACACACACACAATCCAATTCATGTAAAGTGCAGCCTGGCAGTATGTAGGATGTATATACACACAGACACAATCCAATTCATGTAAAGTGCAGCCCGGCAGTATGTAGGATGTATATACAGATACACAATCCAATTCATGTAATGTGCAGCCCGGCAGTATGTAGGATGGATATACACACACAATCCAATTCATGTAAAGTGCAGCCCGGCAGTATGTAGGATGTATATACAGACACACAATCCAATTCATGTAATGTGCAGCCCGGCAATATGTAGGATGTATATACACACACACAATCCAATTCATGTAAATTGCAGCCCGGCAGTATGTAGGATGTATATACACACAGACACACAATCCAATTCATGTAAAGTGCAGCCCAGCAGTATGTAGGATGTATATACACACACACACACACAATCCAATTCATGTAAAGTGCAGCCCGGCAGTATGTAGGATATATATACACACACACACAATCCAATTCATGTAAAGTGCAGCCCGGCAGTATGTAGGATGTATATACACACACACACAATCCAATTCATGTAAAGTGCAGCCCGGCAGCATGTAGGATCTATACACACACACACACACACAATCCCATTCATGTAAATTGCAGCCCGGCAGTATGTAGGATGTATATACACACACACACACAATCCAATTAATGTAAAGTGCAGCCCGGCAGTATGTAGGATGTATATACACACACACAATCCAATTCATGTAACGTGCAGCCCGGCAGTATGTAGGATGTATATACACACACACAATCCAATTCATGTAAAGTGCAGCCTGGCAGTATGTAGGATGTATATACACAGACACAATCCAATTCATGTAAAGTGCAGCCCAGCAGTATGTAGGATGGATATACACACACAATCCAATTCATGTAAAGTGCAGCCTGGCAGTATGTAGGATGTATATACACACACACAAAATTCATTTAAAATGCAGCCCGGCAGTATGCAGGATGTATATACACACACACAATCCAATTCATGTAAAGTGCAGCCCTGCACTATGTAGGATGTATATACACACACACACAATCCAATTCATGTAAAGTGCAGCCTGGCAGTATGTAGGATGTATATACACACAGACACAATCCAATTCATGTAAAGTGCAGCCCGGCAGTATGTAGGATGTATATACACAGACACAATCCAATTCATGTAAAGTGCAGCCCGGCAGTATGTAGGATGTATATACACACAGACACAATCCAATTCATGTAAAGTACAGCCTGGCAGTATGTAGGATGTATATACACACACACACACACAATCCAAGTCATGTAAAGTGCAGCCTGGCAGTATGTAGGATGTATATACACACACACATACAATCCAATTCATGGAAAGTGCAGCCCGGCAGTATGTAGGATGTATATACACACACACACAATCCAATTCATGTAAAGTGCAGCCCGGCAGTATGTAGGATGTATATACACACACACAATCCAATTCATGTAACGTGCAGCCCGGCAGTATGTAGGATGTATATACACACACACAATCCAATTCATGTAAAGTGCAGCCTGGCAGTATGTAGGATGTATATACACAGACACAATCCAATTCATGTAAAGTGCAGCCCAGCAGTATGTAGGATGGATATACACACACACACAATCCAATTCATGTAAAGTGCAGCCCGGCAGTATGTAGGATGTATATACACACACACACAATCCAATTCATGTAAAGTGCAGCCCGGCAGCATGTAGGATGTATATACACACACACAATCCAATTAATGTAACGTGCAGCCCGGCAGTATGTAGGATGTATATACACACACACAATCCAATTCATGTAACGTGCAGCCCGGCAGTATGCAGGATGTATATACACACACACACAATCCAATTCATGTAAAGTGCAACCCGGCAGCATGCAGAATGTATATACACACACACAATCCAATTAATGTAAAGTGCAGCCCGGCAGTATGTAGGATGTATATACACACACACAATCCAATTCATGTAACGTGCAGCCCGGCAGTATGTAGAATGTATATACACACACACAATCCAATTCATGTAAAGTGCAGCCCGGCAGTATGCAGGATGTATATAAACACACAATATCCAATTCATGTAAAGTGCAGCCCGGCAGTATGTAGGATGTATATACACACAGACACAATCCAATTCATGTAAAGTGCAGCCCGGCAGTATGTAGGATGTATATACACAGACACAATCCAATTCATGTAAAGTGCAGCCCGGCAGTATGTAGGATGTATATACACACAGACACAATCCAATTCATGTAAAGTGCAGCCTGGCAGTATGTAGGATGTATATACACACACACACAATCCAATTCATGTAAAGTGCAGCCTGGCAGTATGTAGGATGTATATACACACACACATACAATCCAATTCATGGAAAGTGCAGCCCGGCAGTATGTAGGATGTATATACACACACACAATCCAATTCATGTAAAGTGCAGCCCCGCAGTATGTAGGATGTATATACACACACACACAATCCAATTCATGTAAAGAGCAGCCTGGCAGTATGTAGGATGTATATACACACAGAGACACACACACACAATCCAATTCATGTAAAGTGCAGCCCGGCAGTATGTAGGATGTATATACAGACACACAATCCAATTCATGTAATGTGCAGCCCGGCAGTATGTAGGATGTATATACACACACACACACAATCCAATTCATGTAAAGTGCAGCCCGGCAGTATGTAGGATGTATATACACACACAATCCAATCCATGTAAAGTACAGCCCGGCAGTATGTAGGATGTATATATACACACACACACACAATCCAATTCATGTAAAGTGCAGCCTGGCAGTATGTAGGATGTATATACACACACACAAACCAATTCATGTAAAGTGCAGCCTGGCAGTATGTAGGATGTATATACACACAGACAGAATCCAATTCATGGAAAGTGCAGCCCGGCAGTATGTAGGATGTATATACACACACACAATCCAATTCATGTAAAGTGCAGCCCCGCAGTATGTAGGATGTATATACACACACACACAATCCAATTCATGTAAAGAGCAGCCTGGCAGTATGTAGGATGTATATACACACAGAGACACACACACACAATCCAATTCATGTAAAGTGCAGCCCGGCAGTATGTAGGATGTATATACAGACACACAATCCAATTCATGTAATGTGCAGCCCGGCAGTATGTAGGATGTATATACACACACACACAATCCAATTCATGTAAAGTGCAGCCTGGCAGTATGTAGGATGTATATACACACACAATCCAATTCATGTAAAGTGCAGCCCGGCAGTATGTAGGATGTATATACACACACAATCCAATCCATGTAAAGTACAGCCCGGCAGTATGTAGGATGTATATACACACACACACACAATCCAATTCATGTAAAGTGCAGCCTGGCAGTATGTAGGATGTATATACACACACACAAACCAATTCATGTAAAGTGCAGCCTGGCAGTATGTAGGATGTATATACACACAGACAGAATCCAATTCATGTAAAGTGCAGCCTGGCAGTATGTAGGATGTATATACACACACACACACAATCCAATTCATGTAAAGTGCAGCCCGGCAGTATGTAGGATGTATATACAGACAGACACAATCCAATTCATGTAAAGTGCAGCCTGGCAGTATGTAGGATGTATATACACACAGACACAATCCAATTAATGTAAAGTGCAGCCTAGCAGTATGTAGGATGTATATCACATACAGATTGTTCTATTCACTAAAATTCTACTTTGGAGGTTGACTTTCTTTTTGAGACTAAATTAAATCGGCACCCAAGTTTGACTTGTTTACACAGGTTACATACCCCATCAACCATACCTGCATCACCCTTATAACATTACCCATCACATTCCCTATTCACCCATCACATGTCCCATCACACACACATTAAATTCCCCTTCACCCCATTAAATGCTTCCATCAATTACATAACATGCCCCCATCACCTCCATTAAGTGCCCCAAGCACCACAATTATTACCACCATAACCCCCATTGCATATCCCAAGCACCTCCATTACATGCCCCCATTACATGCCACCATCACACAATTATATGCCCCCATCTCCCCAATTACATGACCCCATCACCCCATTAGATGCCTCAATTATCGAATTAAATGCCTCCTTTAGACCATTACATGCCCCATCATGTGCCCCCATCACCCCATTACAGGCACCCATCATCTCAATTACATACCCCATCACATGCCCCCTGTACCCCCATCATTGCCCCATCACCCCATCACATACCCCCAGCACCTCCATTAGATGACCCCAACACCCCTAGTATCTACCCTGGGCATAGTTGCCAACATCGGCCATGTTTCCAGGGACACATATTTGTTCCACATGCTGCAGACAGAGCATGCAAAGTGCAGCCCAGCAGTATGTAGGATGGATATACGCACATAAAGATCAAATTGATTAATCATGGTAGGTCCTATGAGATCTCCACCTTGATTAATTCACTGGATTCTGTCTGTGAGTACATCCATCCTACATACTGCTGGGCTGCACTTTGCATGCTCTTTCTGCAGCATGTGGAACAAATATGTGTACACTCGCCCATTAGAAACGTGAGAACTTTATTTATAAGACGCAGGCAACGTTTCAACTCTCCCAAGTTTTAATTAGTCGAGTGTAAGCGTTTATACGTATGCCCCCATCTTACCATATCATGCACATGACTCTGGTTTTTATACTCCAGCCCACTGTCTATATATATGCCCCCCTATATTACCATCCTTTCCATATTATACACAAATGAGAAATTGAGTTTAAAAGAATAAAAAGAAAGCGAAATTATCGGTGAAAAATTAGACTGTACGGAAGTGCGAGTCTATGAGTGTGCTCTCTCAGTGCCGGTCAATCAGTGCGGGTCTATCAGTGTGTTCTATCAGTGCGGGTCTATCAGTGTGTTCTATCAGTGCGGGTCTATTAGTGTGTTCTATCTGTGCATTCTATCAGTGCGGGTCTATCAGTGCCGGTCTATCAGTGTGTTCTATCAGTGCGGGTCTATCAGTGCATTCTAGCAGTGTGGGTCTATCAATGCATTCTATCAGTGAGGGTCTATCAGTGCAGGTCTATCAGTGCGGGTCTATCAGTGTGTTCTATCAGTGTGGGTCTATTAGTGTGTTCTATCAGTGCGGATCTATCAGTGCGGGTCTATCAATGTGTTCTATCAGTGTGGGTCTATAAGTGTGGGTCTAACAGTGTGTTCTATCAGTTCATTCTATCAGTGTGGTTCTATCAGTGTGTTCTATCAGTGCGAGTCTATCAGTTCATTCTATCAGTGTGTTCTATCAGTGCGGATCTATCAGTGTGTTCTATCAGTGCGGGTCTATCAGTGTGTTCTATCAGTGTGGTTCTATCAGTGTGTTCTATCAGTGCCGATCTATCAGTGTGTTCTATCAGTGCGGGTCTATCAGTGTGTTCTATCAGTGCGGGTCTATCTGCAGAGTTCACAAAGTAGTGTGTATAATAAATATGGTAACAAATGATTCAATCCCCATCATTGAGAAACGTCCTGTTAACTGTTAAGGAGAAATCACCAGGGAGACCATTATTTCAGGCAACAATTCCCTTACAGAAAGAATTAGCACTTAGTTCTTTTACTATTGATGCTATAAAATGATATAGCTGCCATCCTACACTAGAGATACAAAGAATGTAATAAACACACTCATTGGTCTACTGGTCACCCGCCAGTTTGCATGTCACCTCATTATATAGCAACATCCCACATAAAGTAGGGATTCAATGCTGTAGACACTTTTTACAAAGACACAATAAGAGACGACCTGAGCATAGTGAATTTTTTCTGGAACTCGTAGAATTTATATTTACTAGGAAAATTTACCAACATCTATGGGGTACGGCCATGGGCACAACCTGTGCCCCAAGCTATGCAAATTTATATATGGGCTATTGGGAGGGACTGGTTGTCTATGACCACATAATGCTAGAATTTACCAGACTTGGTAAAAATCTTGGCGTCGCTACATAGATGAAATTGCATAAATTTGGAAATGTGATCTTGAAATTTCACATCGATTTGTCAACCATGTAACCCAGAATGAGTTACGACTCCACCTCACCAGTGTTATTCACCAAAGTCAACTCATATTTCTGGATCTCTAAATCTTCAAGTCACCAGAGGGCTTAATATTTACCAACCTGTATAGAAAGGAAACAGCAACTGAAAGCCTACTAGATTGAGGAAGCCATCAACCTGAACCATTGAAAGTATTCAAGGATGCCAGTATCTACGACGCCGTAGTATCTGCAGTAACGTCAAGGATTTTAAAGAACTGAGAGATGTCTTTCTAGAGAAAGGATACCCAAGGAAATGCATAAAGGACCTCCAAAAACGTTCATGGTAATGTTGTCAACAAAGACTTCACAATCTCTTCTTTCATAAAGTGTGATACAATAGGAGTAGTTTACTTGATGACATGTTGCTGTGGAAAATGGTATTTTGGAAAGACCAGCAGATCTTTTTAGGTTCAGGTCCTGGAGCATATAGGCACCATCTGAAGAGAATTAGATACGTCAATCTCTAACCGTATGCATAACCATGGAGGTGACATTCGCTATCTAACCTTCCAGGCCAACAACACGTTCAACAGAACTATCAGGAAAGGAAATTTGGACAGAGGGCGTAGACAGCATGTGGCACGGTGGATATATACCTTGAATATACTTTCCCTTAGTGGTCTAAATGAGGGATTTAATTATTCCCCATTCCTCAAAGATGAGTAGCATTTGAGTTTTCCATCAGTCCCCCCCTTACCCACTGTAGGGTCCCATTCTCGGGTGAGTTCCACATAGTTAGTAATTAACTTTATTCTGACCCTGGCCACCTCCCATACTTTCATTTAACTGGTTAATATACATATTAACACGGAATCGACCGATAATAAAGATTATTAGGAGATATGAAACTATGGCCATTTACGTTTCATAGAACCTCTTTAGATCCAATCTCACGTTCCATTGCTTTTGTAAAATAACCTCACCCTTGTCCACTATTTTCTAGTGTTATCCATTCGCTGAATGGCCCATATTCTTAAGATAATACAAAAGACTATGTACACCTAACGTGCAGAACATTGTTCATTTCAACACGCAAATGATAGTACCTAATCTTTTAATTAGGAAAACATGTGCATAACCCAGCCAATCATAGTTTAGAGGGGTGTGACTTTGCTGAATGAGCGGCACACATTTAAACTGAGTCTCATTTAGACCGGGGTTTGCCTTGAAGAAGGAGAATCCAGTCTCTGCGAAAGGTGCGTCAGCACCTCTAGCCAACGGATCGAGAAGTCTAGCATGTGCGGGCAAAGCAATTTTGGTTAATCAAATGCTAGTATGAGATAGGCTACGAAAGGCGTCTTCCCGGATAATCTAACGTTAACAGCTTTATAAAAGTTGGTTTGCTAATTACTGGCTGGGTCTATCTGTGCGCTCCACAACAATAACTAAATATTGTTTTAGAAAGATTCACTAAAACCCTGGTTGAATATTATTTTGAAGACAGTAAGCTTTATTGGTAACATACTCCTTAGTTAAACACCAACCGGTAGGGAATTCACTGTAGTTGTTTAAGCTCTCTATGAGAAATATTGTTCTAAACAAATGGAGGGGTATTAATGATGGAGACTGAATCGTACTTCTGTACAGTCTAATTTTTCACTGATAATCTATTTTTTTTCTCACTATTGTGCTCTATGTGAAATCACTTGTATGTCAAATGTCTGTTTTTTGAGATGTGCTATGTCCCAATATCTCAGGTTTAATGATCGACTAATAAATAATATAGTTTTATTCCACACTCTATACATAGGAGTCTATTCTCCTGTCCTGAGGTATATGGAAATGTTGAACACCTACTTAGGGTTATGTTGTATTTTTGCTGTCTGAAGGACAATGCTGTCTCTTAACATAAAAAAATAACCCCATCTTTCTTTTTTTTCTTTCACTGCAGCACCCACTGGACTTGGCATTGCACCCACTGAACTTTTCCCCTGCAATTCCAGTACTTGGCATTGCACCCACTGAACTTTTTCTCCTGCAATCCCAGTACTTGGCATTGCACCCACTGAACTTTTCCCCTGCAATCCCAGTACATGGCATTGCACCCACTGAACTTTTCCCCTGCAATCCCAGGACTTGGCATTGCACCCACTGAACTTTTCCCCTGCAATCCCAGGACACAACATCGGATTTGCCATTGCATCTAGCACAGGACTCTCCTTTGCACCCAGCACATAACTTGCCAGTTCCCTGCTTAATGTGCACAAACACATCCTTTGATGCTGTCCGACCTTCAGGATGCTCTTCTGAGCCAGGATGCTGGGAGGTCACGTGACCCCAGCGCTTGCACTCAGAAGACCCACCGGAAGCATTTAGCAACATTGGATGATGCCTGTAAGCAGCACAAAGACATACTCCATCTGCAGGCCTCTACGAACAACCTCTTTCTGGAGTCCAGCTGTCCAACGCTGATGTCGGCCCTGTTAGTGGGCAGGAGCTAAGGTATAAGGATACTATCATAAGGAAGGGATGTTAGGATGAATACTGAGTAAAATAAACCAATGTCCAGTCATCAACCCTGGCAAGTGAGAACGTGAAATAAAAGAGGCAGCAGTTAGTAGGCCCAAGTAGCAGGCTCAGTGGGCCCTTGACCTTTGCTTTGGTCCAAGGAATCTGCCTCTTTTGCCCTATATTAATGATGGCTGCACACCTTTTATAGACAGGTGTTTACTATAGGGCATCCTTTTCTTTGATTTCTTTACTCATTATTTAAGTGTTTTGCTTATTTTTCCACTTGTGTGTTTTTTTTGGTTCATATTATTTATTATTCACAACTTCTATTGATATTTATATATTTACTTTTTCTTTTTTGAGAGTGGTATGATATATGATTTTAATATATCGTATTTACCTTCATTGTTTTTTCACTATCTAAATTATCAGATGTATGTGTATGTGTGAATCATTTACTAAGGTTCAATATATTTGTGTCCATGTTTATTCAGATATATGTATTTTTTCGCCTGAGGCACATTCAAGTCTTTGATATTGTTGGTGGCTTCCCACCTTCCTTTTAAATATATAACTAAATAAAATTGTTGTTTTAAGTGTTTTGTGCTCTTTGTTTAAGATTTATATTTCGGGTTACCCCCGGCCATTTTCAATATGTAGCTTTACTTTGTCTTATAGTTTTTTCCCTAGTTCTGGCATTAAAGTCTCTTTTGACAGCAGATGACACCTGAAGCTTGTTGGATAGCGTTCAAGTCAACTCCGGTCTGCCCAACACCAGGCTCCAATATCCTGGACTGAGACTCCATTGTATCAGGATCCAATGCTGAATTAGATTATCCATAGATTGTATAACTTTGATACACTTCAACTAAAATCTGAATTCTACAGAGGTTTATAGCTATCTACTCAGTCTGCAGCGGCAATGTTTCATTTTAATCTAATTTCTATAACATCGTATTGTAATCACTCTCCATGGGAAATTGTAATGTACCTCTTATTATTAAAAGACTTTCCAAATAAAATGTTTTAAAAACAACCTTACCCTGATATTACCCTAGTATAAAATATTTAATATTAGCAGAGTATTTCATGAGTACAATGTGTTCAGAGTAACGTTTGTTTAAACACTGGGGGGAGAGAGGGGCTTTTCACTCAAGGTGAGATGAGGTGAGATGAACCTTTCATCTTTAGATTGTCCAGAGACAAACTTGGGGAGTTCCCCCCCACTGCAAACTCACCAGGTTTGTGATGTCTTAAGCAGAAGACGCCACGGATGCATTTAAACATATTTTAGAATTTATTATCAGGCTCGCTGCTAGGTATATACACAATACACAAGGATCAGCGCACACACACATTAAAAATATTACAAACTGTAGTACCCCTTCCCATCACCGGTGGTAAATAAATGGTTTCCCTAGAAACCAAGAAGTTGCAGAAGTGTCTTAGCATATGTAAAATTAAAAAAGACAGACCACCAGCACTCAAAAACCAGTAAAAAACACAAACACTAGAAAAACAAAAAACATACTCGGCGGAATTCAGTGGAGAAGATTCCGTGCATATCCAGCAGCGAGGCGAATGATTCACACATCTGCGCTATCTCCAAAACCGCCACTATCTGTAAACTAGAAAATTAAGTCATATAACTGAAGAGATTAAGCTCCATATTAGCAAAATAATTTTGTGTTAGGACCCCCCAATATGTGTAGCAGTGGGCTGCACATAATATGTCACCAAATCATAAAGTTGCCTTAATAAAAAAATGAAAGCTTTAAGAGTCTGTAACCTGTTTAAAGGACCAATTGAAGCAAAAAAAACCAAAAAATAATAATAATTGAAAGTTTAATTGAAAGATTGTATTGATTGTAGACATTATGCTTTAATGAAAGAGTATACATAATGTACCTTTTTACTCTGTATAGCTCGAATTGGGGGCGGCCATGTTGTTTGGAATCTTTGGACAGTTCTTCACTCACCTTGATTCAGATGAAGGATGATCTGACCCAAGATTCTAAACAACATGTCTGCCCCCTGTTAGAGCTAAGCAGTGCAAAGAGGTCTCCATAATGTACATTATTTATATTCTTTCATTAAAACATTGTTATGCAACTATTTACACTTGAAACAATCTTTGAAATAAACATAAGGTATTTTGTTTTGCTGCAGTTGTGCTTTATTGTGTCTGCACTGATCCTGGTGTATTGTATATAACTGTATATCAAAATTCTTATTGCTTAAAAAAGTGTATGTACATTTACACACTTTAAAAAAAAAATGCTTTGTATATATATATATATATATATATATATATATATATATATATATATATATATATATATATAGGTAGTAGGTTATCCTATGGAATGAGGTACCTAACATATGCATATACCTGATTTTAATAGTATTAATCTTTATACATGTGATTTAATACATTTACACCATCCAGTGCCGTGTTTGAATTTAGACTTTGTAAAAAGCACATTATTAATTCCTTTTGATATTGGTCAGGATGATATATAAACCTTTATAGCTTTAAGATTTATTAAATGATGCCTGGCTGGGCTCTGTATTTGAATTATTTTCCTATTGACGCCATTGGTTTTTCAAATGCGATGAGGTTCACTGATCACATTAAAATCAGATAGCTATTAGTGAAGTAAGAAAATGTACAGTTTTGCATTTTAACTCAGCAGGGAGACTTTGCATCTCCGGGAAAAGAACTTAATGAGCAGATATTAAAATATATTGAGTTGTCATGAATCAAATGCTAAGGGGCTTTATAACCCAGAGCAGAGACCACGAATGGGAATTTACTGAGTTATCATTTGAAGAGGGACTCAACTCACATGTTGTCTCGTAATGAAGCAGTTCTGCCTAATTAAAATAGTAATTTGATTGGGGTTGCTAATTGCACCATTCAAAAGATATTGACTTTGCAAAAGAAGACTCAGGGGCCATTCACTAAGATGAGTTATCTAGTGGGCACAGCTCACCAGGTTTGTCCCTGCATGGCTCACCAGGTTGGTCCCTGCACAGCTCTCCAGGTTGGTCCCTGCACAGCTCCCAGGTTTGTCCCTGCACAGCTCACCAGGTTTGTCCCTGCACAGCTTTCCAGGTTTGTCCCTGCACAGCTCTCCAGGTTTGTCCCTGCACAGCTCACCAGGTTTGTCCCTGCACAGCTCTCCAGGTTTGTCCCTGCACAGTTTATAGCTAAATTGATGAATCAAATGTAACTAAATAATGTTAAAGGGACTGTATCCCCTAAACATTGTTCTCAGTGGGATGGAAAAGGAATAATTGTTCTATATATAGTGTAATGAAGATTGACAGTACATGCTTTAATTAGAGAAACATGCCTGTAAATATATCTCTGGAGTCACAGGTTCATGACATCACCTAATAGACTAATCAGCAGGGTTGCAATAGTGATGGCCCGAGAAGGTCACTCTATAGATGCATTCGCAGCTTATATGTCTGATATATGTATTTACTGTGAATTCACATTACACTATGAATAGGTCATATTAATTACTTATCCTCTCACTACATTTAAAGTAACAACATTGTTAATGAGCTACTGTCCCCTGCCTTATTCATGGTACTTCAACTCACACCATGCACAGGTTACTCATAGCAATCCTCTGCATACTAGGAGTGGATGAACAACAACAGTGCCATTCACAGTTTAACTGGAAGCAGATCTTGCAGCATTGGCAGAATGAGCAGCAGATCTTGCAGCATTGGCAGAATGAGCAGCAGATCTTGCAGCATTGGCAGAATGAGCAGCAGATCTTGCAGCATTGGCAGAATCAGCAGCAGATCTTGCAGCATTGGCAGAATGAGCAGCAGATCTCGCAGCATTGGCAGAATGAGCAGCAGATCTTGCAGCAGGGGCAGAAAGAGCAGCAAAAAGAGCAGCAGATCTTGCAGCAGGTGCAGAAAGAGCAGCAGATCTTCCAGCAGGGGCAGAAAGAGCAGCAACAAGAGCAGCAGGTCTTGCAGCAGGGGCAGAAAGAGCAGCAGATCTTGCAGCAAGGGCAGAAAGAGCAGCAGATCTTGCAGCAGGTGCAGAAAGAGCAGGAGATCTTGCAGCAGGGGCAGAAAAAGCAGTAAAAAGAGCAGCAGATCTTGCTTTTATGGTCCTCATGCAAACCCCCAGAACTTTACAATTGCCTCTTTGGTCCGTGGGTGCTGGCCAATGACATTCACCCAGTCGGCAATACGTTGCCAGATTGTTTTTTCTGTTTTTTGCAGTGTGCTTGCCAAATAGAGTACTGCTGTACCCCACAATCTGATGCACCAATTTAGGGTTCTTATAATAGGTAAACTTATGGGACCCCTGCCTCTATCCTTGATAATGTCCTTCCTCATCTTCCCTGATGCCTGTCCTCATCTGCTGAAGTGCCATGTACTCTGGATGAACCAGGTTCCTATTCTGGCTTAGCGGTCATGGTTGGACCTCTCATCCCACTGGCCCCTCCACACCCACTAGATGTTTCTACCTACATCTTCCCCTACCCTCCTTCACCCTCTAGCCCCCCTACTCCCACTCCTCTCTCCTTACATCCACCTCTTCTCTCTTGACTCCCAGCCCTACTCTTCTGACTTCCATCCCTACTCTCCCCCCTCTCTCCTCTTCTCCATATCCACCTCATCCTCCACACTGAACCAAAAGATAAAATATGTAATGGGAAGTGTGGAAAAAAAAAACAAGTGTGATGTGTGTTAATGTAGGTTGTGTGGTGTGTGATATGCATACATGTGCACATTCACAGACACCTAGAATCAACAGTAAGGAAAAACATTGTGCAGCAAATGTTAATGACGATCTTATGGAGATGTTGTGTATGATTCTGCCCCGCAGACCCATCTCGGTAAACTCGACACTATGTACAATACATGCATCACTGTAAAATGTTAAGAGTTAAACTGGCTCTTGCCTCCAGGCGTACTCTCCACCTAGCTTGCTTAGTGCACAACCACTTCTCTGGAACACTCCCCCCCTACCTGAGCGGCATGCTCACTCTTGCTCCCTGCACATCCTACAATCTCAGATCCTGCACCAACCCCTCACTAGCGATCCCTCACTTCAAAAAGAAAGCATGTCAAGGTGTGTTCTCTTTCAGAGCTCCTCATATGTGGAATCAGCCTTCCTGTTTCTGCCAAATCATCCTCTAGTCTAAAATCCCTGAAAATGAGTGTCTCCCACATCCTCAACACATATTGTACCTGATATTAGTTTACAAACTACTATATATACTGTACATGTTGTTCATTTTTGTATCAATTATGATTTACCCTGTATGTTCTCCTTCCAACTTGCTTAAATATATTTATGTATGTATGTATGTATGTATGTATAGTATGTATAGTATGTATGTATTATAATCTACTGTTAAATGTGTAACTCTGTGTAACTCCATTCTGGACTAGGTCTCCATGACATACTTGAAAACAAGAGAAATCTCAATGTATTCTTCCTGATAAAACACTTTCTAAATAAATACCCAATAACACAACACTTACACTCTACTGACAATTACAAATACACTCTCCAAAACTCATCAATCACAGACTGTCGCCAACTCCTAATATTTTGTTGGGCGTTTCGTTATACATATTAAACACACATGGAGATTGCGCCAGTATTAAGCATTTTTCCCGTGGGGTCCTCTTTTATCCATAGCCTCCTTAGCATTCTTTTGAGTCGGGCAAAATTACAAATTCCTTTTTCCGCACATGCAGCTATTTCACAGGCAAGAATAATACATACATATATTGTGATTGCCAACATCGTTTACGTACACAAGTACAACAAACCTATTTCAATAATATTAATATAAACATGTTGTTAAGAAAAAAACAGCCCCATTAATCACACTAGTCTGCTGCCAGCAAGACCTGCTGCTAGTTTTAATCATTGTCTCCTTCTCAATCTTCAATTTGCATCAATCCAAAAAAAGGTTCACCCTAATCAAATAAACAATGAGTCAGACATTCTGTAGGCCATACGCGTATCTATATATAGGGCAAATGTTCTGATGCTAAGCTTCAGTAGACTTGGACGCTCTTGGAATCTAAAGAGAAGTTGGTGGTTTTGACTATCGAGATGTCTGACCCGGGTTTCTTGACATTTGATGTCATTATTGCAGTTGATATTTTGTTGGGCATCCTAGTTAATACATTTATCGCACTTGTGAACATCATCTACTTTTCGGCCAGCAGAAATCTAACGCCCTGCGATAGGATTCTACTCAGTCTCGGCACGTCCAGATTATTCCTTGGATTCTTAATCCTGTCCAGGACCATAAAATGAGTCTTCAACATGAGTGAGTTTTCGGCCATTCCCCCCGAACAGGATACTTCCTGGTGGGATTCAAGGATCTTCCATAAAACCCAACATGAATGTGAAAGAAGGAACCATAGCTTAAGAAAAAAAAATATTTACCTTTTTTTACTGTATTTCTGTTTTAATCCAAGAGAAAAAAAATATTACAGTATTTGCTCGAATATAAGACAAGATATTTTTTCAGAGCAAATGTCGAGGTCAAATCGAGGTCAGACTATAAGACTGGGATCCAGGTCCACCGCAGAGCTGCAGGGGACCTGGATCCCCCTCTCTAACAGCCGGAGGATGTCTGCATGATACTCGCAGACATCCCCCCCTGCTGCTCGGCACGACCGCCGGGTCCTTCCGGCTTCATCATAAAAGTCCCGGCGGAAGTGCCAGGCAGCAGCGGAGGATGTCTGCGCATATCGTCTGATAACTAACCACCAGGAGATTTGGGCAGCTGGGGGATGGCTGCATGGTAGTGCAGACATTCCCCTTGCTGCCCGTCAATTCCGTCTATTATGACGGACCGGCTTATTTTCTGTATGTTGAGCTTGTAAGGCAACTCTTTTTTTTTTCTTCAAAACAATTTCCAGATCTCCTGTTATACATTGAAAACAATTTCACCGGGCCCTCTATATTCAGTGACATTCAGTAAGGAGGGGCTTGGAGAGACAGGCAGGAATGTTACTGTGTCAACACCAATAACTCCATTGTATTTGTCGTTTTCAGAAGAAAGGAAGATTCAAGAAAAAAAAAAACTCCAATGAGCCAGACCTGTTTCTTTTTCTTTATTTATGTATGGAGTAGTGCTTACCTGCAATGCAGTAGTACCTCTAATGAGTGTGTCCAGAGCCTTTGAGCAACTTTCCAAAAATGAGAGCAGACAACATTCATGAAGTGTTTATCTCTATAAGTCATTAGTTAATCTTGGAACGTGGTGGGCATAACTACTGATTACTGGTATGATATTTTTAGGTCCCCGATATTAAATATCCTCTTGAAAGTTCTTTGTTGTTATTTATTATAATTTAATTTATAAAAGCACCATGATATTCCTCAGGTCTGTTCACCGGAGTAAACAGCATATAGAAGTGACAGGGGAGGTGACAATTAAACAGCCCCGAACAAAAGGTGAATAAAGCTTGCAGTCTTAAAGGAGCATGGGGGTCTTGTTACGCAAGAGTTGAAAGTTCACTAAATCAAGGAGTACCACCACTCTTCCATATCCAACGGGATGATGGAATGGCGTAGACACAGGATATCATTAATTAAATAAAGTTCTTATTTTATACGTTCTATACAGACAGTGATACAGTATACAATGTAGTTGGTTCAGACTAGACCAGGGAGAGGCAGAGTGTCTGTACAAGGACACCTGTATCGGAGGCAAGGTCTGTGAAGATTCCACAGAAAATTGTCCATCACAGAGTTTAGTAAATAGAACATTTCCCATGTAAACAAGGCAAGGCAGGGGAGGTTGGTGAAGAACAAGTGAAGATGTCAATGAGCTTCCCTGAAGCAGTGGGTTTTTAGAAGGACGACGGTAGCCAGAAAAATAAGCAGAAATGTCCATTGTTCATTACGTGGAATAAAAATAATACTAAAAAAAAAAAACCCTGGTGGAGAGAGGAGGAGAAGACTTTATAATATAATAGTGAAGCGTATTTTAAGAAAACAATAAGGATTAGAGCAAGAAACAAGGTTTTCTGATGATCTGACAGAAAGAAAGGAAATACTTTACACGGGTTTGTTTGAAAGCAGGTATTGTTATAAATGAATGAAGAATATGTATTTATTAGAGATCCATATTAACCTGATTCGATTTAAATTAATAAAGGGAGGTTCCGCAAGTTAATACATTTTGCAAAGTGTTTTGCTCAGAAATTATACATTTAAAGGTCAACAATAATATCAATTATATTAAACAGGTCACATGATAATCATTTATATTAATCTCATCACATGATAATGAATGATATTAAACTGGTCACATGGTAATCATTTATATTAATCTCAACACATGATAATGAATTATATTAAACTGGTCACATGGTAATCATTTATATTAATCCCATCACATGATAATGAATGATATTAAACAGGTCACATGATAATCATTTATATTAATCTCATCACATGATAATGAATGATATTAAACAGGTCACATGATAATCATTTATATTAATCTCATCACATGATAATGAATGATATTAAACAGGTCACATGATAATCATTTATATTAATCTCATCACATGATAATGAATGATATTAAACTGGTCACATGATAATCATTTATATTAATCTCATCACATGATAATGAATTATATTAAACAGGTCACATGGTAATCATTTATATTAATCTCATCACATGATAATGAATTATATTAAACTGGTCACATGGTAATCATTTATATTAATCTCATCACATGATAATGAATGATATTAAACAGGTCACATGATAATCATTTATATTAATCTCATCACATGATAATGAATGATATTAAACAGGTCACATGATAATCATTTATATTAATCTCTTCACATGATAATGAATTATATTAAACAGGTCACATTATAATCATTTATATTAATCTCATCACATGATAATGAATTATATTAAACAGGTCACATGATAATCATTTATATTAATCTCATCACATGATAATGAATGATATTAAACAGGTCACATGATAATCATTAATATTAATCTCATCACATGATAATGAATGATATTAAACAGGTCACATGATAATCATTTATATTAATCTCATCACATGATAATGAATGATATTAAACAGGTCACATGATAATCATTTATATTAATCTCATCACATGATAATGAATTATATTAAACAGGTCACATGATAATCATTTATATTAATCTCATCACATGATAATGAATTATATTAAACAGGTCACATGATAATCATTTATATTAATCTCATCACATGATAATGAATTATATTAAACAGGTCACATGATAATCATGTATATTAATCTCATCACATGATAATGAATTATATTAAACTGGTCACATGATAATCATTTATATTAATCTCATCACATGATAATGAATGATATTAAACTGGTCACATGGTAATCATTTATATTAATCTCATCACATGATAATGAATTATATTAAACTGGTCACATGGTAATCATTTATATTAATCTCATCACATGATAATGAATTATATTAAACAGGTCACATGATAATCATTTATATTAATCTCATCACATGATAATGAATGATATTAAACAGGTCACATGATAATCATTTATATTAATCTCATCACATGATAATGAATTATATTAAACAGGTCACATGATAATCATTTATATTAATCTCATCACATGATAATGAATTATATTAAACAGGTCACATGATAATCATTTATATTAATCTCATCACATGAAAATGAATGATATTAAACAGGTCACATGATAATCATTTATATTAATCTCATCACATGATAATGAATGATATTAAACAGGTCACATGATAATCATTTATATTAATCTCATCACATGATAATGAATGATATTAAACAGGTCACATGATAATCATTTATATTAATCTCATCACATGATAATGAATTATATTAAACAGGTCACATGATAATCATTTATATTAATCTCATCACATGATAATGAATTATATTAAACTGGTCACATGATAATCATTTATATTAATCTCATCACATGATAATGAATAATATTAAACTGGTCACATGGTAATCATTTATATTAATCTCATCACATGATAATGAATTATATTAAACTGGTCACATGGTAATCATTTATATTAATCTCATCACATGATAATGAATGATATTAAACAGGTCACATGATAATCGTTTATATTAATCTCATCACATGATAATGAATGATATTAAACAGGTCACATGATAATCGTTTATATTAATCTCATCACATGATAATGAATTATATTAAACAGGTCACATGATAATTATTTATATTAATCTCATCACATGATAATGAATGATATTAAACAGGTCACATGATAATCATTTATATTAATCTCATCACATGATAATGAATGATATTAAACAGGTCACATGATAATCATTTATATTAATCTCATTACATGATAATGAATGATATTAAACAGGTCACATGATAATCATTTATATTAATCTCATCACATGATAATGAATTATATTAAACAGGTCACATGATAATCATTTATATTAATCTCATCACATGATAATGAATTATATTAAACAGGTCACATGATAATCATTTATATTAATCTCATCACATGAAAATGAATGATATTAAACAGGTCACATGATAATCATTTATATTAATCTCATCACATGATAATGAATGATATTAAACAGGTCACATGATAATCATTTATATTAATCTCATCACATGATAATGAATGATATTAAACAGGTCACATGATAATCATTTATATTAATCTCATCACATGATAATGAATTATATTAAACAGGTCACATGATAATCATTTATATTAATCTCATCACATGATAATGAATTATATTAAACTGGTCACATGATAATCATTTATATTAATCTCATCACATGATAATGAATAATATTAAACTGGTCACATGGTAATCATTTATATTAATCTCATCACATGATAATGAATTATATTAAACTGGTCACATGGTAATCATTTATATTAATCTCATCACATGATAATGAATGATATTAAACAGGTCACATGATAATCGTTTATATTAATCTCATCACATGATAATGAATGATATTAAACAGGTCACATGATAATCGTTTATATTAATCTCATCACATGATAATGAATTATATTAAACAGGTCACATGATAATTATTTATATTAATCTCATCACATGATAATGAATTATATTAAACAGGTCACATGATAATCATTTATATTAATCTCATCACATGATAATGAATGATATTAAACAGGTCACATGATAATCATTTATATTAATCTCATTACATGATAATGAATGATATTAAACAGGTCACATGATAATCATTTATATTAATCTCATCACATGATAATGAATTATATTAAACAGGTCACATGATAATCATTTATATTAATCTTATCACATGATAATGAATTATATTAAACAGGTCACATGATAATCATTTATATTAATCTCATCACATGATAATGAATTATATTAAACAGGTCACATGATAATCATTTATATTAATCTCATCACATGATAATAAATTATATTAAACTGGTCACATGGTAATCAGTTATATTAATCTCATCACATGATAATGAATTATATTAAACAGGTCACATGATAATCATTTATATTAATCTCATCACATGATAATGAATTATATTAAACTGGTCACATGGTAATCAGTTATATTAATCTGGCCATATGACAATCAATTGTATTAAACTGGTCACATGACATTTATTTTAATCTGGTCACATGAAAATCAATTTTATTGTACTGGTCATGTGACTAGCAATTATATTAATCTGGTCATGTGACAATCAATGTAAAATTGGTCCCATGTCAATCAAGTACGTTAATATTATTGCAAATGCCACCCTGCGTCACCTATAATTTAAAAAATCTCTAGTTTACTAGCTTATTGTAATTCACTGTACTGTATGTGTGACACAGGATACTGTAATTCACTGTACTGTATGTGTGACACAGGATACTGTAATTCACTGTACTGTATGTGTGACACAGGATACTGTAATTCACTGTACTGTATGTGTGACATAGGATACTGTAATTCATTGTACTGTATGTGTGACACAGGATACTGTAATTCACTGTACTGTATTTGTGACACAGGATATTGTAATTCACTGTACTGTATGTGTGACATAGGATACTGTAATTCACTGTACTGTATGTGTGACACAGGATACTGTAATTCACTGTACTGTATGTGTGACACAGGATACTGTAATTCACTGTACTGTATGTGTGACACAGGATACTGTAATTCACTGTACTGTATGGGTGACACAGGATACTGTAATTCACTGTACTGTATGGGTGACACAGGATACTGTAATTCACTGTACTGTATGTGTGACACAGGATAATGTAATTCACTGTACTGTATGTGTGACACAGGGTACTGTAATTCACTGTACTGTATGGGTGACACAGGATACTGTAATTCACTGTACTGTATGTGTGACCCAGGATACTGTAATTCACTGTACTGTATGTGTGACCCAGGATAATGTAATTCACTGTTCTGGATGTGTGACACAGGGTACTGTAATTCACTGTACTGTATGGGTGACACAGGATACTGTAATTCACTGTACTGTATGTGTGACCCAGGATACTGTAATTCACTGTACTGTATGTGTGACACAGGATAATGTTATTCATTGTACTGTATGTGTGACACAGGATACTGTAATTCACTGTACTGTATGTGTGAAACAGGATACTGTAATTTACTGTACTGTATGGGTGACACAGGATACTGTAATTCACTGTACTGTATGTGTGACACAGGATACTGTAATTCACTGTTCTGGATGTGTGACACAGGGTACTGTAATTCACTGTACTGTATGGGTGACACAGGATACTGTAATTCACTGTACTGTATGTGTGACCCAGGATACTGTAATTCACTGTACTGTATGTGTGACACAGGATAATGTTATTCACTATACTGTATGTGTGACACAGGATACTGTAATTCACTGTACTGTATGTGTGAAACAGGATACTGTAATTTACTGTACTGTATGGGTGACACAGGATACTGTAATTTACTGTACTGTATGTGTGACACAGGATACTGTAATTCACTGTTCTGGATGTGTGACACAGGGTACTGTAATTCACTGTACTGTATGGGTGACACAGGATACTGTAATTCACTGTACTTTATGTGTGACACAGGATAATGTAATTCACTGTTCTGGATGTGTGACACAGGATACTGTAATTCACTGTACTGTATGTGTGACACAGGATACTGTTATTCACTGTACTGTATGTGTGACACAGGATAATGTTATTCACTGTACTGTATGTGTGACACAGGATACTGTTATTCACTGTACTGTATATGTGACACAGGATACTGTAATTCACTGTACTGTATGTGTGACCCAGGATACTGTAATTCACTGTACTGTATGTGTGACACAGGATACTGTAATTCACTGTACTGTATGGGTGACACAGGATACTGTAATTCAATGTACTGTATGTGTGACCCAGGATACTGTAATTCACAGTACTGTATGTGTGACACAGGATACTGTAATTCACTGTACTGTATGTGTGACACAGGATACTGTAATTCACTGTACTGTATGGGTGACACAGGATACTGTAATTCACTGTACTGTATGGGTGACACAGGATACTGTAATTCACTGTACTGTATTTGTGACACAGGATAATGTAATTCACTGTACTGTATGTGTGACACAGGATACTGTAATTCACTGTACTATATGGGTGACACAAGATACTGTAATTCACTGTACTGTATGTGTGACACAGGATACTGTAATTCACTGTACTGTATGGGTGACACCGGATACTGTAATTCACTGTACTGTATGGGTGACACAGGATACTGTAATTCACTGCACTGTATGTGTGACACAGGATACTGTAATTCACTGTACTATATGGGTGACACAAGATACTGTAATTCACTGTACTGTATGTGTGACACAGGATACTGTAATTCACTGTACTGTATGTGTGACACAGGATACTGTAATTCACTGTACTGTATGTGTTATACAGGATTATGTCATGTACTGTACTGCATGGATTTCAGATGCTGCATTCTCTGGAGCTGCCTGAGACATTAGCAGACTCTCCCATTTAATAACAGCCTCCAATGTAATACTTATTACATTTCAAATGAACCCCATGCAATACATAATGGGCACTGTGACTGGTCTACCCAGTCACATACATGGCAAACTGTGATGAATTGTGTGTTCTGAAAGCTTGGGGGAACAGCAAGTGTCATTGGCATTGGCCAAGTGGCATTTGACCCATTTAAAAATGCCTGCCACAGCATCAATTTGGTTTATTGGTTCAAGCTCAGGCACTGATAATTCGATCATTATTATGCCACTGATAATTTCACTATTAATATGCCACTGATACTTTGCTCATTAATATTCCACTGATACTATATCCAATAATATGCCACTGATAAGTTATCCATTAATGTGCCACTGATAATTTCACTATTAATATGCCACTGATACTTTGCTCATTAATATTCCACTGATACTATATCCAATAATATGCCACTGATAAGTTATCCATTAATGTGCCACTGATAATATGACCGTTATTATGCCACTGATACTTTGCTCATTAATATTCCACTGATACTATATCCAATAATATGCCACTGATAAGTTATCCATTAATGTGCCACTGATAATTCGATCATTATTATGCCACTGATACTTTGCTCATTAATATTCCACTGATACTATATCCAATAATATGCCACTGATAAGTTATCCATTAATGTGCCACTGATAATTCGATCATTATTATGCCACTGATACTTTGCTCATTAATATTCCACTGATACTATATCCAATAATATGCCATTGATAAGTTATCCATTAATGTGCCACTGATAATTCGATCATTATTATGCCACTGATACTTTGCTCATTAATATTCCACTGATACTATATCCAATAATATGCCACTGATAAGTTATCCATTAATGTGCCACTGATAATTTGCTCATTATTATGCCACTGACAATTTGCTAATTAGTATGCCACTGATAGTTTGCTCATTAATATGCCACTGATAGTTTTTCCATTAATGTGCCACTGATAATTTGCTCATTATTATGCCACTGACAATTTGCTCATTAATATGTCACAGATAATTTGCTCATTATTATGCCACTGATAGTTTTTCCATTAATGTGCCACTGATAATTTGTTCATTAATATGCCATTGATGTCATTTCCGTTCACTGTGACAGAAAGCTGGATGCAGACTGCCGGCTGCTACCCAATCATGACTGTGCAGTGGGCACATGTTGTGCCCAGCGGGGGCCCATTGGGCAGTGGACCCCTCTCTGGCCTGTGCCCGAATGGTCAATCCATCCCTGAACCCCACACAGTGATGGAGATTATAATTAACCCTCTCACAGTGATGGGACTAGGGACTATGATGGGGCCTGTTAACCTCCGTACCCCATATATACTAATAGTCCAGGAGTTTGCCCAATGCCCCCAATAATTAACACCCAAGGTTTTTAAAGGACAACTGCAGTGCTCATTTAAAGTGGTAAATAGGATTAGTTGTAATACACAAATGCTTTAATACAATATTATCTGACAGTCAAATCTGACCCAAGGTGTGTTGTTTTCCGTATTGCTCTTGCGCGGCTCTGGTTTGCTCTACGCTTGCTCTCTACTGTGCCGTGTGGCCGCACATCATTAAAAGAGTGGCTACATATCATCAACCCAGCCCCGTACATGTGCAATGGGGTGGAGAACCAGTAGGGACGTGCATTTTCAGTCAGATCCGACCTAAGATGACAAAGGAGGGGTAAAGGGTATAAAGCTTAAATTTTGTTTATTATTGTATTAATAAAAGGAGCACTGCAGTTGTTTCTTGACTACACACAAAAAAAATATATAATGGAGGTCTGGTCATTCACCCATAAATGGCATTAAATAAAGAAACATAATGTAAGAGTAAATTTAACTTCCCAATGGAAAACAAATCTATTCCATGTGATTTACCGTGTATTTATTTATAGCCGAAAATCCTTTGCATTTTACTTTGCATGAGGTATTTAAATAGTATCCCTAAAATAAGACACTCACTAATGTAACAAGATCAGCCTTTTCAATCCAGCATGGAGGAGACCATTTCTCCAGTGGAGCAAGATTATTATATAACCGTTGTTGCTTCTACACTCTCCTTTATTCAGTTTGCAGGCACAATAACAGTAAATGCTTTCATCGTGGCTGTAAATTTGATGGACAGGTTAAGAGGGCGCCAAATTAAGGCTTGCGATAAAATTCTGTGCTCTCTGGCGATCTCCAGGATGGGCTTCCAGAGCTTCTCTTTTTTCAAAATATACATCGTAATGTCAATCCCTTCAGCAAGTTGGTCTTCCATGATTTCAGCCGTCATTACCTTTTGTGAGTTTGCGTTTAGTTACACCAGTCTTTGGTTCGTTGCATTGCTTTCCGTCGTCTACTTGGTGAAGATCGCCAACTACAAGCATTCGCTATTTCTGATTCTCAAAACAATGGTATTGAAGAGGCTGACTCTTTCCATACTTGCGACCGCGATGATATCCCTGTTTAAAAGCTGCATAATTTCGCTGTCATTGTACTACGTTGCCAACGTTAATTCAACAAGTCACGATTATCCAACAAATAATACCTGCCATCATGAACGACTAGACATATATTTTAGTGTTGATATATTGGGGAACTGCCTTCCTTTAATCATATGCGGTGCCTCGTCCGTCCTGATACTCACCTCTCTGTGCCTTCATATGAAGCAAATGAGAAATGGATTTACAGCCAGCCATCTGGACAGTTACTATGTCGCTATACAATCCGTGGCCGTCTGTTTTATAATTTCCTGTTTACATATTGGCACCAATATTGCATTTATATTTTGCTTCAACTCAATTAACTACTTTTGGATGCAGATTCTGCTGAATTTCTTCCCCACTCTCCACTCTAGTTACCTGGTCTACGTAACTCCCAATCTAAGGCAGCAATTCACTCATCTGATTCAACGTAGAGCAAATTGCAGGATATCGAGAGGAGAAGTCGGAACCGAACTCCAGCAGCCCACTGGAGACCACCAGTCAATGATTTCAACACCATCAATTTGACATGTTCCATTGTTGTCGCCGACACTTTGCCTGTCCATGATACTGTCTGTCTTTGCTACTATTTAGCCATTCAAGTGTTTTTTATTGATGGTGGACATCTATCTACTGGGCTTTGTGATGTTCTATGGAGCTTCACAGACCTCTCCCTGGACACCTGTGTCTTTGTGCGGATATTCTCTGATACTGACGGTTGCCATGTTTGTATAAATGATGATACCAAAGTACAATCTCCGCGTATATTTATCCTCTGGTCAAACTTTCATTGCTTGGTTTTGTCTTACGTTGGGGATACATTTGTAGAGTGATAACTACTCCATGTACACATCAGCATCTGTATGAAGACTCCAGTCCCCTACTTGTAGACCTTGCCCTTCTGTCTTAGCATTTCTCTTTCTTGAATTATAACTAGTTCCTGAATTTTGTTGAAACCCACTATGTATCATTGTTTAGATAAGATATTATATTTAAAATGCAAGGTAATATAACACTTAGACAATGGTAGCTGTACTGTATTTGTCTTTAGTAGTTGGAAAATGATTTTATAATACTTTTGCTGTGATAAAAACATATAATCAACATTAGTATCCATTAGTCGTATTTATGTCCAATGTATGATACACGGATTCTTTACTATTTAGAAATAAAAATACATATATGCTACTTGCACAAGCTCTAGCTAAAATAAAATGCATTTCTAAATCATTTTCTCAATACAATGACCAATCAGAAGATGACACAAAGACTAGGAGGGCTGCCATGGAAGCAGAAAGGGCCAGTCATATGACCAGACTTTTCCGTCATTCATGTCAATCAAGCTGCATACAGTGTCACACAAATTAGAACCATTCGGTCCATCTAGTCTGCCCAGTTTTCTAAATACTTTTATTAGTCCCCAGTTCCCTATCTTATAGCAAGGATACCTTGTGCCTATCCAACGCATGCTTAAACTCCTTCACTGTATTAACCTCTACCACTTCTACTGGAAGACTATTCCATGCATCCACTACCCTCTCAGTAAAGTAATACTTTCATTAGTCCCTGACCTTATCTTATATCTAGGATAGCCTTATACCTATCCCATGCATGCTTAAACTCCTTCACTGTATTAACCTCTACCACTTATACTGGAAGACTATTCCATACATCCACTACCCTCTCAGTAATGTAATACTTTCATTAGTCCCTGGCCTTATCTTATATCTAGGATAGCCTTATACCAATCCCACGCATGCTTAAACTCCTTCACTGTATTAACCTCTACCACTTCTGCTGGAAGACTATTCCATACATCCACTACCCTATCAGTAAAGTAATACTTTCATTAGTCCCTGGCCTTATCTTATATCTAGGATAGCCTTGTGCCTATCCCATGCATGCTTAAACTCCTTCACTGTATTAACCTCTACCACTTCTGCTGGAAGACTATTCCATACATCCACTACCCTCTCAGTAAAGTAATACTTTCATTTGTCTCTGGCCTTATCTTATATCTAGGATAGCCTTTTACCTATCCCATGCATGCTTAAACTCCTTCACTGTATTGACCTCTACCACTTCTATTGGGAGACTATTCCATGCATCCACTACCCTCTCAGTAAAGTAATACTTTCATTAGTCCCTGACCTTATCTTATATCTAGGATAGCCTTGTGCCTATCCCATGCATGCTTAAAATCCTTCACTGTATTAACCACTACCACTTCTACTGGAAGACTATTCCATGCATCCACTGCCCTCTCAGTAAAGTAATACTTTCATTAGTCCCTGGCCTTATCTTATATCTAGGATAGCCTTATACCAATCCCATGCATGCTCAAACTCCTTCACTGTATTAACCTCTACCACTTCTACTGTAAGACTATTCCATTCATCCACTACCCTCTCAGTAAAGTAATACTTTCTTTAGTCCCTGGCCTTATCTTATATCTAGGATAGCCTTATACCTATCCCATGCATGCTTAAACTCCTTCACTGTATTAACCTCCACCACTTCTGCTGGAAGACTATTCCATACATCCACTACCCTCTCAGTAATGTAATACTTTCATTAGTCCCTGGCCTTATCTTATTTCTAGGATAGCCTTATACCTATCCCACGCATGCTTAAACTCCTTCACTGTATTAACCTCTACCACTTCCACTGGAAGACTATTCCATGCATCCACTACCCTCTCAGTAAAGTAATACTTTCATTAGTCCCTGGCCTAATCTTATATCTAGGATAGCCTTATACCAATCCCATGCATGCTCAAACTCCTTCACTGTATTAACCTCTACCACTTCTACTGTAAGACTATTCCATGCATCCACTACTCTCTCAGTAAAGTAATACTTTCATTAGTCCCTGGCCTTATCTTATATCTAGGATAGCCTTATACCTATCCCATGCATGCTTAAACTCCTTCACTGTATTAACCTCTACCACTTCTACTGGAAGACTATTCCATGCATCCACTACCCTCTCAGTAATGTAATACTTTCATTAGTCCCTGGCCTTATCTTATATCTAGGATAGCCTTATACCTATCCCATGCATGCTTAAACCCCTTCACTGTATTAACCTCTACCACTTCTGCTGGAAGGCTATTCCATACATCCACTACCCTCTCAGTAAAGTAATACTTCCTGATATTACTTTTAAATCATTGCCCCTCTAATTTCAGACTATGTCCTCTAGTTGTGGTAGTTTTTCTCCATTTAAATATACTCTCTTCCTTTACTGTGTTGATTCCCTTTATGTATATAAATGTGTCTATCATACAAATGTCCTTTGAGCTGAATTGAAGCAGCGACCTACGGATGTCTGAGTATTTCCGACAGTCCTCCGCTCCACCAGCTGAGCTATCAAAGGGTTACAAAGTAACAGTAAAAATGTATAGGAATCGCAATGTATTTTAATTTGAGAGTATTTCTAGCTGCAGATTTAAGGGGGGGGGGGGGGGGGATTAGGCTCAAGAGCAAATTACACAAATTACAAGTATATTATTTATTTATTTAGAAAGTGTTTTACCAGGAAGAATACATTGCGATTTCTCTCATTTTCAAGTATGTCCTGGGGACCCAGTCCAGAGTGGAGTTACACAGAGTTACACATTGAACAGTAGATTCAAAAATAAATAAATACATATATTAAACAAGTTGGAAGGAGAACATACAGGGTAAATCATTATTGATACACAAAAGGAACAACATGTACAGTATACAAAGGCGTTTATAAACTAATAACCGGTACAATCTGTTTTGAGGATTTGGGAGACACTCATTTTCAGGGATTTTAGACTAGAGGATGATTTGGCAGAATCAGGGAGGCTGATTCCACGTATGAGGAGCTCTGAAAGAGAACGCACCTCGATCTGCTTCCTTTTTGAAGTGGGGAAGCGCTAGTGAAGGGTTGGTGCAGGATCTGAGATTGTAGGGTGTGCAGGGAGTTTTTAAATACAGACGATGCAGCAGCAACACAAGACACCTCTACATGTATTGGGGGCTTACATTATACTTTAATATTAAAGGGGAAAAAAAAAAATATTTAATATATAAAAAATCTATAAAAATAATAATATCCTTTAATATTAAAGTATAATGTAAGCCCCCTAGACATGTAGAGGTGTCTTGTGTTGCTGCTGCATCGTCTGTATTTAAAAAGAACATAATGGCTGGAAAACTGTTTGCCTCTTGTGCTTCCTGTGTCTTTTTCTATGCAAAAAACGCCATCCTTGCCAACCAAATGGCCAAATCTCGCGAGACCACGCAAGCAAATCTCGCAGAGCGACAAGGTCGCGATGACATCATCAGGGGGCGGAGTTAAGAAGCAAACAGCGCGAAACGGACTTCTATTTAAACTTTGTGAGCAGTATGATGATCACACGCCTAGAGGAAGCCTGGAAACAGGCGAAACGTGTAATGTGATCATCAATACTGCTGTTTTTATTCATACACGGATTTTAATTCATGTCAAAACGGACTTTTTGTCTTTTTTATATGCATTTTGCAAGCTGTCTCTGAACACAACGGGGGACTACAAACCGCAAGATTGTTCCTTCGTTTTCAAGAAGCATCCACATGCTGATTTGTCTACACATGTGTAAGATACTATTGATTTTTTTTAGAATAAATTGTTATTGGATATATACTGATCCTTTTCTCTTCCTGACCCTTTCTACTCAATTTATGAGCATTGGAGGAGGAACAAAGAGGATACTCGACTATATTAGTGCAATACTTTATCTCACTTATGCCATACTGATATCAAGATATACTGCACTATGGTCTATGTTTTGTTCTCTCTTTTTACATATATTTTGTAAGACATTGAAGACCATCCATTTGTGTCAGAATTCTACTATTCCAGGCAATTATTATATTCTGGTATATTTTATGTAAAAGTGGTTCACTTAGCGCACCTACCACCTCAATTTTGTTTTGGGTTACTTTTTCTATATAACACACGTGTGTACACAGAGAAACACACAGGTTGGTGCTGCTTTGGATTAGATCAAGCGCCAGAATTCTCACATCTCCTTTTTATGCTAAGAAATGATTGGGAGTAGTGGATCTATAGAATAGCCTTCCAGTGGTAGAGGTAAACACAGTGAAGGAGTTTAAGCATGCGTGGGATAGGCACAAGGTAACCTAGCTATAAGATAGGGAACTGGGGATGAATAAAAGTATTTAGTAAATTGGGCAGACTAGATGGACCAAATGGTTCTTATCTGCTGCTGACATATTCTATGTTTCTATGTTACTGTTAGCGTTTAAAAGCCAATTATTTGAAATATTTTATTTCATTAAAAGTTTTTTTCTTCCCAGCAAGTGTAGCCAAATATTCTCATATGTAAAATGCATCTAGATTCCTTCCTATACATGTTTCTTTTAAAATGCCAGTTTAACTTTTTTAATCAATTTTTTTTCAATATATTAAATTTTGTTTTGTTTCGTTTTTTATGGTACTTTTAAAAACACGTTGTGTATAAAGGACCATATATATATATATATATATATATATCATTGCAAATAAAGTAAGTAAATAAAATCTTTTTTTCTAAAGTATTATAATAACATTAAACAGCAGTTCAATGTGCAATGCAAGCCATGAAAATAAGCTCATCATGTGTCAAATAGTTTGCATTACAATTTACATGATATCTATTTAAATACCATCTACTAGATTCAAACTTATTCAACAGGATCACTTGTTTATCAATTGACACAGTAACTAGAGGACCATTATAATGACTCCATATCAAATCACCGTTCTGACTGTGACAGTGATCACTTTCATTGAAGGATTCCTGGCTAATGGATTTATCGTGGCTGTGTATTCCACTGACCGGCTGGGAGGGAGGGAGATGAAAGCTTCGGACAACATTCTATTATCCCTCTCCATCTCCAGAATGTGCTACCAATGCCTTTCTCTGCTCAGAACATTTTCCTTTGCATTCCTTCCCCCCAGTCCAGCGTTGGAAGTCACCATTGTTACGAGTACCTTTTTGGAGATAGTATTTTTTTACACCAGTCTGTGGTTTGTAACTCTGCTTTCCATCCTGTACTTTTTGAAGATTGCCAACTATAGCCACGCTTTCTTTCTACGTCTGAAAACTATGATCTCGAGAAGAATTCTCCTTTTCATCGTTGTGGCCGTGCTGATATCTGTGTGTAATACGTGTCTGCATATCAAGGTGTCTGGAAGTGAAACAGGCTTTGATAATTCAACACAGAACCTGTCTACAGGAGATACAGACACCTGCAGATACAGAGCCAATGATAACTACATTTATGTTTTTATACTGGGAAACTCTGGCCCTTTCCTAATATACAGCACCTCATCAGTCCTGTTATTCACCTCTCTGTATCACCACATTAAGCAGATGAGCGACAGTAACAATGGTTTTACCACCAGCCACCTGAACAGCTACTACATGGCTATAAAATCCATGGCCGTCTGTTTCCTATTTTACGGTTTACAGGTCGGTACCAATATATTATGTATATTTTGCAACTTTCTGTTTGGCCTGATGTGGACACAGATATTTTTGAATTTCTTCCCTGCTCTCCACTCTAATTACCTGATCTATGGAACTCCCAAGTTAAGGCAGCTATTTACTCATCGAGTCCAACAAGGAGTAAACTGCGTATTAAACAGAGGAGATGGTGAACCCAACTCAACCAGACAACTGGAGAGCATCAATCAATGACGTCAACTCAATGGCTTGTCCACTTCTGCTGAACTAACATGACTCTACATGACCTGATATTCACTGAACTGATAACTAATCTAGTGTATCATACTATTAGATCAATAGAAGTACTACTGGGTGTGATATAAGTGTATGGTCCAGTTTTGCACGCGGATATATCTAATTACTAAATAGTGGGATTTAATACATGTTTAGAACCTCAGGCGAGTTCAGATTGAGTAGATCATAGCTGACATTTACCAATGTTTGGTGTGGGTGTTAAATTGTGCTGGGGAACAGAATCAAATAACCATTGAATTGATAATTATAATGGATTATGAATAGGAAATAAAATATGTAAAGAGAAATAAATAATCATTACAGTCATTTCATGAACCTGCCTTGCCTTGTGACCTTCCTGATGTTAAATCCTGAGGCTGATAATATGGGGAGCTACATTTTAAAAATCAGATCAATCTGAGCTGCCCAGTCTAATGTTACTGCTGCTTTTCACATGAATTACCCAGCAGCAGGGGCAAGACATTGGGGGGCATATGAGCGAGTTGAATGAACATTTCATGTCACTGACTTAAAAGCCAACTGTCAGCCAAATGTAACAGGTTTAATTGAGAGTTTGCATGAAATTTAGATATTTTAAATAGAAATGCGTTCTATGAAAGTATACAGATAAAACCTTTTTGAAACTTTTCAGCCCTGTATAGCTGTCTGCGAAGGCTGACATGTTTAGATTCCTGGAAAGGTTAAGGAAGATCTGCCCCCTGATAGAGCTATGCAAGCAGATAAGGTACATGATTTATATTCTTTCATGAATACATTTAAAAAAAAATATATATAAGGTTTACTCCTGATGCAATCTTTCGATTAAGTTTTGTGATAGTTGTCCTTAAACTATACATTGTACAGGGCCCCGTGAGTTTCTCGTGTTATAACTGGAGTCCTGCTCAACTGGCCATGGATACTGCTGAGTTAACCAATTCGTGAAGCAAGATGCTTGCTTTAGCAAAATGTAGCCGGTGCTCTCCTTGAGCATCTGCTACATTTTGATGTCAGCCTGAGGCCACTCAAAGTGGCCTCATTGGACAGGTGAGATCCCGCTGCAAGTCCCTTCAGCGGTATCCGAGCACAGCTCATCACGGGAGCCATAATGAGCGGTTAAACGCTGTTAGACATCCTTGCGTTTTTTTGCGACCAGTAAAATAGGACCGCATAGAACGCCCTAGCTTCAGGAAGGGGTTCATGTTTGTAAATATGTAGCTCTAAACATACAAGAGCCAAGAGGCATGTCTATGGGTATTAGAGGACTCCCAGACCGAGCACTGCACTCATACACAGCGCCACCTGTTGTCTGTTTGCACTACTGCATTATCCACGCCTACAAGATAATCACTGCTCTTCAGCCAATAATTTAAGTATGGCACAACCACAGCAAATTATCACTACACAGACTTATAAAGCAGCAGAGTATAAACCAATATATATATATATATATATATATATATATATATATATATATATATATATATATATATATTAATGGATATAAACCAATATATGTATATATATATATATATATATATATTAATGGATATAAACCTATATATATATATATATATATATATATATATATATATATATATATATATATGTAATGGATATTAAGAAAATCTACTTCTACGGTTCACTGACCAAAGACCCTAGGTTTATATGATTAGTAATTAATGGGCAAACTGTAAAAATGCCATGTTTATATAAATACAATGCTGTCCAACACAGTTCCCAATGTGTGAGAACTTAAAGGGACAGTCTAGGCACCAAATTGACTCTGGTGCAAACTGATCTGTTGCTTCTGTACTGCACATTTTTTTTTTTGACAATTTGCATTCAAATTTTATTGTGCTAAATCCCTTCAATCGCCGCTCTAACCCACAGTGCGGTGGAACGGTCTAGAGCAAAGACCCACACTGCACATGTGTTAGGGTGTATTTTTAACCCAGCAGGCTGCTTAGTATCAAACCTCCTGACTGATGCTGAGATAGAACATACACTGCTGGTCATGGCTGTCAGCTTGGGATGCAGAGTAAGATTTCAGATGAAGCATCTGTTTTCTGGCACTGGGTCTCTTTACATTCACTGAGCAGCACCCGAGCCCTTTATAGACAAGCTGTAAATCACTGTGAAAGGCTCCTGCACAGAACACATGTTTTATATGGCTCTGTACTAGGCTACTGGGTAAGACAATCTCCAGATTTCCAGATGTGCTGGATAGCGTAGCTTATTTATGCATCATAAAGATACTGAGAAGCTGGGTGCAAGCATAGTCCCTCCAAGACCCAGTGTCACACAGCATTATCCACGTAGAGCCACGGCTAGGAGAGTTATCTCCTTGCTGAACATAAACGATGGTATCTGTGGGGGGGGGGGGGGGGGGGGGGGGGCATATCAACCAACATCCCCAGTTTACAAGTCTGTCAATGCTTTTGGCTTAGTTGCCAGTGTGGAGATCTTGGTGTGAGTGCAGTGTGTGCCTGATCCTACCTTGTGTTGGAGTGTGAGTGCAGTGTGTGCCTGATCCTAGCTTGTGTTGGAGTGTGAGTGCAGTGTGTGCCTGATCCTACCTTGTGTTGGAGTGTGAGTGCAGTGTGTGCCTGATCCTAGCTTGTGTTGGAGTGTGAGTGCAGTGTGTGCCTGATCCTAGCTTGTGTTGGAGTGTGAGTGCAGTGTGTGCCTGATCCTACCTTGTGTTGGAGTGTGACTGCAGTGTGTGCCTGATCCTAGCTTGTGTTGGAGTGTGAGTGCAGTGTGTGCCTGATCCTAGCTTGTTTTGGAGTTTGAGTGCAGTGTGTGCCTGATCCTACCTTGTGTTGGAGTGTGAGTGCAGTGTGTGCCTGATCCTACCTTGTGTTGGAGTGTGAGTGCAGTGTGTGCCTGATCCTACCTTGTGTTGGAGTGCGAGTGCAGTGTGTGCCTGATCCTACCTTGTGTTGGAGTGTGAGTGCAGTGTGTGACTGATCCTAGCTTGTGTTGGAGTGTGAGTGCAGTGTGTGCCTGATCCTAGCTTGTGTTGGAGTGTGAGTGCAGTGTGTGCCTGATCAAGGCTTGTGATGCAGTGTGAGTGCAGTGTGAGTGCAGTGTGTGCCTGATCCTGGCTTGGGTTGGAGTATGAGTGCAGTGTGTGCCTGATCCTAGGTTGTGTTGGAGTGTGAGTGCAGTGTGTGCCTGATCCTAGGTTGTGTTGGAGTGTGAGTGCAGTGTTTGCCTGATACTAGCTTGTGTTGGAGTGTGAGTGCAGTGTGTGACTGATCCTAGCTTGTGTTGGAGTGTGAGTTCAGTGTGTGCCTGATCCTAGCTTGTTTTGGAGTTTGAGTGCAGTGTGTGCCTGATCCTAGCTTGTATTGGACTGTGAGTGCAGTGTGTGCCGAATCTTAGCTTGTGTTGGAGTGTGAGTGCAGTGTGTGCCTGATCCTGGCTTGGGTTGGAGTATGAGTGCAGTGTGTGCCTGATCCTAGGTTGTGTTGGAGTGTGAGTGCAGTGTGTGCCTGATCCTAGGTTGTGTTGGAGTGTGAGTGCAGTGTTTGCCTGATACTAGCTTGTGTTGGAGTGTGAGTGCAGTGTGTGACTGATCCTAGCTTGTGTTGGAGTGTGAGTTCAGTGTGTGCCTGATCCTACCTTGTGTTGGAGTGTGAGTGCAGTGTGTGCCTGATCCTAGCTTGTGTTGGAGTGTGAGTGCAGTGTGTGCCTGATCCTACCTTGTGTTGGAGTGTGAGTGCAGTGTGTGCCTGATCCTAGCTTGTGTTGGAGTGTGAGTGCAGTGTGTGCCTGATCCTACCTTGTGTTGGAGTGTGAGTGCAGTGTGTGCCTGATCCTAGCTTGTGTTGGAGTGTGACTGCAGTGTGTGTGATCCCAACTAGCGTTGGAGGTAATTACAATGATTGTCTTTCCGTAGCCTCCTTCAAGAAGGAGAGATCTCCTGCAGATACATTGACTCCTAATAATTCTTGCTTTCATACATTACACTGTTAGCAGTATAGGATATACAATTCTCCCTCTCACACAGAGTCCCTCTTCTTTTAGTTAGGAGCAACCAAACCACACACGCTGACAGGTGTAATAAAAGAAATGTATTAGGTATAGTCATATAGATAAGAAACTCACTGATAATACACTACATTTTAGTAAAAAGGTATTAAACCTCAAAAAGTGATTAAATGGACTGTCTGGTGCCCAATTTTCCAAATTGTAATGAATATTAATGTGCTTTCAAAGTACTTTAAGATGCATATTTTACATTTTGCATTGGTTAAAATATAAAATGCTTAAAGCTAGATGAATTTGTGAAATTACAGCAGTTTGCAAGAAACCAGGACTGCCCACACTAGCTGTCACTCACCTGATCCCCTCACATCGCTTGTCATAAATCTCATGTTGTTACGGCAGCCATGTTTTTGGAGTCAGGAAGTCACTAGTGACTTCTAGAGACGTTTTTCATCTACGGTGGCCATGTTTTTGGAGTCTGTTTGCTCTCTATACAGACTTCAAATAGATGTATTCATTTTTTGTTTTATTTACGGTTTCACTTTCTTTCTATCACTTGGGATCCTCTTCTATTGTAATATATATGCATATATATTTTAGTGTTCTGTATTCTTTTTGTTTTTTCCTGTTCCTCCCTCCTGACACAACCATCTCCTTCTCCATTAGTCTATGATAATTACTTCCTATATTTATTCACCTGTTCAATCATTTTCTAGTTGCATGTGCAAAGAGTTCTCTCTATTTTTGGGCTATTGTTATATTTCGTCTGACTTCTGATATTGACCTTTGGCTTGTTTTTTGACTCTGTTTTTGTTCTCCGCCTGCATCGACCCCGGATAGTACCTTGACTTCGTTTGATCTCTGCCTGCCTCGAATCCTAAGCCTATTTTTGACTTTGCCTGACTTCTGCCTTCCTCGACCCCCTGGCTTGTTCCTCGACTCCGCTAGTTCTCAGCCTATTTATATCATCAACCTGTTCCATTCTGTCTTGTCTCCTGTGCTGCTCATACTACTCCAGCAACCCATTCCTGGTTACCTCTAAGTTGTACTTGTGCCGCACAAGCCCCTGGCAAAACATTACCCTGGGCTCAACCTTCGGGTACATATTTGTCAGAGTGAACACCGCAAAGTACTTCCCAAGAGGTTATCTTGCAACAAGGGTGCCTCCTCCTTGGTGTGACTGGTACACCGTAACAGTTTGCACAGGCCAGCATGGATCCTGCAGATCTAACCAGGATGTCCCAGAGACAAGACCACCAAGACCAGATTCTTACTACCCACTCTGTTCATCTTCAATCCCTGAATCAGAAACTTGATGTCATGACGAAGCTACTTCAATCTTTGCCTCCGGTGGCCCAGCTCTCTCTAGTGTCCCCTCCGTTCCAGTCTCTACATCTGTTGCTTTTTCTCAAAATAAACCCCCCAAGTTGCCACTTCCAGACAAATACTCTGGCAATCCACAAGAATGTAGGGGTTTTCTTAACCAGTGTTTACTCCACTTCAGGAATCAACCCCTAACTTTTCAAGCTCATTCCTCGAAGGTCTCATTCATTATCAGCCTCCTGCAAGGAGATGCTCTAGCGTGGGCATCCCCGTTGGTAGAACAAGATTCCCTTATTTTGGAAGACGCTGATGCCTTCATCTCAGCATTCAAGTCTGTATTCGATGCTCCTGGTCGCAGAAAGTCGGCTGAAGCTACCCTTCTCGATTTACATCAAGGAAGGAAGACACTGGCACAGTATGTAATTGAGTTTAGAACCCTAGCTTATGAGACCAATTGGAACAATAGTTCCCTAAAAGCTGCCTTTCTTAGAGGCCTTAATGATCGCCTAAAAGACACATTGACATGCCGAGAGATTCCTGATGATCTTGAAGACTTCATTGCTATGTGTCTCCAATTAGAGGCACATATGCAAGAAAGACAACAAGAGAAAGACAGAGACCGTAAACCTCGTCATACCTCTGCCGCTTTCCGGTCCGTATCATCTACCCCTGCTACCAGAGAAGAAGCGCAGACGACTGATGCACCTCTGTTTATATTGTGGCCAAAAGGGTCATATAGTTCGTACTTGTCCTTCTCGGCCGGAAAACTTGCAGACTTAGAGGTTGGTAGGGGAGCCCCTCTAAGTCTGTCCATCGTGTCTCCCCCACCTAAACATCGCCTTTTGGTACACATGACTTTAGAGTAGGAAGATCGCTCAGTGACCACCCATGCCTTCATTGACTCCGGGGCTGCAGGCAACTTTATCGATTACTCCTGGGCTATCTGCCAAAGAATACCATTATGCTTGAAACAAACAATCTCAACCGTCACCTCACTCGATGGTTCACCTCTAGGAACTGGTACTATCCAATGGGAGACCAACTCCCTAACCACCAAGGTTGGCATATTTCATTGCGATATCAGATATTCTAAAAAGTCCTTACATCCCGGTTATCCTGGGCTTTCCATGGTTACGTCTCCACAATCCGTCCATCGACTGGGAGACTGGAGAAATTAGGGCATGGAGCCCCAAGTGTTACACTTCTTGTATGCAGTCTTTCAATCCAGTAAGTCTTGTCCTGAACTTACCTACTGAAGACCCAAAAAACCTTGTTCCGAAACCCTACTGGAGCTATTTGGATGTGTTCTCTAAGAAGACAGCTGACAAATTACCTCTGCACAGACCTTATGATTGTGCCATCGACCTGTTGCCTGGCACCATTCCTCCTAAAGGCAGAACCTACCCTCTCTCTATGTCTGAAAACTATGCTCTTGCTCAATATATCAAAGAAAGTTTAGACAAAGGATTTATTCGTCCTTCTTCATCTCCAGCTGGTGCAGGGTTCTTTTTTGTTTCCAAGAAAGAAGGCTCATTAAGACCTTGTATTGACTACAGAGGTCTTAACAAGATAACGGTAAAAAATCGATATCCTCTTCCTCTGATCTCTGAATTATATGACCAACTTCATACTGCCACTGTAATCACCAAACTGGATCTTCGTGGGGCATATAACCTTGTGAGAATAAAAGAGGGAGACGAATGGAAGACCGCCTTCAACACTCGATACGGTCATTACGAATACCTGGTCATGCCCTTCGGGCTTTGTAATGCTCCAGCTGTCTTTCAAGCATTCGTTAATGATATCTTCCGAGATCTTCTGTTATCCTGTGTTATGGTCTACCTTGACGATATTCTAGTATACTCCAACAATCTTCAAGATCATCGTCTCCATGTTACTACAGTCTTACAATGGCTTTGAGATCATTCTTTATATGCCAAAGCAGAGAAGTGCCTATTTAAACAAAACCGTATCCAGTTTTTGGGTTATGTCCTTTCCGCTGGCACACTTGAGATGGATCCATAGAAAGTAGCAGCTGTTGCCCAATGGCCCCAACCAACTGATTTGAAGGGGATCCAAAGATTTTTAGGTTTCGCAAATTACTATAGGCGATTTATACGTAATTTTTCCAAAATAACATCGCCTATCACTGCCCTTACCAAAAAGGGATCGAACCATAAGAAATGGACCAGAGCAGCAGTCCAAGCATTTGACACATTGAAAACGGCCTTTTGTTCCTCACCTGTGCTCCACGGACCTGATCCGGAACAACCTTTTATTCTCGAAGTTGATGCTTCTGAATCTGGTGCAGGGGCTGTTCTCTCTCAACGTGACAGTGAGACCAATAAGATACATCCTTGTTCTTTCTTTTCTAAACAGTTCACACCTGCTGAAAGAAATTATGACATCGGCAACAGAGTTATTGGCCATAAAAATGGCACTAGAAGAATGGCGCCATCTTCTTGAAGGTACTATTATCCCCATCACTATCTTGACGGACCACGAGAATCTCCTATATATGGAGAAGGCCAAACGTCTAAACCCGCGCCAAGCTAGGTGGTCACTGTTCTTCACAAGTTTCAATTTCCATATTTCATACCAACCTGGTAACAAAAACAACAAAGCCGATGCTCTCTCCCGTTTGTTTGACAAGGAACGAATCCCTTCCACCGAGGAGTTCATTATACCTTCGAATCGGATTGTAGCTTCAATCTATTCCACATTAATCCATCGCATTGCTAAATCTCAAACCACTCTGCCCTCCACCCATGGTGTGGCTAACAGATTATTTGTACAACCTAAGTATCGACGTACTGTTCTTAAGTGGTCCCACCGTTCTCCAGCTGCTGGTCATCGAGGTTTATCTAATACTCTTTTTTTTCTCAAAAAACAATTTTGGTGGCCTACTATGCGAAGTGATGCCAGGAAGTACATTCAAGCCTGTGAAGTTTGCGCTAAGAATAAGATCCCTCGTCATCGTCCTTTCGGCCTCCTAGTTCCATTACCCGTACCCAATCAACCATGGGAACATGTGGCCATAGATTTCATTACGGATCTTCCACCTTCTAATGGTTACACTTCTGTTATGGTTACAGTAGACCTCTTCACCAAACAGCCTTATTTTACGCCTTTACCCAAGGTACCCTGTGCTAAAAGACTAGCTGAGGTCTTTCTCCAAGATATAATTCGCCTCCATGGGGTTCCTCAACGTATTATTTCTGACCGTGGCCCTCAATTCATTTCTCGTTTCTGGAGAGTTCTCTGCCATTCCCTTGGTGTCAATCTACACTTTACCTCGGCCTATCACCCGCAATCAACCGGCCAGACGGAACGAACCAACCAAGTGCTTAAACAATATCTGCGTATGTTTTCTTCTGTTGATCATACTGACTGGGCTACCTGACTACCCTTAGCAGAACTCTCCTACAATTGTTCCTATCATGAGTCCCTCAAGAGCACCCCTTTTCAAGCTGCCTTGGGATATGAACCTCGCTTATGGCCTCCAGAGGTCAAAGTCTCAGATGTCCCAGCTGCAGATTCTTTTTCTAAAGACATTAAACAGCACTGGGCTTCTATCAAACACCAGCTTCACCAAGCTAAAATGAAACAAAAAGTTGCAGCTGACAAGAAAAGAACCCCGGGTCCTAATCTCATGCCTGGTGATCAAGTATGGCTTTCCACAAAAAATGTAAGGCTTAAACGTGTCTCAAATACCCTAAGTCCTAAATATATTGGTCCTTTTCCCATCCTTTCACGTATAAACGAAGTCACTTATGTGGTAGATCCTCCAGCCTCCATGAAGATACCCAACTCTTTTCATGTCTCCTTGTTGAAGCCTGTCAAAGTTCACAAATACTCCGCCTCGCTCCGGCCTCCCTGTCCTTCTGTTGTTCAGGATCAAGAAGAGTATACTGTCCGCAATCTTCTAGATTCCAGATGGAAGAAAGGGGTCTTACAATATCTTGTTGATTGGACCGGTTACGGTCCTGAGGAATGTTCTTGGGTTAATGTTCATGATATTCATGCTCCCGCTCGTATACGTGAATTCCATGTCTCATCCTACTCGTCCGCGCCTGGTGCGTGCTCCTCGGGGACGGGGTACTGTCACTCACCTGATCCCCTCACATCGCTTGTCACCTCACGCCGTCATAAATCTCATGTTGTTACGGCAGCCATGTTTTTGGAGTCAGGAAGTCACTAGTGACTTCTGGAGACGTTTTTCATCTATGATGGCCATGTTTTTGGAGTCTGTTTGCTCTCTATACAGACTTCAAATACTTCTGTATTCTTTTTGTTTTTTCCTGTTCCTCCCTCCTGACACACCCATCTCCTTCTCCATTGGTCTATGCTAATTACTTCCCATATTTATTCACCTGTTCAATCGTTTTCTAGTTGCCTGTGCAAAGAGTTCTCTCTATTTTTGGGCTATTGTTATATTTCGTCTGACTTCTGATATTGACCTTTGGCTTGTTTTTTTACTCTGTTTTTGATATCCGCCTGCATCGACCCCGGATAGTACCTTGACTTCGTTTGATCTCTGCCTGCCTTGGATCCTCAGCCTGTTTTTGACCTTGCTTGACTTCTGGCTGCCTCGACTCCCTGGCTTGTTCCTCGACTCCGCTAGTTCTCAGCCTATTTATATCATCAACCTGTTCCATTCTGTCTTGTCTCCTGTGCTGCTCATAGTACTCCAGCAACCCATTCCTGGTTACCTCTAGGTTGTACTTGTGCCGCACAAGCCCCTGGCAAAACATTACCCTGGGCTCAACCTTCAGGTAAATATTTGTCAGGGTGAACACCACAAAGTACTTCCCAAAAGGTTATCTTGCAACAAGAGTCCCTCCTCCTGGGTGTGACTGGTACACCGTAACACTAGCTGAGTAAAAGTAATTTCCCTTTTCTTTAATTTATTTATTTTTGCTGCATGAACCAAAGAATACAATGTAATTAATTTAATGAAATTTCCTTTCTCTCTGGTAATGTCATCAGACAATGTGTTGCAGAAGAGATCCTACTGTGTACAAGAGCAAGGTCACTCAGAATCCATGCAATATATTCTACTCCAGTATCGCAGGAAGTGACTAAATAAAAAACAAAACTTTATTTCCTCAGTGTCTATATAATCAGTGCTGCCGCACCTGCAGTAAACATGCACAGTAATCACTTGGGGAGGGATTGAGTCAAATATTAATAATGGGATTTGTAAAGAATGCCTGCATCAAATCACACTGGGATAAAAGCCTGTACACTATACAAGCAGTGATCTTCATCTTGCACTAAAGTGAGTTTGGGGGCTAGACTGTCCCTTTAAATGTAACTTCCCGTGTATCACAGAATGAAAGAATAATCACATCACTTACAATGAATTCAAAATTACATATCAATTAAAGCAACCACTATGAATACCTTAATTAATTACCTGCATCAAAATAATAGACAGATCACAAAACCATCTACAAAACAAAGTAGCAGATCAGTCATAGACATTCAGTACACAACAGTAAATGCAATAAATCTACATGTTCTTTGATCCAATACAAATACAGTAAATACAGTAATACCAACATGCATAGCACAGAGCATAGAGGGTTCTGCATACTAGTATAGGCAGTAATATTAGGCTTGTACATTTTCCAACAACCCTATTTGGTCTAGTGGAACAGGAAACACTTCCTCTTTCTTTGCTGCTCCCTCAAGCTAAGTACAACTACAAATAATTGATTTTACTGTTTGTTATTATTTTTTGCTTTAACAGTACAAACCTGGAGCCTCAAGCTTCCGGGGGAGTCCAGACCTTTTGTCTCCCCATCTTGCAAATTGTGCTCCTGCATCCGAGCACTCAGAGTCCCTATGCCATTCTGGCAGAAATGTGGCTCCAGAGGACCATACCAGTCAAGATGCCCTTACAGTTAGCAATCCTTTCCCCCTGTAATTATGTGAGTATTATGACTTTGACCCAGTTGTTTTATTTTATGTATATAAAATGTTGTGGATATTTCTTACTATTTTATGACTTATTCAACTTTAGTTATTTGACTGATTTTTCTTTTAAGTATATTTCCCTTTTCCTCTTAGGAAAAAAAATATCTATTCAGATCTTCATACTAAGTCGTCAGTTGTTCCTCAACGATGGCTACAGACTGCTCTACATTTTTCATTTTTTTCATGATGGACTATTTCTTGTTGATGTGTTTTGTTGATGATGTTGATCATATTTCCAAAGAACGAGGAAGTTGCACTAGACTGGATGGAAGGGTTGTTGTTGCATGAACACTGACTGGATACATTTTTTTTATGCATGCCGTTCTTTGCTGCTGAGGGAATAAAGAGCTTAAGCAAAATACTCACATCTGTGTCTTTATAAATCATGGCTTTACATCATAGTGTATTAGTAAAACCTGTTAATGATAAACTTACAGCCAAATCAGTGTTGAGGAATGTTTGTATAAACAGTGAGCACCACCATTTTAGAGCGGAATTAGAAGCCTTCTAAAACAAACGACAATAAAACGCAAGCATACGAATGGAGTTCCAGGAGTTAGGGCAGGGAGTAGGGCCAGGTCCATGGTTACAGTAGAGGGAAAGAGCAACGGCTTAACAAAATGTCCACAGTTTGTCAAGGGAGGCTAACCAGGCATGGGCTAGCAACCTACTCTAACACTACAACTGGGTGATAGAGGCATTAGTCAAGAAAACAATGCAGTCAACACATTTGGTGGAAAAAATAAGAATGAGGAGATGGTGAAGAAATGGTAAGTGCATTTAAAATTCTATTACACTATAGGCAACATGTTAAACTGCATTATATACATAACTCACACACTTGCAGTTAGGGTTTACACCTTTTCTTCAAAAAGAAATATAAAAAATACTGGCCATGCTACTGCCTACACAAGCTTAACATTGTCATCAAGCCACCAGCCAGGTGGCAATCCTATACCTCACATATATCACATACAGACAGTATATTTACCTCATGTATATCAAATACAGGCTATATATTTACCTCACATATATATCACATGCAGGCTATATATTAACATCCCATTTAATATACTATATACCCAGGTGCTGTATATCTATACATACATATATATATACATATATATATATATATATATATATATATATATATTTGTTGACACAGATAAGATAAGTGCAGATCAGTTCTTTGTTCTTGTGAATCATCATTGTGTCAATTCATCAGCAATAAAATAAGTGATACGAATATTTATGAAACTGAAAGAGAGTTGAACAAAAGCAAAGACACTGAAGTTTGCTGTCTTATTTGCAGTTATCTTTGTGCTTTGTCGCTCTTTCCTTCCCTATTCTCCCACCCTTTTTCCCTTCCGTTTTTGACCCCCTTCCATTATCTAAAATGTTTTTTAAATCTGAGAAGGTGTTTAAGCGCAGTTCTGTTAAATGTATATATTATGAGTACGCTGACATAGAGGAGCAAATTCCATTCATATCACTATTCATACCTGTCCTGGCGTGAGAGGGGTGGTGTTAGTGAGTCTGAGTCAGATCCGTAACCAGAGGCCAGGGTCTTCAAATATCATTGTATAACCCACGTTCTCAAAACTAACATTTACAGCCTTCTCCATGAATCTGTATATTAACCACCCATTATTGTGTATACCCAGGTACTGTATATTAACCTCTCATGTTATATACTGTGTATACCCAGGTGCTGTATATTAACCTCTCATGTTATATACTGTGTATACCCAGGTGCTGTATATTAACCTCTCATGTTATATACTGTGTATACCCAGGTGCTGTATATTAACATCGCATTTTACATACTGTGTATAGCCAGGTACTGTATATTTACCTATCGTGTTACATACTGTGTATACCCAGGTACTGTATATTAACCTCCCATGTTATATACTGTGTATACCAGATGCTGTATATTGACCTCTCATTTTATATAGTGTGTATACCCAGATGCTGTACATTAACCTCTCATTTTATATACTGTGTATACCCAGGTACTGTATATTAACCTCCCATGTTATATACTGTGTATACCCAGGTACTGTATATTAACCTCCCATGTTATATACTGTGTATACCCAGGTGCTGTATATTAACCTCCCATGTTATATACTGTGTATACCCAGGTGCTGTATATTAACCTCTCATGTTATATACTGTGTATACCCAGGTGCTGTATATTAACCTCTCATGTTATATTCTGTGTATACCCAGGTGCTGTATATTAACCTCTCATGTTATATACTGTGTATACCCAGGTGCTGTATATTAACCTCTCATGTTATATACTGTGTATACCCAGGTGCTGTATATTAACCTCTCATGTTATATACTGTGTATACCCAGGTACTGTATATTAACCTCTCATGTTATATACTGTGTATACCCAGGTGCTGTATATTAACCTCTCATGTTATATACTGTGTATACCCAGGTGCTGAATATTAACCTCCCATGTTATATACTGTGTATACCCAGGTACTTTATATTAACCTCTCATGTTATATACTGTGTATACCCAGGTACTGTATATTAACCTCTCATGTTATATACTGTGTATTCCCAGGTGCTGTATATTAACCTCTCATGTTATATACTGTGTATACCCAGGTGCTGTATATTAACCTCTCATGTTATATACTGTGTATACCCAGGTACTGTATATTAACCTCCCATGTTATATACTGTGTATTCCCAGGTGCTGTATATTAACCTCTCATGTTACATACTGTGTATACCCAGGTGCTGTATATTAACCTCCCATGTTATATACTGTGTATTCCCAGGTGCTGTATATTAACCTCTCATGTTACATACTGTGTATACCCAGGTGCTGTATATTAACCTCTCATGTTATATACTGTGTATACCCAGGTGCTGTATATTAACCTCTCATGTTATATACTGTGTATACCCAGGTGCTGTATATTAACCTCTCATGTTACATACTGTGTATACCCAGGTGCTGTATATTAACCTCTCATTTTATATAGTGTGTATACCCAGGTGCTGTATATTAACCTCTCATGTTATATACTGTGTATACCCAGGTACTGTATATTAACCTCTCATGTTATATACTGTGTATACCCAGGTATTGTATATTAACCTCTCATGTTATATACTGTGTATACCCAGGTGCTGTATATTAACCTCCCATGTTATATACTGTGTATACCCAGGTGCTGTATATTAACCTCTCATGTTATATACTGTGTATACCCAGGTGCTGTATATTAACCTCTCATGCTATATACTGTGTATACCCAGGTGCTGTATATTAACCTCTCATGTTATATTCTGTGTATACCCAGGTGCTGTATATTAACCTCTCATGTTATATACTGTGTATACCCAGGTGCTGTATATTAACCTCTCATTTTATATAGTGTGTATACCCAGGTGCTGTATATTAACCTCTCATGTTATATACTGTGTATACCCAGGTGCTGTATATTAACCTCTCATGTTATATACTGTGTATTCCCAGGTGCTGTATATTAACCTCTCATGTTATATACTGTGTATACCCAGGTGCTGTATATTAACCTCTCATGTTATATACTGTGTATACCCAGGTGCTGTATATTAACCTCTCATGTTATATACTGTGTATACCCAGGTGCTGTATATTAACCTCTCATGTTATATACTGTGTATACCCAGGTGCTGTATATTAACCTCTCATGTTATATACTGTGTATACCCAGGTGCTGTATATTAACCTCCCATGTTATATACTGTGTATACCCAGGTGCTGTATATTAACCTCTCATGTTATATACTGTGTATACCCAGGTGCTGTATATTAACCTTTCATTTTATATACTGTGTATACCCAGGTGCTGTATATTAACCTCTCATGTTATATACTGTGTATACCCAGGTGCTGTATATTAACCTCTCATGTTATATACTGTGTATACCAAGGTGCTGTATATTAACCTCCCATGTTATATACTGTGTATACCCAGGTGCTGTATATTAACCTCTCATGTTATATACTGTGTATACCCAGGTGCTGTATATTAACCTCCCATGTTATATACTGTGTATACCCAGGTGCTGTATATTAACCTCTCATGTTATATACTGTGTATACCCAGGTACTGTATATTAACCTCCCATGTTATATACTGTGTATACCCAGGTGCTGTATATTAACCTCTCATGTTATATACTGTGTATACCCAGGTGCTGTATATTAACCTCTCATGTTATATACTGTGTATACCCAGGTGCTGTATATTAACCTCTCATGTTATATACTGTGTATACCCAGGTGCTGTATATTAACCTCCCATGTTATATACTGTGTATACCCAGGTGCTGTATATTAACCTCTCATGTTACATACTGTGTATACCCAGGTGCTGTATATTAACCTCCCATGTTATATACTGTGTATACCCAGGTGCTGTATATTAACCTCCCATGTTATATACTGTGTATACCCAGGTGCTGTATATTAACCTCTCATGTTATATACTGTGTATACCCAGGTGCTGTATATTAACCTCTCATGTTATATACTGTGTATACCCAGGTGCTGTATATTAACCTCTCATGTTATATACTGTGTATACCCAGGTGCTGTATATTAACCTCTCATGTTATATACTGTGTATACCCAGGTGCTGTATATTAACCTCTCATGTTATATACTGTGTATACCCAGGTGCTGTATATTAACCTCTCATGTTATATAGTGTGTATACCCAGGTGCTGTATATTAACCTCCCATGTTACATACTGTGTATACCCAGGTGCTGTATATTAACCTCCCATGTTATATACTGTGTATACCCAGGTGCTGTATATTAACCTCTCATTTTATATTCTGTGTATACCCAGGTGCTGTATATTAACCTCCCATGTTATATACTGTGTATACCCAGGTGCTGTATATTAACCTCTCATGTTATATACTGTGTATACCCAGGTGCTGTATATTAACCTCTCATGTTATATTCTGTGTATACCCAGGTGCTGTATATTAACCTCTCATGTTATATACTGTGTATACCCAGGTGCTGTATATTAACCTCTCATGTTATATACTGTGTATACCCAGGTGCTGTATATTAACCTCTCATTTTATATACTGTGTATACCCAGGTGCTGTATATTAACCTCTCATGTTATATACTGTGTATACCCAGGTGCTGTATATTAACCTCTCATGTTATATACTGTGTATACCCAGGTGCTGTATATTAACCTCTCATGTTACATACTGTGTATACCCAGGTGCTGTATATTAACCTCTCATGTTATATACTGTGTATACCCAGGTGCTGTATATTAACCTCTCATGTTATATACTGTGTATACCCAGGTACTGTATATTAACCTCTCATGTTATATACTGTGTATACCCAGGTGCTGTATATTAACCTCTCATGTTATATACTGTGTATACCCAGGTGCTGTATATTAACCTCTCATGTTACATACTGTGTATACCCAGGTGCTGTATATTAACCTCTCATGTTATATACTGTGTATACCCAGGTGCTGTATATTAACCTCTCATGTTATATACTGTGTATACCCAGGTGCTGTATATTAACCTCTCATGTTATATACTGTGTATACCCAGGTGCTGTATATTAACCTCTCATGTTATATACTGTGTATACCCAGGTACTGTATATTAACCTCTCATGTTATATACTGTGTATACCCAGGTGCTGTATATTAACCTCTCATTTTATATACTGTGTATACCCAGGTGCTGTATATTAACCTCTCATTTTATATACTGTGTATACCCAGGTACTGTATATTAACCTTTCATGTTATATACTGTGTATACCCAGGTGCTGTATATTAACCTCCCATGTTATATTCTGTGTATACCCAGGTACTGTATATTAACCTCTCATGTTATATACTGTGTATACCCAGGTACTGTATATTAACCTCTCATTTTATATAGTGTGTATACCCAGGTACTGTATATTAACCTCTCATGTTATATACTGTGTATACCCAGGTACTGTATATTAACCTCTCATTTTATATAGTGTGTATACCCAGGTGCTGTATATTAACCTCTCATGTTATATACTGTGTATACCCAGGTGCTGTATATTAACCTCTCATGTTATATACTGTGTATACCCAGGTGCTGTATATTAACCTCTCATTTTATATAGTGTGTATACCCAGGTGCTGTATATTAACCTCTCATGTTATATACTGTGTATACCCAGGTGCTGTATATTAACCTCTCATGTTACATACTGTGTATACCCAGGTGCTGTATATTAACCTCTCATGTTACATACTGTGTATACCCAGGTGCTGTATATTAACCTCTCATGTTACATACTGTGTATACCCAGGTGCTGTATATTAACCTCTCATGTTATATACTTTGTATACCCAGGTGCTGTATATTAACCTCCCATGTTATATACTGTGTATACCCAGGTGCTGTATATTAACCTCTCATGTTATATACTGTGTATACCCAGGTACTGTATATTAACCTCTCATGTTATATACTGTGTATACCCAGGTGCTGTATATTAACCTCTCATGTTATATACTGTGTATACCCAGGTGCTGTATATTAACCTCTCATGTTATATACTGTGTATACCCAGGTGCTGTATATTAACCTCTCATGTTATATACTGTGTATACCCAGGTGCTGTATATTAACCTCTCATTTTATATAGTGTGTATACCCAGGTGCTGTATATTAACCTCTCATGTTATATACTGTGTATACCCAGGTGCTGTATATTAACCTCTCATGTTATATACTGTGTATACCCAGGTGCTGTATATTAACCTCTCATGTTATATACTGTGTATACCCAGGTGCTGTATATTAACCTCTCATTTTATATAGTGTGTATACCCAGGTGCTGTATATTAACCTCTCATGTTATATACTGTGTATACCCAGGTGCTGTATATTAACCTCTCATGTTATATACTGTGTATACCCAGGTGCTGTATATTAACCTCTCATTTTATATAGTGTGTATACCCAGGTGCTGTATATTAACCTCTCATGTTATATACTGTGTATACCCAGGTGCTGTATATTAACCTCTCATGTTATATACTGTGTATACCCAGGTGCTGTATATTAACCTCTCATGTTATATACTGTGTATACCCAGGTGCTGTATATTAACCTCTCATGTTACATACTGTGTATACCCAGGTGCTGTATATTAACCTCTCATGTTATATACTGTGTATACCCAGGTGCTGTATATTAACCTCTCATGTTACATACTGTGTATACCCAGGTACTGTATATTAACCTCTCATGTTACATACTGTGTATACCCAGGTGCTGTATATTAACCTCTCATGTTACATACTGTGTATACCCAGGTGCTGTATATTAACCTCTCATGTTACGTACTGTGTATACCCAGGTGCTGTATATTAACCTCTCATGTTATATTCTGTGTATACCCAGGTACTGTATATTAACCTCTCATGTTACATACTGTGTATACCCAGGTGCTGTATATTAACCTCTCATGTTATATACTGTGTATACCCAGGTGCTGAATATTAACCTCCCATGTTATATACTGTGTATACCCAGGTGCTGTATATTAACCTCTCATGTTATATACTGTGTATACCCAGGTGCTGTATATTAACCTCTCATGTTATATACTGTGTATACCCAGGTGCTGTATATTAACCTCTCATGTTATATACTGTGTATACCCAGGTGCTGTATATTAACCTCCCATGTTATATACTGTGTATACCCAGGTGCTGTATATTAACCTCTCATGTTATATACTGTGTATACCCAGGTGCTGTATATTAACCTCTCATGTTACATACTGTGTATACCCAGGTGCTGTATATTAACCTCTCATTTTATATACTGTGTATACCCAGGTGCTGTATATTAACCTCCCATGTTATATACTGTGTATACCCAGGTGCTGTATATTAAACTCTCATGTTATATACTGTGTATACCCAGGTGCTGTATATTAACCTCTCATGTTATATACTGTGTATACCCAGGTGCTGTATATTAACCTCTCATGTTATATACTGTGTATACCCAGGTACTGTATATTAACCTCTCATGTTATATACTGTGTATACCCAGGTGCTGTATATTAACCTCTCATGTTATATACTGTGTATACCCAGGTGCTGTATATTAACCTCCCATGTTACATACTGTGTATACCCAGGTGCTGTATATTAACCTGTCATGTTATATACTGTGTATACCCAGGTGCTGTATATTAACCTCTCATGTTATATACTGTGTATACCCAGGTGCTGTATATTAACCTCTCATGTTATATACTGTGTATACCCAGGTGCTGTATATTAACCTCTCATGTTATATACTGTGTATACCCAGGTGCTGTATATTAACCTCTCATGTTATATACTGTGTATACCCAGGTACTGTATATTAACCTCTCATGTTATATACTGTGTATACCCAGGTGCTGTATATTAACCTCTCATTTTATATACTGTGTATACCCAGGTGCTGTATATTAACCTCTCATTTTATATACTGTGTATACCCAGGTGCTGTATATTAACCTCTCATGTTACATACTGTGTATACCCAGGTGCTGTATATTAACCTCTCATGTTACATACTGTGTATACCCAGGTGCTGTATATTAACCTCTCATGTTACATACTGTGTATACCCAGGTGCTGTATATTAACCTCCCATGTTACATACTGTGTATACCCAGGTGCTGTATATTAACCTCTCATGTTATATACTGTGTATACCCAGGTGCTGTATATTAACCTCTCATGTTATATACTGTGTATACCCAGGTGCTGTATATTAACCTCTCATGTTATATACTGTGTATACCCAGGTACTGTATATTAACCTTTCATGTTATATACTGTGTATACCCAGGTGCTGTATATTAACCTCTCATGTTATATTCTGTGTATACCCAGGTACTGTATATTAACCTCTCATGTTATATACTGTGTATACCCAGGTACTGTATATTAACCACTCATTTTATATAGTGTGTATACCCAGGTGCTGTATATTAACCTCTCATGTTATATACTGTGTATACCCAGGTACTGTATATTAACCTCTCATGTTATATACTGTGTATACCCAGGTGCTGTATATTAACCTCTCATTTTATATAGTGTGTATACCCAGGTGCTGTATATTAACCTCCCATGTTATATACTGTGTATACCCAGGTGCTGTATATTAACCTCTCATGTTATATACTGTGTATACCAAGGTGCTGTATATTAACCTCTCATGTTACATACTGTGTATACCCAGGTGCTGTATATTAACCTCTCATTTTATATACTGTGTATACCCAGGTGCTGTATATTAACCTCTCATGTTATATACTGTGTATACCCAGGTGCTGTATATTAACCTCTCATGTTATATACTGTGTATACCCAGGTGCTGTATATTAACCTCTCATGTTATATACTGTGTATACCCAGGTGCTGTATATTAACCTCTCATGTTATATACTGTGTATACCCAGGTGCTGTATATTAACCTCTCATGTTACATACTGTGTATACCCAGGTGCTGTATATTAACCTCTCATGTTACATACTGTGTATACCCAGGTGCTGTATATTAACCTCTCATGTTATATACTGTGTATACCCAGGTGCTGTATATTAACCTCTCATGTTATATACTGTGTATACCCAGGTGCTGTATATTAACCTCTCATGTTATATACTGTGTATACCCAGGTGCTGTATATTAACCTCTCATGTTACATACTGTGTATACCCAGGTGCTGTATATTAACCTCTCATGTTATATACTGTGTATACCCAGGTGCTGTATATTAACCTCTCATGTTACATACTGTGTATACCCAGGTACTGTATATTAACCTCTCATGTTATATACTGTGTATACCCAGGTGCTGTATATTAACCTCTCATGGTATATACTGTGTATACCCAGGTACTGTATATTAACCTCTCATGTTATATACTGTGTATACCCAGGTGCTGTATATTAACCTCTCATGTTATATACTGTGTATACCCAGGTGCTGTATATTAACCTCCCATGTTACATACTGTGTATACCCAGGTGCTGTATATTAACCTGTCATGTTATATACTGTGTATACCCAGGTGCTGTATATTAACCTCTCATGTTACATACTGTGTATACCCAGGTGCTGTATATTAACCTCTCATGTTATATACTGTGTATACCCAGGTGCTGTATATTAACCTCTCATGTTATATACTGTGTATACCCAGGTGCTGTATATTAACCTCTCATGTTATATACTGTGTATACCCAGGTACTGTATATTAACCTCTCATGTTATATACTGTGTATACCCAGGTGCTGTATATTAACCTCTCATTTTATATACTGTGTATACCCAGGTGCTGTATATTAACCTCTCATTTTATATACTGTGTATACCCAGGTGCTGTATATTAACCTCTCATGTTACATACTGTGTATACCCAGGTGCTGTATATTAACCTCTCATGTTATATACTGTGTATACCCAGGTGCTGTATATTAACCTCTCATGTTACATACTGTGTATACCCAGGTGCTGTATATTAACCTCCCATGTTACATACTGTGTATACCCAGGTGCTGTATATTAACCTCTCATGTTATATACTGTGTATACCCAGGTGCTGTATATTAACCTCTCATGTTATATACTGTGTATACCCAGGTGCTGTATATTAACCTCTCATGTTATATACTGTGTATACCCAGGTACTGTATATTAACCTTTCATGTTATATACTGTGTATACCCAGGTGCTGTATATTAACCTCTCATGTTATATTCTGTGTATACCCAGGTGCTGTATATTAACCACTCATTTTATATAGTGTGTATACCCAGGTGCTGTATATTAACCTCTCATGTTATATACTGTGTATACCCAGGTACTGTATATTAACCTCTCATGTTATATACTGTGTATACCCAGGTGCTGTATATTAACCTCTCATTTTATATAGTGTGTATACCCAGGTGCTGTATATTAACCTCCCATGTTATATACTGTGTATACCCAGGTGCTGTATATTAACCTCTCATGTTATATACTGTGTATACCAAGGTGCTGTATATTAACCTCTCATGTTACATACTGTGTATACCCAGGTGCTGTATATTAACCTCTCATTTTATATACTGTGTATACCCAGGTGCTGTATATTAACCTCTCATGTTATATACTGTGTATACCCAGGTGCTGTATATTAACCTCTCATGTTATATACTGTGTATACCCAGGTGCTGTATATTAACCTCTCATGTTATATACTGTGTATACCAAGGTGCTGTATATTAACCTCTCATGTTATATACTGTGTATACCCAGGTGCTGTATATTAACCTCTCATGTTACATACTGTGTATACCCAGGTGCTGTATATTAACCTCTCATGTTACATACTGTGTATACCCAGGTGCTGTATATTAACCTCTCATGTTATATACTGTGTATACCCAGGTGCTGTATATTAACCTCTCATGTTATATACTGTGTATACCCAGGTGCTGTATATTAACCTCTCATGTTATATACTGTGTATACCCAGGTGCTGTATATTAACCTCTCATGTTACATACTGTGTATACCCAGGTGCTGTATATTAACCTCTCATGTTATATACTGTGTATACCCAGGTGCTGTATATTAACCTCTCATGTTACATACTGTGTATACCCAGGTACTGTATATTAACCTCTCATGTTATATACTGTGTATACCCAGGTGCTGTATATTAACCTCTCATGGTATATACTGTGTATACCCAGGTACTGTATATTAACCTCTCATGTTATATACTGTGTATACCCAGGTGCTGTATATTAACCTCTCATGTTATATACTGTGTATACCCAGGTGCTGTATATTAACCTCCCATGTTACATACTGTGTATACCCAGGTGCTGTATATTAACCTGTCATGTTATATACTGTGTATACCCAGGTGCTGTATATTAACCTCTCATGTTACATACTGTGTATACCCAGGTGCTGTATATTAACCTCTCATGTTATATACTGTGTATACCCAGGTGCTGTATATTAACCTCTCATGTTATATACTGTGTATACCCAGGTGCTGTATATTAACCTCTCATGTTATATACTGTGTATACCCAGGTGCTGTATATTAACCTCTCATGTTATATAGTGTGTATACCCAGGTGCTGTATATTAACCTCTCATGTTATATACTGTGTATACCCAGGTGCTGTATATTAACCTCTCATGTTATATACTGTGTATACCCAGGTGCTGTATATTAACCTCTCATGTTATATACTGTGTATACCCAGGTACTGTATATTAACCTCTCATGTTACGTACTGTGTATACCCAGGTGCTGTATATTAACCTCTCATTTTATATAGTGTGTATACCCAGGTGCTGTATATTAACCTCTCATGTTACATACTGTGTATACCCAGGTGCTGTATATTAACCTCCCATGTTACATACTGTGTATACCCAGGTGCTGTATATTAACCTCTCATGTTATATACTGTGTATACCCAGGTGCTGTATATTAACCTCTCATGTTATATACTGTGTATACCCAGGTGCTGTATATTAACCTCTCATGTTACATACTGTGTATACCCAGGTGCTGTATATTAACCTCCCATGTTATATACTGTGTATACCCAGGTGCTGTATATTAACCTCTCATGTTATATACTGTGTATACCCAGGTGCTGTATATTAACCTCTCATGTTATATACTGTGTATACCCAGGTGCTGTATATTAACCTCCCATGTTATATACTGTGTATACCCAGGTGCTGTATATTAACCTCTCATGTTATATACTGTGTATACCCAGGTGCTGTATATTAACCTCTCATGTTATATACTGTGTATACCCAGGTGCTGTATATTAACCTCTCATGTTACATACTGTGTATACCCAGGTGCTGTATATTAACCTCTCATGTTACATACTGTGTATACCCAGGTGCTGTATATTAACCTCCCATGTTATATACTGTGTATACCCAGGTACTGTATATTAACCTATCATGTTACGTACTGTGTATACCCAGTTACTTTATATTAACCTCCCATGTTATATACTGTGTATTCCCAGGTGCTGTATATTAACCTCTCATGTTATATACTGTGTATACCCAGGTGCTGTATATTAACCTCCCATGTTATATACTGTGTATACCCAGGTACTGTATATTAACCTCTCATGTTATATACTGTGTATACCCAGGTGCTGTATATTAACCTCTCATGTTATATACTGTGTATTCCCAGGTGCTGTATATTAACCTCTCATGTTATATACTGTGTATTCCCAGGTGCTGTATATTAACCTCTCATGTTATATACTGTGTATACCCAGGTGCTGTATATTAACCTCTCATGTTATATACTGTGTATACCCAGGTGCTGTATATTAACCTCTCATGTTATATACTGTGTATACCCAGGTGCTGTATATTAACCTCTCATGTTATATACTGTGTATACCCAGGTACTGTATATTAACCTATCATGTTATATACTGTGTATACCCAGGTACTGTATATTAACCTCACATGTTATATACTGTGTATACCCAGGTACTGTATATTAACCTCTCATGTTATATACTGTGTATACCCAGGTGCTGTATATTAACCTCTCATGTTATATACTGTGTATACCCAGGTACTGTATATTAACCTCTCATGTTATATACTGTGTATACCCAGGTGCTGTATATTAACCTCTCATGTTATATACTGTGTATACCCAGGTGCTGTATATTAACCTCTCATTTTATATAGTGTGTATACCCAGGTGCTGTATATTAACCTCTCATGTTATATACTGTGTATACCCAGGTGCTGTATATTAACCTCTCATGTTACATACTGTGTATACCCAGGTGCTGTATATTAACCTCTCATGTTACGTACTGTGTATACCCAGGTGCTGTATATTAACCTCTCATTTTATATAGTGTGTATACCCAGGTGCTGTATATTAACCTCTCATGTTACATACTGTGTATACCCAGGTGCTGTATATTAACCTCCCATGTTACATACTGTGTATACCCAGGTGCTGTATATTAACCTCTCATGTTATATACTGTGTATACCCAGGTGCTGTATATTAACCTCTCATGTTATATACTGTGTATACCCAGGTGCTGTATATTAACCTCTCATGTTATATACTGTGTATACCCAGGTGCTGTATATTAACCTCCCATGTTACATACTGTGTATACCCAGGTACTGTATATTAACCTCTCATGTTATATACTGTGTATACCCAGGTGCTGTATATTAACCTCCCATGTTACATACTGTGTATACCCAGGTGCTGTATATTAACCTCTCATGTTATATACTGTGTATACCCAGGTGCTGTATATTAACCTCCCATGTTATATACTGTGTATACCCAGGTGCTGTATATTAACCTCTCATGTTATATACTGTGTATACCCAGGTGCTGTATATTAACCTCCCATGTTATATACTGTGTATACCCAGGTGCTGTATATTAACCTCCCATGTTATATACTGTGTATACCCAGGTGCTGTATATTAACCTCTCATGTTATATACTGTGTATACCCAGGTGCTGTATATTAACCTCCCATGTTATATACTGTGTATACCCAGGTGCTGTATATTAACCTCCCATGTTATATACTGTGTATACCCAGGTGCTGTATATTAACCTCCCATGTTATATACTGTGTATACCCAGGTGCTGTATATTAACCTCTCATGTTACATACTGTGTATACCCAGGTGCTGTATATTAACCTCTCATGTTATATACTGTGTATACCCAGGTGCTGTATATTAACCTCCCATGTTATATACTGTGTATACCCAGGTGCTGTATATTAACCTCTCATGTTACATACTGTGTATACCCAGGTGCTGTATATTAACCTCTCATGTTATATACTGTGTATACCCAGGTGCTGTATATTAACCTCTCATGTTATATACTGTGTATACCCAGGTGCTGTATATTAACCTCTCATGTTACATACTGTGTATACCCAGGTGCTGTATATTAACCTCTCATGTTATATACTGTGTATACCCAGGTGCTGTATATTAACCTCTCATGTTACATACTGTGTATACCCAGGTGCTGTATATTAACCTCTCATGTTACATACTGTGTATACCCAGGTACTGTATATTAACCTCTCATGTTATATACTGTGTATACCCAGGTGCTGTATATTAACCTCTCATGTTATATACTGTGTATACCCAGGTGCTGTATATTAACCTCTCATGTTACATACTGTGTATACCCAGGTGCTGTATATTAACCTCTCATGTTATATACTGTGTATACCCAGGTGCTGTATATTAACCTCTCATGTTACATACTGTGTATACCCAGGTGCTGTATATTAACCTCTCATGTTATATACTGTGTATACCCAGGTGTTGTATATTAACCTTTCATGTTATATACTGTGTATACCCAGGTGCTGTATATTAACCTCTCATGTTATATACTGTGTATACCCAGGTGCTGTATATTAACCTCTCATGTTATATACTGTGTATACCCAGGTGCTGTATATTAACCTCTCATGTTATATACTGTGTATTCCCTGGTGCTGTATATTAACCTCTCATGTTATATACTGTGTATACCCAGGTGCTGTATATTAACCTCTCATGTTATATTCTGTGTATACCCAGGTGCTGTATATTAACCTCTCATGTTATATACTGTGTATACCCAGGTGCTGTACATTAACCTCTCATGTTATATACTGTGTATACCCAGGTGCTGTATATTAACCTCTCATGTTATATACTGTGTATACCCAGGTGCTGTATATTAACCTCTCATGTTATATTCTGTGTATACCCAGGTGCTGTATATTAACCTCTCATGTTATATACTGTGTATACCCAGGTGCTGTATATTAACCTCTCATGTTATATACTGTGTATACCCAGGTGCTGTATATTAACCTCTCATGTTATATACTGTGTATACCCAGGTGCTGTATATTAACCTCTCATGTTATATACTGTGTATACCCAGGTGCTGTATATTAACCTCTCATGTTATATACTGTGTATACCCAGGTGCTGTATATTAACCTCTCATGTTATATACTGTGTATACCCAGGTGCTGTATATTAACCTCTCATGTTATATACTGTGTATACCCAGGTGCTGTATATTAACCTCTCATGTTATATACTGTGTATACCCAGGTGCTGTATATTAACCTCTCATGTTACATACTGTGTATACCCAGGTGCTGTATATTAACCTCTCATGTTACATACTGTGTATACCCAGGTGCTGTATATTAACCTCTCATGTTATATACTGTGTATACCCAGGTACTGTATATTAACCTCTCATGTTATATACTGTGTATACCCAGGTGCTGTATATTAACCTCTCATTTTATATAGTGTGTATACCCAGGTGCTGTATATTAACCTCTCATGTTATATACTGTGTATACCCAGGTGCTGTATATTAACATCTCATGTTATATACTGTGTATACCCAGGTACTGTATATTAACCTCTCATGTTATATACTGTGTATACCCAGGTGCTGTATATTAACCTCTCATGTTATATACTGTGTATACCCAGGTGCTGTATATTAACATCTCATGTTATATACTGTGTATACCCAGGTACTGTATATTAACCTCCCATGTTATATACTGTGTATACCCAGGTGCTGTATATTAACCTCTCATGTTATATACTGTGTATACCCAGGTGCTGTATATTAACCTCTCATGTTATATACTGTGTATACCCAGGTGCTGTATATTAACCTCTCATGTTATATACTGTGTATACCCAGGTGCTGTATATTAACCTCTCATGTTACATACTGTGTATACCCAGGTGCTGTATATTAACCTCTCATGTTACATACTGTGTATACCCAGGTGCTGTATATTAACCTCTCATGTTATATACTGTGTATACCCAGGTACTGTATATTAACCTCTCATGTTATATACTGTGTATACCCAGGTACTGTATATTAACCTCTCATGTTATATACTGTGTATACCCAGGTGCTGTATATTAACCTCTCATGTTATATACTGTGTATACCCAGGTGCTGTATATTAACCTCTCATGTTATATACTGTGTATACCCAGGTGCTGTATATTAACCTCTCATGTTATATACTGTGTATACCCAGGTGCTGTATATTAACCTCTCATGTTATATACTGTGTATACCCAGGTGCTGTATATTAACCTCTCATGTTATATACTGTGTATACCCAGGTGCTGTATATTAACCTCTCATGTTATATACTGTGTATACCCAGGTGCTGTATATTAACCTCTCATGTTACATACTGTGTATACCCAGGTGCTGTATATTAACCTCTCATGTTACATACTGTGTATACCCAGGTGCTGTATATTAACCTCTCGTGTTATATACTGTGTATACCCAGGTGCTGTATATTAACCTCTCGTGTTATATACTGTGTATACCCAGGTGCTGTATATTAACCTCTCATGTTATATACTGTGTATACCCAGGTGCTGTATATTAACCTCTCATTTTATATACTGTGTATACCCAGGTGCTGTATATTAACCTCTCATGTTACATACTGTGTATACCCAGGTACTGTATATTAACCTCTCATGTTATATACTGTGTATACCCAGGTACTGTATATTAACCTCTCATGTTATATACTGTGTATACCCAGGTGCTGTATATTAACCTCTCATGTTATATACTGTGTATACCCAGGTGCTGTATATTAACCTCTCATGTTATATACTGTGTATACCCAGGTGCTGTATATTAACCTCCCATGTTATATACTGTGTATACCCAGGTGCTGTATATTAACCTCCCATGTTATATACTGTGTATACCCAGGTGCTGTATATTAACCTCTCATGTTATATACTGTGTATACCCAGGTGCTGTATATTAACCTCTCATGTTATATACTGTGTATACCCAGGTGCTGTATATTAACCTCTCATGTTATATACTGTGTATACCCAGGTGCTGTATATTAACCTCTCATGTTATATACTGTGTATACCCAGGTGCTGTATATTAACCTCTCATGTTATATACTGTGTATACCCAGGTGCTGTATATTAACCTCTCATGTTATATACTGTGTATACCCAGGTGCTGTATATTAACCTCTCATGTTATATACTGTGTATACCCAGGTGCTGTATATTAACCTCTCACGTTATATACTGTGTATACCCAGGTGCTGAATATTAACCTCCCCATAAACACACACACACACACACACACACACACACACACACACACACACACATATATATATATATATATATATATATATATATATATATATATATATATATATATATATATATATATATATATAGTTATCTCTTTAAGATATAAAGTTCAATCTTTTAGGCATTGTTCCAAGACTACCAAATAATTTGAAGAAGTTGGAGATTAGAAGTGTCAATACAGGTCAGGCCACAAATCCCATTCCAGTAACATGTCCGAAAACACAAACCTATCCTATAACAATCTGATGATGTAGAAAAATAATACTAAACCAGACAAAAAAGAAACAAACTGGAGAGTTTCCTGTTTACTTTCCACATAATTATGAAGAAGACCTTCTAAAATATTCTTCTTATTCAAAAGATGATTTCTAGGAATGTCTCTTTTACGCAAAACATTTCATGTATTTTTAACACAATTCATAAACGTGTAAAATGAACTCTCTAGAATGTAGCCTGGTGGAATAATAATAACACTTCTCACTTGAGAACGGGAACATTAACATGTGTTTAGATCATTTGTCTACTTATATCTGAAACTCCTTTGCACTATAATTTGCATGAGGTGGGTTAGCCGGAATATAACACTTACCAGTGTAACACAATCGTTTCTTTAATGCCAACACAGGGATCTCTTACACGGCTTGGAAGATGACTGCTCTGGATTATGAATACAAAGAACAGAATCAAATAACCAGTGTCCTTCGAAAAGACACACATCCCAATAAACAAATAGGGCAAAAAAATAAATAAATAAAGAGAGAAGAGTTACATAGTGTAATATTGTCAGCTATATACAGTCTGTGATCACAAAATGAAAAAGCTCTAAAATGGACCACATAGTGTAATGGCTTCCAAATTATGGGTCTTTTCAAATCTTCTAAAACTACAGACAGCAGGAAAAAGAAAGGTAACAATAAATGGTATAAACAGTACAACGAACTTTACCTATAATCGGTAGCAGCATCCCGGCAGCAGGTTCCAAAGGCACTCAGCATATCACATAGAGAGATCAGTGCACACAGAAAACAGGGGAGATCTTAAAGCTACAGTTTCGCAAAAATAAATAAACCCACCTGTGTTATATGACCAAAAAAAAATAAATAATGGAGATTTGGTCACAATATCCGGCCATATCATGATAAGCCCAATACTGTGTCAAAGTAAAGGTGCCTATGAGTAAGCGCTAGTCTACAGCGCTAAACGCATAAGGCGTATTTTGTCTGCACTTTGTCGTGGGTGACGCTGAATGGTGAATAAACCCTTTTCACACAAACCGAGAACTCTCTTTTAATTTATAAATAAGGCTCGACCCTATTTATGGAGCACTTGTGATTAGAGTTGAGCGGACACCTGGATGTTCGGGTTCGGCAAGTTTGGCCGAACTTCGAAAAAATGGCCGGGTCCGTGCTCGAATATGACCCCGAACTTGACCCCGAACCCGAACCCCATTGAAGTCAATGGGGACACAAACTTTTGGCCACTAAAATGCCTCTAAAAAAGTCCTGGAAAGGGCTAGAGGGCTAAATCCACGGGTGGAAAAAAAAATCCAACTTGGAACCATGGAGGGCCCCGTGCAGCCTGAGCTCTGCAGGGCAGGGGAAGGCTTATAAAGCCTTCCCCCACCCTGCAATTAAGCTCAGAGCACTCTGATTGGTTGGATTTCAATCCAACCAATCAGAGTGCTCTGTGTCATTTTACACAGCGTTGGAAAGTTTTTTTGAATCCAACCAATCAGTTTTTCTGAACTTTCCCATGCTGTGTAAAATGACACAGAGCACTCTGATTGATTGGATTGAAATCCAACCAATTAGAGTGCTCTGAGCTTAATTGCAGGGCGGGCGAAGTTGGATTTTTTTTTTTGCGCTGGTATTTTTTTTGGGGGCCTTTGGGGCTGAAGAAAGAAGAAAGAAAAAAGAAGATGGATTATTTTTCACCCGTGGATTTTTTATTTTTTTTGCGCTCGTTTTTTATTTGGCCTTTTTTGGGGCTGAAGAAAGAAAAAAGAAGAATGAAGAAAGAAGACCTCAAATGGTAAGGATAAAATTGCTTGTTTTTTTTACAGGTTAGCTTATTGCCCACCCCCCTCACTATTATTAGGGTGAGGGGGGTAGGTAGGATTTTTTTATTTTATTGGGGAGGGGGGTGGGAGTGACTAGGTGCTGGGCACCCCTAGTCACTTTATTTGTGGTCCCCTCCCGCCGCTCATGGGTGGGGACCGGGGGAGAGACACTAGGTCCCCCCCTCATTCTTTTTAGGGTCCCCATGGTTTAATACTAAATTATACTAAATACTAAAATGAACACCCCGAACCCCAATACTAAAATGAACCCCCCCGACCATAATACTAAAATTAACCCTAATAAAAATGGTACCCCCGAACCCTAATTAACCACCAACCAATGTTAATACTACCCCCGAACCCTAATATTAAACTAAACCCCCTTAAACCCTAATACTAAAATGAATCCCCTCAAACTCTAATACTACAATTAACACTAATACTAATGCTATTTCCCAAACCCTAATACTAAAAATAATGCCCCCAAACCCTAATACTAAAATTAACCCTTTTACCAATGCTGCCCCCGAACCCTAATACTAAAATTAACCCCCGACCCCTAATACTAAAATTAACCCGCCAACCCTAATACTAAAATGAACCCCTATTACACATGAATAATACTCACCTACAACGATCCCGCGATGAACTGCCCCACGATGACCTCTCGCGCAATTAACTTGCCATCAGGCGAGAGGAGACGGTGAAGCGGCTGCGTTAATGCAGCCACGATGAACTCTCCCATCCCTGTTTACATGTGGGTGAGATGCGTACCCTTTACTATATATAGCTCTACCACCTCCCAGTTATTCGCCTCTCTACAGCAAACCATCGGGACAGTTACTAAGTAGGCCATGAAAGCAATGGCCGCAATTGTCATCATTTATTGTTTACACATTGCTACTTATATGCTCATTTACGGTTATTCAATTATCTGGATGAACATACTTAGTAAGAAAAGAAAACAATGGACCCAACGCAAGTAGCCAATTGGGGACCACCATTCAATGATTGCAACACCGGCAACTCAATGGACATATTCACATGTCTAGTTTTAATGAATTATTTCTCTGCTAATATTTTCCCATACTTGAATGTAAGATGATGACACCACGAGTACAGTGATTTTAAATCAATGTAAGAAAAAAAATGTTTTTCTTTTTGACACCAATGATTTATTAAATTATTTTCCGTTATATCCTGTTCTTTTAGATATATCTGTGAAATCAGTGCAAAATAATAAGAACCAATAGAGATTCTAATAATTATAAGTAGCTTAGATAATTTAACTTGATGGGCAAAATTGATTTTTTTAACCTAATTAACTATGTAATAAGTAAAACTGTGGATCAATTTGAGCTGATCTTAAACACTGATACCTCAAAAAACGAATCTAAAGTGATCAAATTCTGACAGATTATAATAAACCTTGTTTGATAATAACTTTATTACAACATACCAAACTTTCCACAGAAACTCTAATCCACCCACTGTAATCAATAAGTCCCATGACTAGCTAAGAGCTTTTTTTTATACCATCCAAACTCAGCAAGTCTTCACAATACAAATATTATTTTATGGAGCAATACTAATTAAACACTTTAAAGGGCCTCACAGATTTGAAAACGAGCTACCTTTCTTAGTTTATTAATGTCCAAAACGTAGAGCAAAGTATGTGTTCATTAAAAATTAAATGTCTTTTTTCGAAATATTTCGAAATGACTTGCAGGTTTGTAGCTTCAACCGACCACTCCCAATCAGTTCTCAGTAAAGTGTTCTTTGCAATGGAAAATGCATACATTACATGTGTTCTGACTGTGTAAACATTTATAGCTGTAAATCCTCAACACAGTCAGAACACGTGTATGGATTGAAGTGTGCTCAGCCTGGAGATGAGTTAAAGAAGATTTGCATGCAGCCAGTATCTTCCACAAGGCACTCGCCTAGGGCGGCACTTTGCCAGAGGCTGTTAAATCACACTTCTGGTGCTTTATACATTTTCGCTCCCTCCCCCACCGTTCAGCAAGCTGTAGCTCCTTTACCCAGTAAAGGTGATGGGGATGATGGGGGCATGTAATGGATGTGGTGGGGGTATGTAATGAGGGTGATGGTGGCATGTTATGGGGCATTTAGTGTGTATGCAATGTGGGTGAAGGGGGCATGTATTGGGGTGATGGGGCATGTCATGGGTGTGCAATGTGGATGATGGGGAATGTCCTAGGTGTGAAATGTGTGTGTGGGGGGGTGCCTGAATTTTGTCTGCGTAGGGCAGCACAAAACCAAGATACAGCACTGCATGCAGCGCTTCATTAAGGTTGATGGCAAGGTTTGCACAGCTAGCCCCTAATCTGCTGGATTCATGGATGCCATCAGCATTGAGAAGACTGGTGAACACTTCCGTTTATGACACCAAGGGCTAGTTTGCAGTACACAGAATAACCGCTGACGAGCCTAGATACAAGTTGTGCCAAGTGAAGAAGATCAGGATGGCAACTAAAGGAATCCCCCACTTGGTAATACATGATGCCCACACATCCGCTATCCAGACCCTCTGATCAAAGTCAATGACACTGTGAAGATTGAACTTCAAACTGGAAATATCCCAGGCTTCATCAAGTTTGATACTGGAAATTTCTGCATGGTGACTGGAGGAGCTGACTTGGAGCGTGTCAGTGTTATCACAAACCGGGAGAGGCACACTTGCTCATTTGACGTTGTCCACGTGAAGGATGCCAATGGTACCATCTTTGTTACCAGGCTGTCCAAAATTTTTGTTATCGGAAACCATCCCTGGATTTCCCTGCTTTTTGGAAAGGGTATCCGTCTGACCATCGCTGAAGAGAGTGACAAGAGACTGGCTGCCAAGCAAACCAGTGGTTAAATACAAAGGTATATAAGAGAATAGTTGGTATATTATGGGGGTCATGTACTAAATAAGTGCAGTGGGAAAAAAAGTAGGTAAAACATGAGTAAGGAGCAAATTGCGACTATTTGTAACATTTTGTGCTTTTTTCCCCTAATTTGCGCCTCTTCCGTTTATTTTTATTTAGCGCGCAGTTTTTCGGTTGCGCTAATAAATTGCGATTATATTTGCGCGCGCTAAAGAGTTTTGCGAATATTTTGTGAAAAATAATTCTTATTTGCGTGTGAAAATTACACCGGCTTTTAGCGAGCGCTATCAATAGAGGTAGAAAAAATATTCGCAAAATTGTCTGTTTTTACTCGCAATTTGCTCGTATGTACTATTTGAGTGCTAAATGTTTAGTACATTGCAATAGGAGCAAAGCGCAAAAATAGTGTAGCGGAGTAGCAGTATAATCCACGGTAGTCAGGATAGAGCAGGTAAAACACAGGCAGCGTAATAGTAATCCCTCTTCCCCAAAGACTAGATGACACATAGTCCCATGCAAGGGGTTTCCTGAATGACATTGCAGGGGTTTTACTACAGAGGACTGTGTGGGGGGAAACTTAGCCTGCAAGGCTGTTTCCCAGCATGCCTTGCTGTACAGGAGAGATAATTGTGCAAGAATGTTCTGTTAATCACATTATCTCTCTGTACAGCAAAATATACAGTTTTACATAAAAATACATAACTGATATAATATTCAGACGAATGCTACACACTGCATATAAAACAAGCATAGCAACAGATAACAAAATATTCACCCTAAGTGTCCAGAAGTGGCTAGGTTTGCCACAAATAGTTTTGCACATAAACTAAATTTGCGTGTTTTTTGGTACATGCCCCCCAGTTTAGTTTACCAATGATAATTTGAAGTGTCTATTTGACCATTATTATTATTGGTGGAAACTAAACAACTCAATAATATTAGTGATATAAGTTATTCATCTATACAAGGTGCAAAGGGAATGATATTTTGCATGTGAACAAACTGTAACAGTGACATTTTACTTCCCAATGAAGGCTGAATACAGAGAATTTTAACCCCTTAAGGACAGAGCCTTTGAAACATTTTTGTCCTTTCTGGACAATGGCTATTTTAACATTTCTGTGCTGTTTGTGTTTAGCAGTAATTTTCTTCTTTGTCATTTGCTGTACCCACACATATTATATATTGTTTTTATCGGGACAAGAAGGGCTTTCTATGGATGCCATCTTTTTGATCATATCTTATCATATTATTAAAAAAAATAAATAAAATATGGTAAAAAAAAAAAAAATACACAAATTTCTTTGTTTTTATTTGAAACAACTTCTCCTCATCGACAATAGCGAACGAAAAAACATGCTAAATAGATTCTACTATTTCTCCTGAGTACAGGGATACCACCCATGCATAGGTTTGTTGGGTTGTTTGGGGGCTAAAATGCCAAATTTGTGAGGTGCAGTTTTTTGTTTTCCAACTTGAAATTTTTACATGCAGACAGCCTGCACCCATGTCCCATTTGGGACATATTTGAAGCCAGCTAGTGTATTTTACCCCATCAACCCATATATTTTTTAAAAGAAGACACCTTAGGCTATCTCAAATGGTGGTATTTTTACACTTTCCATGCACTAATTCTACCACCAGCCTTTGTCAAACTTTGTGGTAGTAATTTTTTTGTGTTTTTTTTTTCACAAACCTTGTACTTCAGACATGAATTCACAGATTTTGGTATGTGTCACTGCCAAATAACACCCTAATAAGTGTTCAGCAACATCTCTTGAGTACAGGGATACCACCCATGCATAGGTTTGTTGGGTTGTTTGGGGGATAAAAGGCCAAATTTGGTAGGTGCAGTTTTTGGTTTTCCAAATTAAAATTTTGACATGCAGACCGCCTGCACCCATGTCCCATTTGGGACATATTTGAAACCAGCCAGTGTATTTTACCCCATCAACCCATATATTTTTTAAAAGAAGACACCTTAGGCTATCTCAAATGGTGGTATTTTTACACTTTCCATGCACTAATTCTACCACCAGCCTTTGTCAAACTTTGTGGTAGTAATTGTTTTGTGGTTTTTTTTCACAAACCTTGTACTTCAGACATGAATTCACAGATTTTGGTATGTGTCACTGCCAAATAACACCCCAATAAGTGTTCAGCAACATCTCTTGAGTACAGGGATACCACCCATGCATAGGTTTGTTGGGTTGTTTGGGGAGTAAAAGGCCAAATTTGGTAGGTGCAGTTTTTGGTTTTCCAAATTAAAATTTTGACATGCAGACCGCCTGCACCCATGTCCCATTTGGGACATATTTGAAACCAGCCAGTGTATTTTACCCCATCAACCCATATATTTTTTAAAAGTAGACACCCTACGCTATTTCAAATGGTGGTATTTTAACACTTTCCATGCACTAATTCTACCACCAGCCTTTGTCAAAGTTTGTGGTAGTAATTTTTGTGTGGTATTTTTTCACAAATATTGTATTTTAGACATAAATTCACAGATTTTGGCATGTGTCACTGCCAAACAATAACCCAATATGTGTTCAACAACATATCCTGAGTACAGGGATACCACCCATGCATAGGTTTGTTGGGTTGTTTGGGGGCTAAAGGGCCACATTGTGAAGGTGCGCATTTTCAACTTGTAATATTGACGTGTAGTCAGCCTGAACCCATCTTTCATTTGGGACTTTTTTTTAAGTAGGACAGTGTATTTTACCCCAAAAAGTAATATTTTGTAAAAGTAGACACCCTAGGCTATTTTAAATGGTGTTATTTTAACACTTTCCATGCACCAATTCTACCACCAGCCTTTGTCAAAGTTTGTGGTAGTCATTTTATTGTGTATTTTTTCCCACATACATTGCACTTTAGACACAAATTCACATATTTCGGTATGTGTCACTGACAAACAATACCACAATATATGTTCAGCAACATCTCCCGAGCACAGGGATACCACCCATGCATAGCTTTGTCAGCTTTGTTAGGGGTTGAAAGGCTACATTTGAGAGGTGTGCTTTTTGATTTTCAAACTTGGAATTTGAACATGTAGATCAAGGAAGGGGTTAATAGCTCTTATAAGAGCCTTTGTAGTACTGTACAAAAAAATGAACCCCTAAAAATGCACAGACAAGAAAAAATGTTCTGCTGTGCAGTGATCAGTGGCAGGGAAGGGGTTAATACACTACACTATACAAAAGGTATGGCTTTTATAAAAGCCCTTGGGACTCACAATTTATTAACATTTTATTTAATTTATTACAATTTAAAAATTATGTTATACAGATCTGTCTCTTTCCCTCACTAAAAGGAGGAGAGGGAGGCAGATCCATATGGGTCAGAACAATATTTACGAACCAGACGAATGGTGATGCTCATCTGAGAAATCACCAAACCACCTTTGCCACTGATCGGCTGTTACTGATCGCTATACACGCGTTCAGACAGCTTCAAAAGGAATACACGTAATCCCCTAGTGGGTATAATTAACCCCTAGTGAGTCTGACAAAAAAAATGCTGATAGCAAAAAAAAATCCTTCGGCGACTAGATTGCTCCATATGCGCTGCTTAGGCAGTGACCATATGCACTGCTTAGGCAGTGACCATATGTGCTGCTTAGGAAGTGATATACGGCAAGGAAGGGGTTAATAGCTCTTAAAAGAGCCTTTGATATATTGTAATAAATCAAAGTAAAAAAAAATAACCCCTAAAAAAATGCACAGACAGCAAAAAATGTGCTGCTGTGTAAGATCACTGCGTACACAGCGATCAATTGCAGGGAAGGGGTTAAATACTGGAAATGGCTTTTATAAAAGCCTTTGGGTCTCAATTCTATTAAATATATTATAATTAAAAACATTATACAGCTCTGTCTCCCTCCCTCACTAAAACTCAAGTGAGAGGGAGGCAGATCTACACGGGTCAGATCAAATATTTACACATATTGATCTAACCAGACGAATGGTGATGCTCATCTGAGCAAACGCCAACCCGCCATTGTCACTTATCAGCTGTTACTGATCGCTATACATGCGCTCAGACAGCTAAAAAAAATTTTTTTACGTTAAACGTAGTCCCCTAGCGGGTATAATTAACACGTGACGGGTGTAATAAAAAAGTTTTAAAGAAATTAAAAATGCTTCTGCAGCAAGATTGCTGCATTTGCGTCAGATCGCTGATTAGGCAGTGATCTACGGCAAGAAAGGGGTTAATCTCTCTTAAAAGAGGTTTTTTTAAACTGTAATGAATTACAGTAAAAAAAAATAACCCCTAAAAAATGCACAGACAGCAAAAAATGTGCTGCTGTGTATGATCACTGCGTACACAGCGATCAATGGCAGGGAAGGGGTTAAATGGCTTTTATAAAAGCCCTTGGTGTTTAAAATTTTATTAAATATTTTTTTATTATTTTATTTTATTTTTTTACTTGATCTGATCTGTCTCTCTCCCTTACTAAAAGTAGTAAGGTGAGGGAGGCAGATCAATACTTGTCAAAGGCAATATTTAGTAATATTGCCTTTGACAGTATGGTAAGTGCTCATCAGAGCACTTACCATACATGCCTGCACACAGATCACATAGATCTGTTGTGCCGGCATCGACTGGCTCCCCCTAGAGCATCAGAAGTGAAATACTTTCACTTCCGATGCTCTTGCCATTAGAAGGGAAGCGCTGCCTGTACAGGCAGCGTTCCCTTCTACTGAGCCGATGGGGTCGCTCAGGAGAGCGACCACCATCGGATCTGGGGCAGCTGAAGGTGTTGTTAAGTGACTCGCTAGCGAGGCACTTTAACAACACCGGAGATGCTTAGAAAGCGAACGATCGTTCGCTTTCTAAGCACATGTGTGCAGCGGGCACAGCCATTTGTAAATAGCTGCTACGATCACTCCGTGGAGTGATCGTAGCGCGCCCCTGCACATTTGGGGGGTGTTGCACAATGCCTCTACCAGGCACGTCACCTGTCGCCAAGTCCTCGGCAAGTCCTCCACGTCATCTGTCGTTAAGGGGTTAATATGCAAATATCAACAGCTGATTTGTTTTGTATTGTAAATTGCATGAGATATTTGCGTATAGAATAAAACACTCAGCGTGTAACAAGATCAGAACTTTATTTCTAACACGACGACTATGGAGATGACCACTGGATTTGAAAAGCATGCTTCTGCAATACTTATTATTTTTGCAATTTCCATTATTGAATTTACAGCCGGGCTAATGATCAACACATTCATCGTGGCTGTGAATTTCTTTGACTGGTCAAGAGGGCGTCAGATGAAGTCTTCCGATAAAATGATCTGCCTCTTGGTAGTCTCGAGAACATGCTTTCAACTCATAACTCTGTTCCACAGCTCTGTCCTAATATTATATTCTCCAAACAGAGGGGGTTTAGAGATTACACTTAATTTCACCTACATTTTAGAGGCGGTATTTGATTATGCCAGCATGTGGTTCGTAACTTTACTTTCTGTCCTATACTTACTGAAGATTGCTACCTACAGAAATCCGGCCTTTTTGTGTCTGAAGAGAATGATAACGCTAAAGGTGAACAGATTCATAATTGTGGTCCTGCTGATATCCGTTTGCAGTACTTGTATGTACATCTTGTCTATGGACTTACCGTTAACCGCACATGCTATGTATGACGACCGCAGGAAAAATGGGACTTGCAGCCATCAATACCTGGACAAAGCTGATCTTGTTTATTACATAGTGGGAAATTGTGGACCTTTCATCATATACAGCGCTTCCTCTGTACTGTTGATGAATCCTATATGCCGCCACATGAAGCACATGAGAGACAGTAACAACGGATTTACAACAAATCAACTGGACAGCTACTACGCAGCTATAAAATCCATGGCCATCTGTTTCTTCCTTTACTTTTCCCATGTTGCCACCTATGTCACCTATATATTTTGTAGGAATTCGATTAGCATCTTGTGGGTGCACATTTTTCTCAACACCTTGCCGACGCTACACTCCAGTTACCTGGTTTACCAAACTCCCAAGTTAAGGCAGCAATTTACTAACATACTTCAGTTTGGAACAGACTGTCTAATAAGCAGAGGAGACGCTGGACCCAACTCAAGTAGTCAACTGGAGATCACCATTCAATGAGCTCAAAGTCAACCTCCTCAATGTACTCATTGATACGCTTTATGCCTGTTCAAAATCTTTTATTGTATAAAACACTATCCCATCTGGTGGTTATTCCATGCATTCATCAACTTCTACATAGGGATAGTCATTCCACAATATCAGTCTAAAGTAAGAAAATCCAGACAGATGATATTAGTCTTGTGTGATAATAACTGTATTACAACATAACAAGCAAGTCTAATCTGCCCACAGTGGGTCCTATGATGTTTACATATATATCATTTTACATATTCCCGACTAGATCAGACTTTTTAGTATAATCAACCTTTCTAAATAAGCAATAGACTATCAGTTAAATTCATTATAAAATACCGTACAAACCCAGCAAGCGATCACACTACAAATATTAATTTATGAAGCAATACTAATTATACACACAACCTCTCCGATTTGAAAATGACCTACCTTTCTTAGTGTATACTAATGTTCAATAATTATAGAAACGGATGTATTATTTAACCCCTTAGTGCCAAGACATTTTCACCTTGACTTTCCCTTGGTGACAATGGCTGTTTTGACATTTCTGGGGTGTTTGTGTTTAGCTGCAATTTTATTCTTTCTCACATACAGTACCCACACAAATTGTATGTTGTTTTTATCGTCATAAGAAGGGCTTTCATTAGATACCATTATGTTCATCATATCTTATAATTTACTACAAACAACATCATAAAATATGATGAAAAATTAAAATAAAAAAACAATTTTTCTAACTTTGACCTAAAATATAATTTACACAAATAAAATCATTAATAAAGACCCCATCTAAATAGTTTCTAAATGTTGTCCCAAGTTTAGAAATATGCATGTTTCCATATTTTTCGGTATTTTTTTGCGAGTTATTGGGCAAAAACCAAAAATAGTGTTTTTTGTTTTTTTCCTATAATGACCTTTTGACCCCCAACCCGAACCCAAAATTTAACCCTAAAACTAAATTTAACCCCAACTCTAATCCTTATTATATCCCTTAATATGTTTTAATTTTAATTTACTTTTAACCCTATCTCTTATGCTAAAAATTATTTCATTTTAACCCTATAGGCTAATCTAATTATATAACCAGTTTTTAATTAATTCAATATTTATTTTAATTTTGTTCCATTTTTTCCACTACGGGCAGTCAAGTAGCATATTCAGAGCGACGGAAGTGAAGTTACTTTCACTTCCGAAGCTCAGACCGGCAGAGGGCATAGCCATATTGACGGAGCAGCATGCTCCGTGGGGTGATCGTGGGAAATCGTTGATCGCGAAAACCGCTTGGTTCACTGCAGTACGTGCCAGGCACGTCCTTTGTCGTAAAGGGAGTTTCTCGCAGGACGTGCCTGACAGTAGCTGGCAGCCTGTAAGGACACAAAATAAAAGCTAAAGTCAAAATGTTTCAAAAAAATGCAACAATCAAAGTATCTCAGCGTTTAAGAGTAACAATATACTTGCAATTTGTGTATGTATATATTGCTCTGGAACTAGAAAAAACTCCCCCACATATACTTTTATTTGCCAACACGTGCAGAGATACATAAACTTTAAAATGTAAAACGCATCTAGATTCCTATACATTCATTGCTTTACCTTTTTCTTTTAAGACTCCAACTTAATTTTTTTATAAAAAAATTATATTAATGATAGAGGTGTATAAGGACTATATATATATATATATATATATATATATATATATATATATATATATATATTGTTGCAAATAAAAGAAAGCCAAATATCTTTTCCAGAGTATTATAATAGAATTAAATAGCAGTTTGATGTCCTCTGTGTAAATATGTATAGCTGTAAATGGTTTGTGTTACAATTTACATGATATCTATTTAAATACCATCTACTAAAATCAAACTTATTCAACATGATCACTTGTTTACCAGTTGACACAGTAACTAGAGGACCATTATAATGACTCCATATTGTATCACGGTTCTGACTGTGACAGTGATCACTTTCATTGAAGGATTCCTGGCTAATGGATTTATCGTGGCTGTGTATTCCACTGACTGGCGGGGAAGGAGGGAGGTTAAGGATTCAGACCTCTCCATTTGTAGATTTTGTGACATTCTGTGTGGCCTGAATTTCTTCCCTGGTCTCCACTCTAATTACCTGATCTATGGAACTCCCAAGTTAAGGCAGCTATTTACTTATCGAGTCCAACAAGGAGTAAACTGTTTATTAAGAGATGGTGAACCCAACTCAACCAGACAACTGGAGAGCATCAATCAATGACGTCAACACAATGGCCTGTCCACTTCTACTGAATAGTGTTGAGCGTACCCGAACCGAACTTTTTGGTTGGAGTTTGGGGTTCGGCTATTTAATGGTGCATTTTTAAAGGCTGCAGGGCAGCCAATCAACAAGCGATTGACTCATTTGCCCTTAGAAGCCATCACAGCCATGCCTACTAATGGCATTGCTGTGATTGGCCAGTGCAGCATAAGACAAGGTTTTTTTCAGAAAAAGTCTTACATTCGAGGTCGTCTTATAATCTGTCTTCAAATCCAGGTCAGACTATAAGACCGGGATCCAGGTCCCCCGATGAGCGTAGACCTCCCCTGCTGCTTCCCGGCACGACCGCCGGGACTTCTATGATGAAGCGCAGACATCCTCCGCTGCCCCGCTAGCCACCAGGAGAATCGGGCAGCTGTGGGATGTATGCACGATATGTGCAGACATCCTCCATGCTGCCCGACACTTCCGTCTATTTTGACGGACCAGCTGTCCGTCGTAATAGACGGAGGTGTCGGGCAGAATGGAGGATGTCTGCATGTATCGTGCAGACATCCCCCGGCTGTCCCCACTAGCCACCAGGGAAAGAAACAAGGTGAGGGGGAGGGAGGGGGGGGGACACACAGAGACAGGGGGGGAGGGGGGAGACACACACAGACAAGGGGAGGGAGGGGGGAGACACACACAGACAAGGGGAGGGAGGGGGGGAGACACACAAAGACAAGGGGAGGGAGGGAGGGGGGAGACACACACATACAAGGGGAGGGAGGGAGGGGGAGACACACACAGACAAGGGGAGGGAAGGAGGGGGGAGACAAACATAGACAAGAGGAGGGAGGGGGAGACATACACAGACAAGAGGAGGGAGGGGGAGACACAGACAAGGGGAGGGAGGGGGAAGAGAGAAAAGGGGAGGGGGGGTAGAGAGAGACAAGGGGGGGATAGGGAGAGACAAGGGGAGGGGTGAAGACAGACAAGGGGAGAGGGGAAAAGACGAAGGAGGTAGAGAGAGAGAGAGAGAAGTTTGGGGGGGAGGGAGAGAGAGACAACGCGGGGGGGGGGGGGGGGGAGAGCTGGGGGAGGGGCATTGGCACATAAAAGGAAATAAAAACAAGAAATGCATTTGTATAATATCAATTGTTTATTAAATATTAAAAAGCAATTTACATATATACAAGTTAAACTTTTTTTTCCTATAGGGTAGTCTTATATTCAGGCTTTTTGTTTTTTTCTTAAAGGAATACACAAAGTTTGGGGGTCGTCTTATAATCAGGTTCGTCACATAATCTAGCAAATACGGTATAAGCTGGAGTCACGTACACGCACATCACATGAGCTCTTCTCAGTGTAGGGAGAGGATGCTGCAGCTGTGTGGTGTTGAATCTGCAAACTACAGCAATTATTCAAACTACAGCGCTTATTCAAATTACAGTGATTATTTTAGTGGGTGCTATACTTCATATTTGTACCCTGCCCTGAGCCCAGTGCCACAGAGAGTGCAGTGCACTTGCAACTGCATGTGTGCCAGGCACATGACTTTAATCCTGTTCTGTTAGCTCAGTGGGCAAAATCTAGGCATTTTTAAATACTGCAATTTGTTGGTGTTAAATATTACATTTGCGTCCTGCACTTCATATCTGAGAGTCAAATAGACCCGTCCAATACTGTGCTTACAGTGCACTTTTAAAAATTCTAATTGTTGTGCTAAATAGTACATTTACGTCTTGCTGTGCATTTTTTGCTGTCCAATAAACAGAAAAAAACAAGAAAAAATACAAATAAAAAACAGTGTTGGCTAACTCCTCCTCCTCCTCCTACACCGCCACAGTCACCACCTCCTCAACCTATGGGTCACTTAGTATAAACTGAAAGAGAATACCTGCTCTGCAACCCTCTCTCAAATGGATAATTCTGTTGATCCTCCTGGCAGCCATGCTTTAGATTTAGATTTATGTTCTTCCAAAGCTAAAATCAAAGATTCCATCTAGTGCTATTTTATGGCTCAGCTGTATTTGTAATTTGTATGTATTTTATGTTATTTTAAGTTATTTTCCTATCCACATTTGCTTGCACGGCACTTGTCCTACTCTTACCCACATTTTACTTCCTTTTGCAGGCCTCTAGCCCTTTCCAGGACTTTTTTAGAGGCATTTTAGTGGCCAAAGGTTCATGTCCCTATTGACTTCAAAGGGGTTCGGGGTCAAGTTCGGGTACAAGTTTTAGCACGGACACGGACATTTTTTCGAAGTTCGGTCGAACCTGCCGAACCCGAACATCCAGTGCTCAATTCCTACTGAACTAACATGACTCTACATGACCTGATATTCATTCACTGAACTGATAACAAAACTAGTGTATCATACTATTAGATCAATGGAAGTACTACTGTGTGTGATATAAGTGTATGGTCCAGTTTTGCACGCAGATATATCTAATTACTAAATAGTGGGATTTAATACATGTTTAGAACCTCAGGCGAGTTCAGATTGAGTAGATCATAGCTGACATTTACCAATGTTTGGTGTGGGTGTTAAATTGTGCTGGTGCACAGAATCAAATTACCATTAAATTGATAATTATAATGGATTATGAATAGGAAATAAAATGTTTAAATAGAAATAAAGAATCATTACAGTCATTGCATGAACCTGCCTTGCTTTGTGACCTTCCTGATTTTAAATCCTGAGGCTGATAATATGGGTGTGACAGAAACCCCTTGGTACCCCGGCTGGGCACCTCCATCGGTCTCTGCTTCTTAGGGACCGACAGCCCTCAAACAGGCTGAGAACAGTGATGTTAGCCCAGGGGACCTCCTGATCTCTCCAGTCCTCCAAATAACTAGCTAGACTTAGGTCAAGATGAAGAATAATAACACTGAACAGAAATAGAGTCTTATAAACATCCATAATCAAGTTAACATAACTCAACCTACATATTAACATGCAACCAAACCGTACTAAACAGCAATAAACCAGACCTTCGACAGATATACAATAACACATCATAATTAGTTTAATAGTAAATTCAACTAACACAAGACAATCAGCTTAAGATGGGAAATCACACCTAGGTAGCACACAGGATGAGCCTACACTACATGGGGTAAACCATTAACCAGTGTCCCTGACTCCCCTGTGACACATTGTAATCCTTCAGAGTGCACTCCTCTCAGAATCATGCATTGGACATAAACCAATATACAAAACAGAATCTTTACTAAATAACCGCGTTCAACACACAGTCATAGCACACATACCAGGGTGTGTCAGGATTATAGAGGGCACAATCTGGGAACATGAGTAAAGGAGTACAGTGGCCAAACAGTGGACAACCAACAGCATCTACATTGTAAAGTCAACGCAAAGTGAAAACTTACCCACTGTACCCACCGTCCCAAAACAGAACCCTTATTCAATAACCTATAATATAAAGGGAGGAGGCAGGCCATTAGGGCTCTCCAAGAACCCCAGTGATGGATGGTTCCATCACAATGGGAATCTACATGATGAACTCAATGCAGTCTAATGTTACTGCTGCTTTTCACATCAATTACCTAGTGGCGGGGACATGGGGGGGGGGGGGGGGAGGTGAGTTGATAAGGGAAGAACCTTTTATGTCACTGACTTTGACGACAACTGTCGGCAAAATTGAGCTTAGGTTTCATTGAAAGATGGCATGAAAGTTGTATATTTGAAATAGAAATGCTTAAATCATAGAATACAAAGATTGCTCTGTATAGCTCGAGGAGAAGGCTGATATGTTGTTGAGAATCCTGGACCCAAGATGTCTGCCCCCTGAGGGGGTTTATATTCCCCTCTATATAATAAATATCTATGTTGTTCTCGATCATTGTCCAGTGTTTATTTTGGTTTTCTCTTCATCTACCGGACATTCCTGACGCTGTATTTTTTCCAACTCCACTACTTTTTGCTGCCATTCACTTTAATTGTGAAAGAGAGCATTGCAGGGAATTTTAAACTTAAGGCAAACAAAGCCAAGTTGGAACAATTCTCCCATTCAACTGCATTAAAGGATTTTTACAACTCGGCTACTTTGGCCTTAAGTTTAAAATTCTCTTGACAATTCCCTCTGTTGTGGATAAAGCCCCCATGCTTCATGCATTTGGCTGGTGTGGAACTTTATATTGGAAAGTGAGATTATTCCTGTGTGTGTGTGTGTGTGTGTGTGTGTATCTAAGTGGGAGTGTGTGTGTGGGTGTAAGTGTGAGCCTGTGTGTGTGTCTAGGTGGGAGTGTGTGTCTGTGTGGGTATAAGTGTGAGCCTGTGAGTGTGTCTAAGTTGGAGTGTGTGTCTGTGGGAGTGTGTGTAAGTGTGAGCCTGTGTGTAAGTGTGACTGTGTATATATTTGTGTCTCTTTGGTGAACTGTAATTTAAGACCAGAGTATCCAAACTGAAAGCATAGCTTGCTCAGAGAATTCTTCCAGTTTGTCTACTTTGGCCTTTACTTTGAAATTCACTTTAAATAACCCACATGATATATATTGTAGAAAACGGTTTGCGGTTTAGCAAAAAGCAAGTGAGTTTTATTTTATTTTGTTTGACATAAGAGAAAAACATATTACTCCATGCTTGAAAGTCGGAACTGGTTACTACATTTTTTGAATCCCACCACTGGGAATGGGGTACAGTCGTGGCAACAATCTGACAAAGTGGGGTCTTGCCACCCAAAATAGACAAAAACAGAAAAGGCCGTAACGGATCTAGAAAGAGGTGCTCAGAGACTGAGTAGATAAAAGCAGCATATAGGGGAAGAAAAAGTATAAAGGCATACAATAATATTACGAATGTGTAAATATAATAATACATTTATGGCCAGTTCTATAAGCCACATTCAATTTTGACTTGATTATTGATCAATTATAATATCCACAGGGTTGTCCTTTAACTCCTCATATTGATCTTTGTCCCTAAGTTGTCTTCGTACTTCAAAAACATCCTCGTCCATAACCACCACATTACCTCCCTTGTCTGACGGATTAATGACAATACCTCTCATTTGCTGTAATTCTCTCAAACCCGTCCTGTGTTCCACTGACAAATGACACGTTACTTTAGATCGAGCAAAGAAAGAATCCAGGTTCGACTCGGTCATCTTGACCAAACAATTAACAGATAAGAGAGGAATCCACCTGGACCTAACCACAAAATTGAAAAAACCTAATTTGTGTGGGTTGTGACTAGTTGAATCGCCACCCAACTCATCCAATACATCAAGCAATGGTTGATCCCTAATGTCCAACTGAACCTCCCTTGGTTTATGTGTAAAACATCTCACAAATTAGTAAAGGGCCTTCATGACCTGAAACCCGTCAAGGGGTCTAGAGGGTGAGAAAGTGAACCCCTTCTGTAACACCTCTAAGTGGCCCAGATGTTAAAGCCATCCTGGGAAAGTTTAACTACTTGGAGTCCTTTCTCGATTGTGGCTTTGACTGTAACTCCTTGTCCATGCATCTGGTTCTTGCACCCCTGGTCTCTCTGTAAGTCCTCAGATCCTGATTGTGGGGTGCTCTGTCTGTTGCAGCCTCCCCACCTGGTCCTACATTTGCCTATCCCTTTGGTAAGATAGTGTAAGATCTTTTTGTAACTTACTGTTTAATTTTTCAAAAGTGACTATTCTCTACCCAGCTATCAACCTTTGCTTTATCCTCCAAAATCTATTTCTCCAATGTGACTAGCCTAGCCAAGCCACATTATCCCCAACAATTAAAGAGAACAACCACCAAGGAACGGGGATGGGGGCACTTCATTGCGGCAGCATCCGCACACCCGCTTCACCGCCGTCACTTCACCACACGACAGCTCGTCGCGGGAGATTTCATTGTGGGACATTTCATCGTTAAAGGTAAGTTTTAGTGTGTTATAGTTAGAAGATAGAGGTTTAGAATTAGAATTTTAGTATTGGGGTTAAGGGTGGTTAGAATTAGGGTTTAGGGGGTTAGAATTAGTTTTTAGAGTTCGGGGTTAATTTTAGTATTAGGGTTTAGAGGGTTAATTTTAGTATTAGGGTTTGGGGGTTAGTATTAGGGTTTATGGGGTTAGTATTAGTGTTCAGGGGTTAGTATTAGGGTTTAGGGGGTTAGTATTAGGGTTTGGGGGTTAGTATTAGGGTTTAGGGGGTTAGTATTAGGGTTTGGGGGTTAGTATTAGGGTTTAGGGGGTTAGTATTACGGTTCGGGGGTTAGTATTAGGGTTCCAGGGTTAATTTTAGTATTGAGGTTTGGGGGGGCACTTTGGGGGGGAATCATTTATTAGGGGGGTTATTTTCTTTTCACTTGTACATTTGTAAGAGCTGACAGTTCAGCGTTATTCTTCATTGCTGACAGTTCAGCGTTCTAACTGCTGCGCTGAACTGTCAGCGATGAAGCCGCGGCGATGAAGTGTCCTAGACCCCCAAGGAACATCTCCTTAAATTTTTCTACTGCTGGATTTTAGAGGTGAATTCCTGGGCACAGAGGTAACCCAAGGCCACTTGGGATTATTAGGAGTTCCAAATAACAAATACACAATTCCCATTGCTTTTTTATTTGCTTCTGTAATAGAGTTTTGTATTATTTAAAACCACCAAATTTAGAGTCGGTCAATGGGATATTTGGATCCACTTCACTTAAACAAGTATCTGTGTTGAGTTCAAATGGCCCTATTCCTCCTCTGACATTGCACAGGCCATGTTAAATAAACCCAAGTTTAAGATATTCCCCAAAGGGACCGGCAAAAACTATAAACCAGTGAAGGGATGACACGCAACAACTATGACAGTATGTAAAATTACAAAACAATTGTTTTTGTCAATAGATGTATTTGATCTCATGGGCAAGTGAGCATAGATCTATCAGTAGTTACAAAAAAATGGCTGGAGCTAGACATGCCAAAGTAAAAAACCCTAAATAAAAAAAAAGGAAAAGTATAAAGGGTTATACTAAAGTATAAGAACACAGAAAAGCTTTCTATTGGAGCTGTTGATGCAGGCAACCGTTTTGGTGTTCCTAAACAAAACTGGGGCTGTGTGCCACCCAAATGGCCCTTTATAACACATCCCCCATTTAATAAAATAAACATTTCAACTCATTCCATCATGCAGTATATAAAACAGGACTGGCTTGTCTTACATGTGACTTGGGTGAGCATGTAGTAATACAAGGGAGAATTCACATAGCGTTTAATCTGTATAACACAAGTAAGAGCACATTATTGGATATACTCACGAGTAGACATACTCAGAGTGTAATAACTCATACATTAACAAGCAGCACCATTCCTCCCCCCAAACAGGACACTCACATCTGGATGAGATGTAAAGACTGGAACTGAACTGATCCGGATTGGGGCTATTTGCTTTGGGACCCTTCCTGCTGATTCCATCCAGTTATCTTTGTTCCAGTCTTTACATCTCATCCAGACATGCGTGTCCTGTTTGGGGGAAGGAATGGTGCTGCTGTCAGCCTACCGGTGTTTTAATGTATGAGTTATTGCACTCTGAGTATGTCTCGGTGCCACATCTATACATGAGTGTATCCAATAAAGGGTTATTATACAGATTTCTATATGGGCCTTCTCCCTTTATCCTACATGCTCACCCAGGACAAGCCAGTCCTGTTTTATATAGTAACTGCTGGAGAGGATTGGGATTTTGTCTACATTTGGTTTGGGACAAGAGGGGTCCTTGGAGAGAGGGGGTCTAAATAAGGACAATAAATAAGGATCATTTATTTTATTTACCTTGTTCCTGTGTATATTTTCTGCTATAAAATGGATCTGCTTTAGATTGTTATTATAAGTTATTCAGTGTCAGGATGGGGCAAGAAAAGGGTGAGTTATCTGGGAAAGGATTGGATATTACAATAACCTCTCAGTGGACACTGACAATACAAGAATACATGCATTTTATTATAATTATAACACAATCGGTCATGATGGGGGAATAGTTGTTCCAATAAGAGGCTCTCCTCACCCTCTGTGTGATTTAGATAATGAGTTTAACTAGCGCTGTCTGCACACAGGCCAGGACATGGTGCAGTCTAGAATGTCATGACATCACTGGGCAGTGTGACATCACTCAGCCGTGGTATATAAGCAGGGAGTTTAGAACTCTGCTCTCTGAGTGTGTAGGAGTTTCTGGAGCGAATTGGTTGCTGTGTGGTTTAGAGAGATTTTTAGAGATTTAATATGGCGGATGCGTTAGTAAGATTGGTAAGGATCCTTTTTAATATTTAAATCACATGCTTCATCTCTGGAGTTTCTGGTAATTCTTCCTAATAAGTTAATATATTTATATTGATGATTTTGCGATTTCAAGTTGGTGGAGTGAGGGGAAATGTGTCAAATCTTTAAATATTTATAGACAGAATAATATCTTCTGTCACAGTGAAAGTGTTAATACATATTAATGGACAACTGTAGCAAAAATAAAACATAAGTTGTGTTTAATTGAAAGATGGCATCAGGTGTGGGCATTTTATATACAAATGCTTTAATGAAAGAATACAAATCAAGTACATTATTGAGTCATCTTTACTCCATATAGCTCTACCAGGAGACAGACTTTCTAAATAAAATGTCTGCCCCCCTAGAGAACTATATGGAGAATAGAAGACTTAATAAGGTACTTAATTTGTCATTTAACCGGTGGCGTACTAACTGCGAGCGTGGGGGAGGACTGCCAAAGCTTCTTCCATGACGTTCCTCTAAGGCAGCCCCCATTAAACTCTCATTACCTCTGGGATGCTTCGCCTCTGGCGCTCTTAGACTAGGCACGCCACTGCATATAACCGTTACATTAGAGAGAGATACGGATTATACAATCACACACCTCTAGGTAACAGGTAACAATTACATGGATCCTGGATTAATTCATGTTACTGGATTCATGTGAAGAATGTTTATTTATTTATTTCACTTCCACAAATACAGAAATTGTCAGTTTAAGTTTTTATGATCTATATAAATGTCACTTTTATAATAAATAGTGTTTTTTGGAATATTATACCACATAGCTGAACAGCTCCTGGTGTGTTTACAATATATGGATATATAATACAGCCCCCCAGCAGAGGCATAACATCCACTCCTATCACACTGAGCCAGATGTGAAATCCATTGTGTATACACTGAGTCTCTAGTGACACCGGCCTGTGAATCCTTATATAAAGGGAAGAGCAGTTTGATTTTTGTACAGAAATAGTTTGTTCATTTAACTCCATATAAATGTTGATAAAAGTCACACACTGGCCCCTCCAGTTCTTTTAATGTTCTCAGTCTCTTCTTGATGATGATATTTATTAATGACACATTAGAAGATCAGAAGGCGCCAGTGTCGCACTTTTATCAACATTTGTAAAGTGCTTATTGGTTTTAATATTCAACTTTTAATATATTGTGTTTTATGTATTTGCTGTAAATATGAATTGTCCATTAATACAGTGAATCTCCGTTTATATAATTAACCTGCCTGGTAATCTATACTTCTGCTTCTCTCCGCTGGCACCAATACTCCTTTCAATAGCATTGCTATATTTTCCATGTCAGATTGAATACCCCCCAGAGTTGCAGGGGACCTGTATCCCCCATGCTAACAGCAGGTGGATATCTTTGCAATGTGTCAGCTCTCTCACTTTGAGAAAACCTTTTGTCTTTATTTCCTTTCAATAAATTCTGTCGGTTCTTCTCCTTGGTTATTCTGTATCCCCCGTCTATCAACTGATGCAGGGTATTTTAAAAGAAAGAGAGAAAATCCCCCCCAACAGTTGATAGACGGGGGATATGCACCTCGACCTCCGTTGTTTTTTTTTTAAGGTGATATGATCAAAGCTATATTTTCAAACTCGTGGGCCGGATTAGACTTAGTCTAAAAATAAAGGTCAAACTCCAAAATCGACCTCCTTGAGCTATTCTCAAATTTCTCAAATTTTAGTCAATAGACCCATTAGTCAAGCACGGAAGTCGACCTCCTCACCATACCTCCTTTAAGACGCGACGCACCTTATCTTGACTTACAAACATGTTAGGGAATAGCATTTTGCGAGGTCGATATGAGGCATCCGAGAAGGATGGAGTCTGTTGGACGAGATTAGTGCTTATCTCAACCTCCAATATCGGATTAAAGTGAATAGACCCCACATAGTTAATTTAATATCACCTTTTAGTGAACCCCTCCCTCTATGTCATTATTTTATTATCAAATATTGTGTCAATTAGCTGTTAATGAAATGTATGGGAAGTACAGTGCATGTCTGCATGTTATTAATGGAATATATTTGTATTATGTTTCCCTTACAGCTTGAGGAGTCCAAACAGCTGGATAAAGAGGTAATACAGTTATATTCCCATTATTTGTTATTTGAGTCAGATTAACCCCTTATTGAAAGTTTTTTGCCATGTCTTACCCTTGGTGACATGGGCTGTTTTAACATTTCTGCGGTGTTTGTGTTTAGCTGTAATTTGCTATACCCACACAAATCATGTATTGTTTTTATCGGCATAAGAAGGGCTTTCTTCAGATTCCATTATTTTTATCATATCATATAATTTACTATAAAAAAAAAATTGAACAAGAAACACTTTGACTTTTAAATGATTTTTACATCTGCTAACGAACATATGTCGGCAACAGAGTTTAGGCCTGGACATGCTTGGCATATGCAAGTCTGATCCAGTGATGGATAATTAAGGGACAATTGTCAGCAAAAAAGAAGTTGGGTTTAATTGCAAGATTGCATCAAGTGCAGACATTTTAAATTGAAATGTTTTAATAAAATGATACAAATAATCTTACAGAGCCCTCCCTGGTCCGTAAAGCACTATCAGGAGGCAGACATGTTGTTTAGAATCTTTGCTCTGTATAGTTCTATCAGGGGACGGACATGTTATTTAGAATCTTTGCTCTGTATAGTTCTATCAGGGGACGGACATGTTATTTAGAATCTTCGACCACATCTTCCTTCATCTGATCCAACATGGTGGTAAAATCATTATTGAGTCTGCTACAAATTATTATTAAAAAAAAGGGGGAAATCAGTACTTTTGGTGGTTTAACAGTGTTGATGGAATTGAGACTAATGTGTTGTTTTTGGATGTTTGTCAGGAACATCATGGCACAGATTTATCAATTTCCTAATCAAATAACCCCTTAATTTATTACTATACTTTTTCATCCTAAAATGGTCAATTCACCAAATAATATTTAGAGAATTGAATTGGCCAAAATGTGGTAATTTTTCCTGAAAAATTCAGCACTATTCAGGGCTCTATAAATAGGAGGAATCCTATAGACTCCCCAGACCAAGTTCCCTGAGCCGAAAAGAGCAGACATTTTGAATGAAAGTCAGCCATGCTGAATAACCGAATTGGGGATTTGGGCCCAGATTGGGGCTACCTGTATAGTATCCATTCAGCTTGTAGCGCACTGCTGGCTGTAAAATGGCTCCATAATCATCCTTCCATCGTTCCTGATCTGTAAGCGCTCTTACAGCCAACATATGTTTCTTACCAAGCGGAAGGAGAGTTATGTGGCCGCTTACAAGCTGCTGTGGGTTTAACTGATCCTGGGTTAGACGGAATCAGAAGGGTTAGACGGTAACCACAACTGCAATATTGGGGTAGACACTAAATAAAGACGTAGGGACCCTATAATCTGCTCCGTAACCCTCTGAGCAGTGACCCCAGAGGTTTAGGTGTCAGTGATGCAGCACCCCCATACTGCTTAGTGTCAGCCCAGATGGTGAAGGAGTTGTGAATATGAGAAGCCCCCATTATTCTTCCCTATTGTACTTGTGTCCTTCCCTAACAGAGATTAACTGCCCTCCTTTCCCTCTGTAGGTTCAAGAGCTGTGGGTAATTGTCCGTGGTAAGTAAGGTCATTATGTTGTTTGGATATATAGGAATAGGATTACATTATTATACAGAAGTATGTGTTTTATCTCAGAGAATTTAGAATCTAGATCATAGAAACACCTGATCACCTGTGTGCAAGAAGCTGTGTGGAGATGGATGCTGGGGAAGGGGAGATGTCCATGTTATACCAGTGATGGACAATTTACAGATGTATATCCCATTCTGTCACATTTATATTGGAAAGGAATAAAACAAATACAATTCCCATCTGCCCTCCCAACTGTAAACATTCCTGAGCACATGGGTCAGATTGCATCATCTGCAGTATAGCATGCCACATACTGGCATTATCATGACCTGCTCCCTCATCACAGGCTACAATATCTTCACCTTCTCCACCATTATCATAGAAACATAGACTATGTCATCGGCAGATGAGAACCATTCGGTCAGTCTTGTCTCCCAGTTGTCTAAATACTTTTATTACTCCCCAGTTCCCTATCTTTTTTTATTTCTTTATTCAAGAAGGAGTGCGTATACAAAACATTGGTGTAAGATACATGGCCAAAAAGGAATGAATAAAAAAAAGAAAATGTTGAATATGGTGAATACCATTACACATATCAGATAATGTAAGAGAATATGACGCACATCTGACATTTAGTACATATCGCCTTATATACAGAATAAATACATTTCCCTGCATCCGAGACACGGGAGGGAATACATCACTTACATGTTTATACATTGCGATGGTGTGAGGAGGAGCCCAAAAATACTGTAAAAGGAGGTGTGAAAAGGGCGGAGTCCTTCGTACCTGGACCAACATGGGACATCCAACAATTCACTATCTCTCTTTACCAGTGGCTCTGAATTGGCCGAGTACTTGAGAGTCAGACCACCCAATAGTTTCTGACATTTTAAACAATATTCATGACACAATCTCAGGACCCCCCTTATCTGTTGCACTTATAATAATAATAGAGAGATTCTCTTTTAACACTTTCATTGATTCTCTTCCATCTTTGCTTATATTCCACTATTAGATGGACATGTATTATAGAACCAATGTAATGTATTACAGTGAGCACTTAGGTTTCAAATTTCTCCATAAATCACTTATATTAAAGAGAAGTGAGTGTGTAATACACAGCTCAGTAGTTTCGATTTAATATACACATATCACTTCAGTATATCACTGTGTTGTTTATTTTATATTTATTTCATGATTTCGATTATGTGTTTTCTTCTGTATTGTAGATGACAACTTTACAGATAGCGAGTGAGTAATTCATTATTATTATTTAAAACAACATTTTTAACGGGATCTCGTGCAGGGAGAGCAAAGTGTACAAGGAACCCAGTGCCCATGGCAGGGTCTGTGAAGCTCCATAGAAACCCCAGTAAATGTCACACTGTGAACAATGCTGGTGCCAACGCTTGATCTAGTGGATGTTAGATTACTTGAGATCCCTTTATCCCTGTCCGTGGGATCTATTGGATTTTAAGTTACTTGAGCTCCATTAAAAACTGTCTCTATTGAGGATCCAGTGAATATCTGCTTGAATTCCATTTGGATCAGTTGGTTTTTCCGCTGCAATCTCATTTAGTGATTATTTAACTCTAGTTGCTCATTTCCCCACTGGTTGAGTCCCTGAGATTTCTGATCACTTTATACTGTAGGTTTATTACCTGCATGAGATCTAAAGACTGTTAAACTGCTTTGATTCGCAGGTTTATCCCATAAACGGGATCTAGTGGTCCTAGTATTGGTAATAGGCAGAGGTTCATAGTGGGCCTTTACTGGACATTGTGATGAAGATGTAATGATGGTCTCTGGACTTTCACGACCTTGCCATGGACACTGGGGTTATTGTGTGGACACTTTGCCTGTCCCTTCTAGTTGGCTATGGGATTTAATTTGGTTTGTGTTTTTATTTTGTAGACAGCGTTGGGCGGTCAATGAAAATTTCACCAATAAGGAAGCCCAGTTTCACAATATTGTAAGTTATTTAAACAAAGGAAATAAATGGTGAATTAGAATTTACAATAGTAGGTAAAATGCCTGAAAATTAATGTCTGTTCTTGTCTTGCAGAACACCAAGATTGACTTAATTAGACACAATAGTAAGTATCTGATTCTCCATCACATACTACATAACACACTATAACTGCAACACCCAATAACACTGTATAAACTCACTCTACTGACACGGCAATTACTGACCAATCAGCAAACAATTGAATGTGTACGCTAATCAGATGGTATAAACTCACTCTACTGACATGGCACTGACTGACCAATCACCAAACAGTCTAACGTATACACTAATCACATTATAAAAACTCACTCTATGGACACGGCACTTACTGACCAATCAGCAAACAGTCTAATGTATACACTAATCACAAGGTATAAACTCACTCTACTGACATGGCACTTACTGACCAATCACCAAACAGTCTAATATATACACTAATCACACTGTATAAACTCACTCTACTGACACGATACTTACTGACAATCAGCAAACAATCTAATATATACACTAATCACACTGTATAAACTCACTCTACTGACAGGGCACTTACTGGTTTTACTGGATTAGAATATAATATGGACCTTCTTATCTTTGTAGGGAAATTATACAATCCTGATAACAAACTTAGTGAATTGGTAAGCTTTCTATCAAAATGGTAGTATTTCTATTCCAAATAAAATATTCTCAAATGTAAAACTCCACAATCAAAGGGATATTTTGATTTATTTATAATAGATGTTTAGATACATTTTGCATTATGTGAAAAAGAAAAAAAAAAGATCTGTCTCAACCAGTGGGGAAAGGTCATCTGGTTTGGACCAAAGCTGAGATTACCACCATAACATAATCCCTTTAGGGTCAGGTCACTCTGAGCTGGGATCAGAGATAAATTGGAGAATGTGTTCAGCTACTTTCACCTGATTTTGGCAGCTCGGGGGACAGTTCACTGATTAGGGAGGGGTGATTAACAGGTGGTTTTGGGGTCGGGTTTGAGGGCAGGATCGATGGAGACAAATACCAAGCAATTCTAGAGAGGCCTCTCTTTCACTCTCCAAATCACCGGGCATTGGGTGCAGATTTACCTTCCCACTGTACAATGGCCCTAAATTCATCTAACATAACCACATTATCTCAGAGAGGCCAGTCAGAGCCAACACCTCCATCCAACTGGTAATTTTTGGCAAGACATTTACACTGGTATTTACCAATTGTCCCCATACAACCTGACAAGGCCGGAGCCATGTTATTAGTAATAACGGGTGATACAAACATCCTCAGGCAACCAATAATTGTCTGACTTTCTTGGTTTAAATAACTACAGCCCAGCGATTAAAATAAAGTGTTTCATTTGGTTTGCTGGCTTATTCGGTTCTGTTATAATGCTAATTAAATCCATGCTAATTGCAGAATGTACTAACATAGTGGGATGTGAATATCTGTGTGAGGGTCTGCCAGTCTGAGCATTCAATATAGTGCAAGGACCTGTGAACCTTACAATTTATCTACCTGGACACATATTATCTTTTGAACACTCACATTCTCACACACTCATTTAAACACATTTGAATGCACACTCACTTGTATACTCACTCACACACTGGCTTGACCACTCATACTCACTCGATCACTCACACAATCACATGACCACTAACTCAAACACTCACACACTCACTCACACACTCCCTAAACATTCATTCAAACACATTTTGAGCACTTACACATTCACTCAAACACTCATACTTACTTGGTCCGTCACTCACAAACGCCCATCTGTCTGTAATAGTTAATTGTTATGTATATCCTGGTCGGTTACTTTCGAGCCTGTTAGCTTACAATTCTCGCAAGATGTGGAAAAAAAACATACAAACCTGCAAATCTACTTGTGACATGAAGATGTGCAGTTTATAAGTGCATTGAGAGGTCACTGGGACAGCCACACTGACCATATACTGAATCTCTTCAGCAAGCACAGTTTGTTACATGGAGCACTCTAACTAGAAGACGCATGCTTCAAACCTTGATATCTAGGGAACAGTACATGATATAAATTTAATCCAAACATTTATTAAAATTCAAAGAGCTTTTTTATTCCGTTTAAATAAAAATATAAAAGTACTGTTTATGATTGAATGTTATTTTTTTTACAATTTCTTATTCTTTTTACAGATCAGAGAGTTTTTTGAAACATATGAAGAGGTATTTCAAATATGTTATTTAAAATAAAATATATAGTTCAGTTATAATAATTTAATTAAATGTAATTCAGTCTTTCTAATTCGGCTAAATTATCCTCTCAGTTTGTATATTCCCCATCACACCAACAAGTTTTTGGGAACATTTACTGGGCTGAATGATGGGCATCTTAATGATGTTCCATGGACCTTTACAGGCCCTGAAACAGACCCTGGGGTCCTTGTCCGGACACGTTACCTATCTCTGCTAATAACTGATACTGCCTGTATCTGGCAGATATCAACAGAATGTGAAGCGCATTGTGTAATTCATGCATAGTCAGGTATATTACGATGTTATTAAATATACGAGAAGCACAATGTCTCTAATTTACCAAGCTGAATTCATGTTTAGGGGATCCATGCTAGTAGGGTGCAGTCAGATTCATCCCCATCTGTGAAATGTTAGGGAACCCCTCACTTCCCACCTATTGTACAGGTGACCATCCCCTGCGCAGACTAACTGCCCTCCTTTCTCTCTGCAGATGCTGGACGCGCTGATACAGCTGCAGGGTAAGGAGCAGACATTTCATCTAATTACACATTTACCTATTCCTAACTTTATTAACTCAGTATATAAACAATATATAAAATCTGAGCTCTCGTTAATACATCTTTATAAGCTGGTGAGATAGCTCAGTGGGCTAATGCATCATCAGTAGGGTCTGTTCTTCCCTTGGGGGGTCACAGGTTAAATTCCCAGCTGGGTATTCTCCTTTCAAGCTAGATAACATGAGAACCAATATGTGGTGGACATGTCCAATAATCAGGAATTTTTGGGAGCAGGTAATACTATTAAATTGGTGGATAACCCAGAATTTTCTGACAATCCTTTGACTGTTTTATCCATTTTACAAAGAGACATAACAAATTATAGAGACTAATCAATGCAGCAAAACTAACAATCCCTAAATATTGGAAAAAGAAACATCCCCAATGTATAAAGATTGCGTAGCATAGATAAAACAAATATAGATGACTTGGAGGACTAGATTTGGTCAGTTAAGGGCAAAGTAGAGAGCCACAATAAAATATGGCTACCTTGGGTAGCATTTAGGGAGAGTGAGGAATGTCAGAGGTATATCTAAAGAATGATGTTGAGGACTTTTTAAAGAGTGGGTTTGTGTGGGGTGTGGAGAGGGAGTAGAGATAAGTATTCAGGTGCTTTATTTAAGAGGATATATTATACTTTTTACAATGAAAATTATTACATATTTGTCATTAATATGAATAATGTTTCATTTATAAATGACATATTGTATGAAATTGATGATGTAATGTTGTAATTAAAGAGATATTAAATAAACAAAAAAATGAGTACAAATAAATTGGATAATAACAACATCCCCTGGATTTTGGGCAGTAACAACATCCGCAGGATATACTTGCAAACCAGAGAAAATCTGAACGCACCTTTCCCGGTTAAATACTTTGTTATTATTATCTGTAGAATAAAGAGTTAGGAGGATGATAAATGTTCCAGTAAAATTAATACTGTATTTATAGTGAATTAATGCTGATTATGGACCTTTATCAAATACAACTTTACTTTGTTTTCTCACTTAGATAACAACCTCAGTGATGATCGGTAAGTAAATTAAACTCCAAACCCTCGATATTGGTTAAATAATATATATAATAATATATAATTATTACTTTCTCTTTTCCACATACAAGTTCTGTGTAAATCTGTTTTGATTCCATTTTATCTTGGATTATTTACTCTTTGCTATAAATCAATAACCTGAAAGTTAGACCTTAAAATGCTCTAGAGAATGTTTCTTTTGGTCCTTTAGATTCAGGGTTGTGTTATCTCCTGCAAGGGATCTATTACAATCATGTGACATAGTGAATGACCCTCTTATTTACTAAAATTTGAACTTTGGAGGTTGACTTTCATTTTGAAGTCAAAATTCGGCACCAGAGTTTGACTTAGTGTAAAACAATAACTGTGATCCTTTCACCTCCAATTACTTTCAATGGTGACCATTCGAACCTGGTTTTTTTTAGTCAAACTCGGGTGCAGAATTTGTCTTAGCCTCAAAATAACAGTTTATTTCCAAAGTAAAATTTATGTGAATACACCCATTACACTCAGGGATGGAAGTAGGGGTATCCACTGCATGAGATCCAGTGATTGTTTCATTAGATCTCTTATCCATGGATGACCGTGGATTAATCCCTTGCATGGGATCTAGTGAATATTGTTTTGTGATAGATTAGATTAAAGCACAGCATTAGATATATCCCTGCATGGGGATCTATTAGATCAAGGGATGGCAGTCAATTAATCCCCTGCATGCGATCTAATGAACATTGCATTAGATGTATCCCTTGTAAGGCATTTTATTAATATTTCTTTAGATCTCTTAAATCCAGAGTTGGCAGTAGATTTATTTGTTGCATGGGATCTAGAATATGTTGCATATTGATCTATTGGGATCGGCGCAAGGATCACATATTTCATCTTTTTTTGTAGTGATCGACTTCAGGTTGCTGCTAGAAGAGCACTGTTAACAAACAAGATGGTTGATACTGTAAGAATTTTAAATTGTTTAATGGGGTGGAGCTTTAATGTTATATATATAATAAAGTATATATAGAAATATTGATTTTTTTATATTTTTGCAGGAGAAACACATAAGCTGTATACTAAAAGGTATGTGTCTGATCATTTCCCCATCTATACAAAGTTACACACAGCAGGGTACATACAGCTTTCTTATAGTCTAGCAACTCATTTTACCTATTAGTATGAAACGAGTAACATTGTTACCATTTATTGGCTTGAAGAGAGTTAGATTGAAAGCCTTCAAGATCAAGTTACTAGGTCCTATCCTCAGGCATCAATGAGGCTTAAACAAAATTTCTAATTCTGTAATATGCTTAAGCCTCATTAACACATGAGGAAGGAACCTAGCAACTTGATCCTGAAAGCTGACAATCCAACTCTCAGTTAACCAATAAATGCTATCATTTTAACTATACGGCTAACACGGTACTACTCTTTTAACTATACTGTAGAATAGGAGAGTGCAAGAACCTTGTACTCCCTAGTATAGAAGAGAACCAGAACCTTGTAACCCCTAGTATAGAAGAGAACCAGAACCTTGTAACCCCTAGTATAGGAGAGTACCATAACCTTTGATTCCCTATTATAAGACAGTACCGGAACTATTTATTCCCTAGTATAGGAGAGTACCGGAACCTTGTAACCCCTAGTATAGGAGAGTACCATAACCTTTTATTCCCTATTATAAGACAGTACCGGAACTATTTATTCCCTAGTATAGGAGAGAACCAGAACCTTGTAACCCCTAGTAGAGGAAACATAGAATGTGTCGGCAGATAAGAACCATTCAGTCCATCTAATCTGCCCAATTTTTTTTGAGTACTTTTATTAGTCCCCCGTTCCCGGTCTTATAGATAGGATAGCCTTGTGTCTATCCCACGCATGCTTAAAATCCTTGACTGTGTTTACCTCTACCACTTCTGCTGGAAGGCTATTCCATACATCCACTGCCCTCTTAGTAAAGTAATGCTTCTGAAATTACTTGTAAATCGTTGCCCCTCTAATTTAAGACTATGTCCTCTAGTTGTGGCAGTTTTATTTTTTTATCTATCATATCCCCCCCCTTTACGTCTTTCCTCGAAGCTATACATGTTAAAATGCTTTAACCTCTCCTGGTAATTTTTATCCACCAATCCATGAACTAGGTTAGTAGCCCTTCTTTGAACTCTCTCCAAAGTACAATACTCCAAGTGAGGGCTCACCAGTGCTCTGTACAATGGCATGAGCACTTCCCTCTTCCTACTGCTAATACCTCTCCCTATGCAACCAATCATTCTGCTAGCATAACCTGCTAATGTAATCATTACAAATGCTATTCACTAACAAGGTGTGGAGGTTGGGAACAGGAGTAATACTTCCTGATATTACTTTTAAATCGTTGCCCCTCTAATTTAAGACTATGTCCTCTAGTTGTGGTAGTTTTTCTTCTTTTAAATATACTATCTTCCTTTACTGTGTTGATTCCCTTTATGTATTTAAATGTTTCTATCATATCCCCCCTGTTACGTCTTTCCTCCAAGCTATACCATAACATTTTATTCCCTATTATAAGACAGTACCGGAACTATTTATTCCCTAGTATAGGAGAGTACCGGAACCTTGTAACCCCTAGTATAGGAGAGTACCAGAACCTTGTAACCCCTAGTATAGGAGAGTACCAGAACCTTTTATTCCCTATTATAAGACAGTACCGGAACTATTTATTCCCTAGTATAGGAGAGTACCAGAACCTTTTATTCCCTATTATAAGACAGTACCGGAACTATTTATTCCCTGGTATAGGAGAGTACCGGAACCTTGTACTCCCTAGTATAGAAGAGAACCAGAACCTTGTAACCCCTAGTATAGGAGAGTACCATAACCTTTTATTCCCTATTATAATACAGTACCGAAACTATTTATTCCCTAGTATAGGAGAGTACCGGAACCTTGTAACCCCAAGTATAGGAGAGTACCAGAACCTTTTATTCCCTATTATAAGACAGTACCGGAACTATTTATTCCCTAGTATAGGAGAGTACTGGAACCTTGTAACCCCTAGTATAGGAGAGTACCAGAACCTTGTATTCCCTACTATAGGAGAGTACCAGAACCTTGTAACCCCTAGTATAGGAGAGTACCAGAACCTTGTAACCCCTAGTATAGGAGAGTACTGGAACCTTGTAACCCCTAGTATAGGAGAGTACCAGAACCTTGTATTCCCTAGTATAGGAGAGTACCAGAACCTTGTAACCCCTAGTATAGGAGAGTACCAGAACCTTGCATTCCCTAGCATAGGAAGGTAGGGAATGCAAGGTTCTGGTACTCTCCTATACTAGGGGTTACAAGGTTCTGGTACTCTCCTATACTAGGGAATACAAGGTTCTGGTACTCTCCTATACTAGGGGTTACAAGGTTCCAGTACTCTCCTATACTAGGGGTTACAAGGTTCTGGTACTCTCCTATACTAGGGGTTACAAGGTTCTGGTACTACCTACTATAGGTTCTGGTATTACCTACTATAGGAGAGAACCAGAACCATGTAACCCCTAGTATAGGAGAGTACCAGAACCTTGTACTCCCTAGTATAGGAGAGAACCTTGTAACCCCTAGTATAGGAGTGTACCAGAACCTTTTATTCCCCAGTATAAAAGAGTACCGGAACTATGTATTCCCTAATATAGGAGAGTACCAGAACCGTGTATCCCCTAGTATAGGCGAGTACCGGAACTATTTATTCCCTAGTATAGGAGAGTACTGGATCTTTTTATCTCCTAGTATAGGAGAGTACTGGAACTTTATATCCCAAAAGTATAGAAGAGTACCAGGAACATTTATCACCTATTATACTGGAACCATGGATGTCCTAGTATACTAGAACCATTTATCCCCTAGTATACTAGAACCATTTATCCCCTAGTATACTAGAACCATTTATCCCCTAGTATACTGGAACCATTTATCCCCTAGTATACTGGAACCATGTATCCCTTAGTATACTGGAATCATTTATTCCCCTAGTATAGGAGTGTACTGGACCCTTTTATTCTCTAGTATAGGAGAGAACCAGAACCTTGTAACCCCTAGTAGAGGAGAGTACCAGAACCGTGGATTCTCTAGTATAGGAGAGTACCTGAACCTTTTATTCCCTAGTATAAGAGAGTACTGGAATCTTTTATTCCATAGTATATGAGAGTGCCATAACCTCTCATTCCCTAGTACTGTATAGTAACTGAATAATGTATTCCTTCGTATAGAAAAGTACCGTATCTCATTGGCCGCCATGGGTCCTTCATCATTACTAGACACCAATGCACTGATAAAAGGGTAAACACAAACACGGCCACAAAACATGTATTTTTACACAAATATTAACCCTATAGCAGAAAATACCATAACTTTTACTCATAATATATGAACACTGATTATACCCAGAAAAAGCAATTAATGTACCTTGTTCTTTTCTTTTTCAGATAACTTCAAACTCCAGAGGTAATAACCGAAATGATGTACTCTTAGGTGCAGTAACAGTAACAAGGGCATTATTTCTCCTGTTCAGAGAGCAGGGGTAAACATTCTGAGATTGGGAAGATATACTTGGATTTCTCTAATGCCCACCCATTTTTTGCCTTGACCCTACCCTGCCCATTTTTACCCTGCTCCACTCACATCCTGAACGTAAAGCTTTTACTTTATGGTATAATATGTTTAAGGTGAGGGGGTCCTGCAGAATGCTCATTTAAATGCTATTTTGTAGAAACAGAACATCTCCAGCACTCAGGAATCCCCAGAATCATATATAATAATGTCCAAGTGGCTTAATGCTTAGCGGAGATCTTTATTTTTCAAGTGATCACATTAAATTTGCATACGTGGGCTGAACCATAAGCTTAAGAGCTAAGTGTAAATCCCGCTAGGACATTATTATATATTCTTCTGGGGTCTCCTGAGTGCTTGAGTTTTTCTGTTTCCACAAAGTATCATTCACGGGTGAATCGGCCGCTGGTCAGACTGCTCCGGAGATTTCACCATCCTGTGAGTATGGGGAGAGCCCAGTGACCACGCTCCAATACTGGTCACACTCCCTGAAATGCTAGCCTTGTCCTGAGTCCAGCTGCCGTATATAAAGAGACAGGTTGTGTGTAATGATATAGAAATGTATCTAAATGTCCCATAACAGGCCGGAATCACATAGGGGTCACAACCTATGGCATATCTTGTATCAGAACGACATTTCAAATGGCCCAATAGAGGGTGTAAAATGGGGCAGGCACTTCCAACAACCTTTAGTTAACTTTCTAACCATCAAACAGTGTTCGTAATTAGTGAAATCAATTTAGTGATACACTCACACACGGCATATTACTGTGAGTCTTATTGCTGTGGAGTCTGTGATACACTCACACACGGCACATTACTGTGAGTCTTATTGCTGTGGAGCTCTGTGATACACTCACACACTGCACATTACTGTGAGTCTTATTGCTGTGGAGCTCTGTGATAGACTCACACACAGCATATTACTGTGAGTCTTATTGCTGTGGAGCTCTGTGATACACTCACACACTGCACATTACTGGGAGTTTTATTGCTGTGGCGTCTGTTATACACTCACACGCTGCACATTACTGTGAGTCTTATTGCTGTGGAGCTCTGTGATAGACTCACACACGGCATATTACTGTGAGTTTTATTGCTGTGGAGTCTGTTATACGCTCTCACACTGCACATTACTGTGAGTTTTATTGCTGTGGAGTCTGTGATATACTCACACGCTGCACATTACTGTGAGTTTTATTGCTGTGGGGTCTGTGATACACTCATACACTGCACATTACTGTGAGTCTTATTGCTGTGGAGCTCTGTGATACACTCACACACAGCATATTACTGTGAGTCTTATTGCTGTGGAGCTCTGTGATAGACTCCAACACTGCACATTACTGTGAGTCTTATTGCTGTGGAGCTCTGTGATAGACTCACACACTGCACATTACTGTGAGTCTTATTGCTGTGGAGTCTGTGATAGACTCACACACGGCATATTACTGTGAGTCTTATTGCTGTGGAGCTCTGTGATAGACTCCCACACGGCACATTACTGTGAGTCTTATTGCTGTGGAGCTCTGTGATAGACTCACACACGGCATATTACTGTGAGTCTTATTGCTGTGGAGCTCTGTGATACACTCACACCCTGCACATTACTGTGAGTCTTATTGCTGTGGAGCTCCATGATACACTCACGCTGCACATTACTGGGAGTTTTATAGCTGTGGAGTCTGTGATACACTCACACACTGCACATTACTGTGAGTCTTATTGCTGTGGAGCCTGTGATACGCTCACACACTGCACATTACTGTGAGTTTTATTGCTGTAGAGTCTGTGATAGACTCACACACGGCATATTACTGTGAGTTTTATTGCTGTGGAGTCTGTGATAGACTCACACACGGCATATTACTGTGAGTCTTATTGCTGTGGAGCTCTGTGATAGACTCACACACTGCACATTACTGTGAGTCTTATTGCTGTGGAGCTCTGTGATAGACTCACACACGGCACATTACTGTGAGTCTTATTGCTGTGGAGCTCTGTGATAGACTCACACACTGCACATTACTGTGAGTCGTATTGCTGTGGAGCTCTGTGATAGACTCCCACACTGCACATTACTGTGAGTCTTATTGCTGTGGAGCTCTGTGATAGACTCCCACACAGCACATTAGTGTGAATTGTAATGCTCTGGAGCTGTGGAAAAAGAGATACAAGAGGGAGAGAGGAATTTGCATTCGAGGGGCATTTGGGAGTTATGTCTTAGAAAGCTAATGTGGCCATTAAATCAGCCAGTAATCCCTCACTCTGCATTACTCTCTATTTGTAGATATGACAAAATGACATGGAGGCCATCTCTGGAAACAATAGACAGCGCAGGGTGAGTAATAAGGCCGGCGGCGTTGAGTTTAGCTGCCACGCTGGGTAAGATATACGCCGAACGTCGTTCGTTTTAAAGACTTTCGGCTTATAGAATACATGCAATGCTATTGGCTTTCTATAAACCGAAAGAGTCCCCATTCATACGAATAGGTCAATTGACCTATTCGTATGAATGGGAACTCAATTTCGGTTTATAGAAAGCCAATAGCATTACATGCATTCCATAAACCGAAAGTCATTCATGTCGGTTTATGGAATGTACAATTAGATTGGTATTGTATAAACCGACTCTATTTCGGTTTAGAATGCCAATAGCACGAATGGACGAATGGACGAATGAACGAATGATTTTCGTTTATTAACCATTCGTTCATTCGGATTTTGTTAGTTAACATTTTCGTTATTCGTTTTTCGGACGAATGGACGAAAATGCTATTTTCGTCCGAAAATGCATTCGTCCGAAAACAAATGCACATGTCTAGTAAGATATCAGAATATCTCTCACTGGGCTCGTAACATAGAAACATAGAATGTGCCGGCAGATAAGAACCATTCGGTCCATCTAGTCTGCCCAATTTTCTATATTTTTATCCATCCCCAGTTCCCTATTTTATAGCTAGGATATCTTGTGCCTATAAAACGCATGCTTAAAACCCTTGACTGTGTTTACCTCTACCACTTCTACTGGAAGGCTATTCCATACATCCACTGCCCTCTCAGTAAAGTAATGCTTCCTGATATTACTTGTAAATCGTTGCCCCTCTAATTTAAGACTATGTCCTCTAGTTGTGGCAGTTTTATTTTTTTATCTATCATATCCCCCCCTTTACGTCTTTCCTCCAAGCTATACATGTTAAAATGCTTTAACCTCTCCTGGTAATTTTTATCCACCAATCCATGAACCAGGTTAGTAGCCCTTCTCTGAACTCTCTCCAAAGTATCAATATCTCCAGTACTGCGTACAATACTCCAAGTGAGGGCTCACCAGTGCTCTGTACAATGACATGAGCACTTCCCTCTTCCTACTGCTAATACCTCTCCCTATGCAACCAAGCATTCTGCTAGCATAACCTTCTAATGTAATCATTACAAATGCTCTTCACTAACAAGGTGTGGAGGTTGGGAACAGGAGATAATGTGGGGCAGGGAATATGTTGTATACTTATCGCTGCCTCTCATCCATCATCTCCCCTCTTACAGTAATCTCCCACACGTGCCAGGAACCTGCTGTCCTTTTAGGACAACAATCAGCAAAAAATGAAGTTATGTTTATTTGAAAAAATGTATCTAGTGCAGGCATCTTTAACAAATGAGTATACCTCTGTCTGAATGGAAAAAACGGGCGGGGGTCAATATTTAAAAAAATGTAGTTTTAAATGCTGCTTTATAAGGATAACAACGGCATCAAAAGATATCCTTACCTTTCATTTAAAAAATACCCCCGTAAATTGCTTGTAAAAGTCACTACATTAAAGTGGAACACACATTTAACAAAAAAACCCCACCACAAAATGTTATCATTAAGGGGTTAAATATCCAAGGGGAGCAGACACTGTATAATTATTATTTTTAGAAACATGCACCTGACAGTAAAACCTATTAATCCAGAGAGGCCACGAAATATCCCAAACCTTCATCTCCAGCACACATTTCTGAAGCATTATTCAGTGTGATAAATCATATATTTAAATGGTAATGGGGACCCCCTTACTGCCATGTTCCTGGGACCCCAAGTTTGTCTGTATTAAAGGAAAGTGTATTATGATTTCAGTATAGAGATATCAGTCAGTATGTGAGACCCATGTAATATATTTCTTTCAATAATAAAACAAACAGACAATTCATCTCTGGCTTTGTCTTTAGTGAAGATAAAATCAAATTTGACATATGGGAGGAAAGGAGCTTAAATCTCGAGAAACTTTTTAAAATCCCCAAACTGCCGGCTTGGAGGAGGTGGTGGGAACGCATAACAAGGAGGAGCAGGCCACGAGCCCCCCGGCAGAGAGGGTAAATCACGGGGTTAATAAATGGAGGTTTATATGAAATAGTGATCACAGAGTGATATTAGCTGTGCTCATGGTTTGGGGGGTCAGTATGATATTAGCTGTGCTCATGGTTTGGGGGGGTCAGTGTGATATTAGCTTTATTCGTGGTTTGGGGAGGTCATTGTGATATTAGCTGTACTCATGGTTTGGGGGGGTCAGTGTGATATTAGCTGTACTCATGGTTTGGGGGTCAGTGTGATATTAGCTGTACTCATGGTTTGGGGGGTCAGCGTGATATTAGCTGTACTCATGGTTTGGGGGTGGTCAGTGTGATATTAGCTGTACTCATGGTTTGGGGGGTCAGTGTGATATTAGCTGTACTCATGGTTTGGGGGGTCAGTGTGATATTAGCTGTACTCATGGTTTGGGGGGTCAGTGTGATAATAGCTGTACTCATGGTTTGGGGGTCAGTGTGATATTAGCTGTACTCATGGTTTGGGGGGGTCAGTGTGATATTAGCTGTAATCATGGTTTGGGGGGTCAGTGTGATAATAGCTGTACTCATGGTTTGGGGGGTCAGTGTAATATTAGCTGTACTCATGGTTTGGGGGGTCAGTATGATATTAGCTGTACTCATGGTTTTCTGAGGGGGGGTCAGGGTGATATTAGCTGTACTCATGGTTTTCTGAGGGGGGGTCAGTGTGATATTAGCTGTACTCATGGTTTGGGGGGTCAGTGTGATATTAGCTGTACTCATTGTTTGGGGGGGTCAGTGTAATATTAGCTGTGCTCGTGGTTTGGGGAGGTCAGTGTAATATTAGCTGTAGTCATGGTTTTGGGAGGGGGGGTCAGTATGATATTAGCTGTACTCATGGTTTGGGGGGGTCAGTGTGATATTAGCTGTGCTCATGGTTTGGGGGGTCAGTATGATATTATCTGTACTCATGGTTTGGGGGGGTCAGTATGATATTAGCTGTACTCATGGTTTGGGGGTGGTCAGTATGATATTAGCTGTATTCATGGTTTGGGGGGTCAGTGTGATATTAGCTGTACTCATGGTTTGGGGGGGTCAGTGTGATATTAGCTGTACTCATGGTTTGGGGGGTCAGTGTGATATTAGCTGTACTCATGGTTTGGGGGGGTCAGTGTGATATTAGCTGTACTCATGGTTTGGGGGGGTCAGTGTGATATTAGCTGTACTCATGGTTTGGGGGGTCAGTGTGATATTAGCTGTACTCGTGGTTTGGGGGGTCAGTGTGATATTAGCTGTACTGATGGTTTGGGGAGGTCAGTGTAATATTAGCTGTACTCATGGTTTGGGGAGGGGGGGGGGGGTCAGTGTGATATTATCTGTACTCATGGTTTGGGGGGGGGGGGGTCAGTGTAATATTAGCTGTGCTCATGGTTTGGTGGAGGGTAGTTGCTGTGGGAATAAAGGGGTTATGTTACTCCAGGAGGATCTAAATAAACTTTTTCTATGTTTCAGATGTTTCTTGAGCTGCTTCAGGGGAATCTAACAACTCTGGGCAGGACACAGGGAGAAGGTATGATAGTGTCCCAGTGCTGTGTATTTAATTCCAGTGTATTATTCTGTAAGGAGAGGGCATGACCAAGGCCCAAAATAAGCATCAGCCTGAGCCTTGTGGGTAAAAACAAAAATATATATTCACAGAGAGGCACATCATACACCAAAAGAAGAAAAATGAAAACAAAACTAAAATATTTTAAATAAGGGTGCATCCCTCCAAGGGGAACCCCAATTGCACCCCTTGATAAATATAAAGAAAACCAAAAAGCTAGAGGAGCACACAAGAGGTATACAAAAATAGCACCATTACCATAATTACACATGTGAAGATAATTATTTACAGTGCAAATTTACAAACATACATACATCCATACAAGCTGTAAAAACCGTGCAGAAGTGCACCCAACGTTTGGGCTAATTGCCTTGATCAAGAAAGAATTGACTACAAACGCATTAGAGCTGCTTAGAAACACCTTATACTGCTCCTCCTTAATTAGGACACCGATTAATTGAAGCATTACACATGTTAATGGTAGCCACCCCTGCTGGGAGTCTGTTCCATGTATTCATCACTCTTTCTGTGGTCACCCGCCTGACTTGGATCCCATGACATTCCTCCATATAATAAAGTGCCTGTTTGATTTATATAAAATATTAAGCCCTATTTGCCTGAATCCCATTCCAAGAGTGTTGGGTTTTATGGCAAGCAGTGTATAAATGTGTGAGTGAGGATCACTGGATCCAGTGAGACATGTCCAGGGCTTTAACTGGAGTTTTTACATTTATGTCATGGGTGCAGTTCTTGGCTCAGAGTTATTATAACTCAGATAAATGCAGACACTGGGAAATAACACAGACCCCAATAACTCACTGTAACCTCTCTCCATGGGGTACAGCACAGAGACCCTCACACAGCAATTACACGTGCAATGGATTAGTATACCGTAACATAAGAGAGAACAAAAGTCTGGTAAATTTAGCAAATCTTCCTGACTATTAGAAAAACAGAGGATAGGGTTAAAGTCAGGATTTTAAGACAGACACGGGGAGTAGGGTTTTTTTTAATTACAAAAAAAACAGCTTTAAAAATGAAAAAGGCAAGAAAATCCCGTTGAAGAATGTTCGCAGCAGTAAATACAAGACATAGCGCCACCAGTGCCCCCCTCAGCAATAATCCTGCTCGCTGCAGATATGCTTCCTTACAATATGAAGCTTAGTCACTAGAGGGAAGCAGTGAGAAGCACAACTCCAGCTCTGTAACAGTAATCATGGAGAGCCCATTGAGTGGAAGAAGGAGAATCAAAGGAGAAGGCTGGTGAATCTCTTACTAGATTGATATAGAAGACAGACTGAGGTCAATCCGAAGTCCTGGCTTTAAGCACACGTGCAATATGATCATTTCAGTCCAAGGTCACTGACAGGAGCAAGTGTCATGACTACAATATCCAAGCAAGGAGTGAGTGATCAAATTAACCCTTCCAACTTCTGAATAACCACTTCAGTCCCTGAATGACAGAGCAGCCACGATCTGCAAGAACTGACATGGAAAGTGCAAGTACTGTGTTCAGACGATCAGTCAACAATACTTACAAAGGCAGAGATTACAGAGTCCGCCAAATGCATGCGTTACTAAAGAACAAGCGAAAGGACATGGACATAGACCAGTGTTATCTGTAACGCATAAAGAGAACTCATTACAATGCCAAACACAGACCAGCACACGTATGTAACATGTCAAGGCAATGGAGAGAGGCCATACAACATTACAAATCACACAGAGAGCAAGATCCTCCTGCCATCCTACAATGTTCCAGATATGTGACTGAGTAAGAACTAGGAGATCACATAGAGAGCTGGAATCTCCCCAGAGAAGCCTCTCAATATGTAACAGAAAGAAATACCCCAAATAATGAGATCATTGAGACCGTCCCCACTCAATATGGAAATAAAGCAGATTTGTCAAGCGATTTCATAAAATGGCTGGCACATGGTGATAATCTCTTCGCACCATGAAACAGAAAGCCAGGCATTCTTCTGCACCCATAATGTGACAAATGTACAAACAATCTCTGTCTCAGAAATAAAATGCAGCCATTTTAACAGATTCCACCGAACCAAGGAAATACTGAATGTGTAACACAATGATACTTATAATATGACATTCCATAAAGGTTTAATGGGCAAAATGACACAATGACAGATTCAATATCACACTCTCCATTAGATGACTGTAAATACTCTGTGACAAGAAAGACAAACAAAAAATGTCACATGTTCCTCCCACGATATTCTTCAGTATCCAATGATTTTAACAGATCAAGGCAAAGCATCAGACGCCTGGTTATGAAGTAAATACACAAGATATTACTGTCTGTGAGAAGTTCCTGACCTTGAAAGCCAAGAAACAAGAAAAGTAAAAGGTTTATGTTACAGAGGAGGAAATATTAAGGACTGTTACTGACCTTCACAGATCTACTCAAGCTTATTATAAATATTATACAAAGGTATTAACCAAACTCTGTCATGAACTTCTCTAATCCTCTGTATGAAGACCACCCAAACCATCTATTATAGCAGCATGTACTACTTTTATAATGAAGACCTCCCCCCCATCCATGCCACATATCATTAAGCAACTAGAGCAGACACTTGACCAGAATCCAGAGAAAAGTTGGACAGCTTGACCAATCCTGTCCAGTCCCCCCTTCTAGTTCAGCATCTAATGATTTTAACAGATCAAGGCAAAGAATCCAGAGACAAGTTGTAACAAGTAATTGTTGACTGGACAGTCACACACTATGCCATTCATGCTTTCATGCACTTATACAGAACTCTGGCTAACCAGAACACCTAGCAACTGCCTGGTAAATCTCCAACAATGTGCAATTTAAGTATATCTGTATCTGAGAATTTCTCAGGATGCGGAATGAAAAACTACAAGGGTGGCCCCTGTCACCTCCATTAAATATTCTCTTGTTTGAAATTTTTTGTCCACTGGCCTCCACCACACCGTCCTCATAGTAGGTGAGCCTCCTAATTCAGGTACCAAGTCAGGAGGTCAAATGAGGCTTCCAAAGTGCATCTACTCCCCTCCACTCCCCGCGATATTTAGTAATAGTCCCTTTACTGGTGGTTGAACAGAATGTGCAATCAGTTCCCAGCTTTTTTCTCCACATCTAACTTGCTTGCTCTGTCTGCACTTGGGCCTGACCACACAATCAGTGTTTTATTATCCCCAGGAGTAGGTACTGCCACATTACAGCCAGCTGGTACCCTTCTCCACCACTTCATATCCTATATAATCCTTGGGCAAGTCCTATAACTACAGACCGCAATGGTGAAAGGAAGGGATATCAATGAGACGAATGAGGAAAGAAGGTGGGATCATTGTGAGCAATAGGGAAGGGGAAATGTGTGAACAATCAGGGTAAAGGAAATCAGAGGGAGGAGGGTAAAGGGAGTTGGAGGTTGTAAATGTAGAAATGGAGAGGGAATCGCTGTGAGAAGGATGTTATGGCATGTTGTAAAGGGCAATTGAACGCTATGGCATGTTCTATAAGCAATGTGCCACTCTGCCAGGTTCTGAGAGATAGGTGGAGTGGTGGTCTCTTTCTGAGTTATAAAGGTATTGAATTACCTATTTACCATGTCAAAGGGTAAAGATTATTCCCCATAAGTGAGGTATATATGAGTGTGGTCACATGACCACTGACCACCATTAGTTTGATGTCACCACATTACCCCAGTTCAACTTCTCTTATTTTTAACACATTTATAACAATAATGGTAATATCCCTCTATCTAACTGTCTATCTATCGGTATTTCTGCCTCTGTCTATCTATGTATTGAATTATGCGATTTGAAATAAGAAAGGGGAGCACAGGAAATATAGTGACTGAGATGAGCCAGGTTAAAGAACACAGTTAAATAAGGGTTACACCATCCGACATTCCCCCAATTTCTTTGGGTATATGGGACACCGGGGGAAGTCTATTGGGAAAGACACCGTGCAGAGTCTTGAGAGGTGGCGGGACACCCAGGGTGGAGTCTGATGAGGGGTGGGGCATCGTGGGAAGAGTTTGGGGAGGTACACCGAGGGCGAAGTCTGTGGAGGGAAACCAGGGGGAGTTTGGGGAGGGGGTGGGACACCAAGGGGGGAGTCTGGGGCAGTGGCATAGTGTGGGGAGGGGTGGGTCATTGGGGGAGGAGTCTGGTGAGGGGCGGACAACCAGGGCCAGAGTCTGGAGAGTGGGCGTGACACAAATGATGGAGTCTGGGGAGGGGTTGGGCACAGGGGGTGGAGTCTGGGGAGTGGTGGGTCATCAGGAGAAGTCTATTAGAGGGGGAGGGGCACCAAGGGTTGAACTTGGTGAGGGTCTGTGAATCAGGGGTGGAGTCAAGGGAGGCAGTGTCAGTGCTACCGCTCATGTGCGGTAACACTGTCAGCCACTTTACATCCTGGCATCTGAAGCCAGGATCGTTCCTGCGCATGTGCACAATGCTGCGCATGCCCAGCAAGCATTGTCTGGTGTCTGGGACAAATGCAAACAGGATAGTGGGACTGTGGTCCCGAGGCCAGCTGTCCCACTGAGCTCTATCTCTGTCCCAAAAATCGGGAGAGAGGTAGAGCACGGAGGGACAGTGGGATATAGCTCACAAATCAGGACTGTCCCGCACAAGAGCGGGACAGTTGGGAGGTATGAATGTGGTGTAATTATTGTAAGGGCAGTTAATTGGGAGACAGAATAAATATAGAAAGAAAAGAAGAACAAGCATAAAACACATTTAATGGGAGCAGTAATTGCTGCGGACCCCAATTAATCAGACTTTACCTGATCTCTCTTCTGTTCCCTAAGTGTTTTTGCGTCTGCCTCCAATCTCTCAGACTGTCTGTTTAGGTCCCAGGATGCTCTATATCCTTCTTTATTTCTCCAATTATCCCAATTCCGTTTGTTGGTGTCATGCGCCTCCCACCTATGGTACTTTCTCCAATGTGTGAAATTATAAGTTATTGGTTGACATATGTCCCCACCATTTTTGGAACCTGTCTTTGTCTGTGATTGACTTAGGCCTTGTCTGTCTAGAGATGCTAGTAGGCATTTCTCTGGCAGTAACATTTTCAGTTATTATTATAGGTGTTTGTGGGATATAACTTACAGGTGGCACATTTCCATTGTGTTCTGTGCTCTTAGATATTAAAGAAGCCTGGTCTGGTTCCACTTTATCCCATTTATTTGTGTTTTCTTTAGGTTTATTTTTATATTCCATGACTAGGTTTTGGAATTCAGTAATTTTTGCAGTATCTGCATCTCTCTGCTCTTCTCCAGCCCCTCAGTCATGTCAAAGGGTAAAGCGTATCCCCCTGTAAGAGAGGTATACATGAGCTTGGTCACCATTTGCCACCAACGTGTAATAAAGAAATGGGGGGGGGGGAGTTTCTCCAAATAACAAGAATATAGTTATAGGGCACAGTATAACCCAGCACGGTGACTGAACCAGGATATTATGTGACTGAAAGAGTGGTAAATACATGGAACAGACTTCCAGCGGAGGGGATGGGATGTGTATGATACACAAGTACACATATACATAAGGTGATCCTAAGGGTGAAATCACTATGACCTTTATTCCTCAGGTTGGTCAGAAAATTTTAAATGAAAAAAACATCTTGATAAGCAGATGTCAGGATGCTCCAGGGTATAAACAAAGCTTACGTTGCTTAGAAAAGTAACATAACATGACAGGAAGCTAAACAAAGATAGTGCATTCACCTGATGGGCTCTGTGGTCGTAGGCTTAGGATGCTCAGACTGTGGCCCTTGGTACACTGGAATTAAATACACAGCCTGGGACCTGATCACCTCTCCCTGTGTCCCCTTGTGTCTCCCTGTGTGTCGGCTCCTGGATCCAGCTGGATTTCGAATCATTTACCAGCATAAAAAATAAATAAGTTTATGTTTTTATTATTGATTTATTGTTAATAAAATTGTTATATTACTATCTATATTACTGGTGTCAGTGTGTATATATGTGTGTCTACTGGTGTCAGTATGTATATATGTTTGTCTATTGGTGTCAGTGTGTATATATGTGTGTCTACTGGTGTCAGTATGTATATATGTGTGTATATTGGTGTCAGTGTGTATATATGTGTGTATACTGGTGTCAGTGTGTATATATGTGTGTCTACTGGTGTCAGTGTGTATATATGTGTGTATATTGGTGTCAGTGTGTATATATGTGTGTATACTGGTGTCAGTGTGTATATATGTGTGTATACTGGTGTCAATGTGTATATATGTGTGTATACTGGTGTCAGTGTGTATATATGTGTGTATACTGGTGTCAGGGTGTATATATGTGTGTATACTGGTGTCAGTGTGTATATATGTGTGTATACTGGTGTAAGTGTGTATATATGTGTGTATACTGATGTCAGTGTGTATATAAGTGTGTATACTGGTATCAGTGTATATATATATATGTCTGTATACTGGTGTCAGTGTGTATATATATATATATATATATATATATATATATATATGTGTGTATTCTGGTGTCAGTGTGTATATATGTGTATATACTGGTGTCAGTGGGTATACATGTGTGTATATTGGTGTCAGTGTGTGTATATATGTGTGTATACTGGTGTCAGTGTGTATATATGTGTGTATACTGATGTCAGTGTGTATAATATGTGTGTATACTGGGGTGTGTATATATGTGTGTGCATATCTTTTAGTTTTACACTTTAACCCTTTGAAGACACACTTTAACCCTTTAAAGAAAGGCAGAATTCAAATGGTATATGTGGCTCTGCTCTCAGGCTCCTAGACAGATAGCTAATGTATTCTGCTTTAGTCTATATGCTGCTCTGCCCCCTCCATTCCCTGACCAAACAGTGAACCTCAGAGGGAACTGACTGCGGATGATGATGAGTTCACATTATGGTGGCCATATTTTATTTCTGTCATTCAGGGACACATTTAACAATAAATATATACTGTCAATATCAGACATCATTATTAGATCATCCATCTAATTAAGAGATAGTCAGTTTCAGAGAATGTAACCCCTCTAATTGCCAGATAGGCAGTTTCAGAGAATGTAACCCCTCTAACTGCCAGATAGGCAGTTTCAGAGAGTGTAACCCCTCTAATTGCCAGATAGGCAGATTCAGAGAATGTAACCCCTCTAACTGCCAGATAGACAGTTTCAGAGAATGTAACCCCTCTAACTGCCAGATAGGCAGTTTCACAGAATGTAACCCCTCTAATTGCCAGATAGGCAGTTTCAGAGAATGTAACCCCTCTAATAGTCAGATCGCAAGTTTTAGAGAATGTAAACCCTCTAATTCACTGCAAGTAACTGAAGGCTGTTTTTTCATCTTCCACCACTGTATATGAAGAAGCTCCAGATTTGGCCTTATTGTTCTTTTTTGATTAACCACATTAATTTAGAGTTAGATTTAATACTCTGGTAACTTTCTCTTATCTGATTTGTTGAAATTTGCTCTAAATGACATCCCCCCCTTCCCCCCCTAATCTCAGGCAAACTATGATTTACCTCTTTCTTCATTTTAATAAGCAATAATCTGTTATAATTTGTATTGAGACCCTGGGTATTTAAGGTCATGAATCTAATCTTGAGTACTTCTTTATCCACATTTTCCACCCCACATGTGTCGTAGAACAGTGTACACAAACAAATACAACAATCAACATAACAGTATTTCCTTCTATATTGGAAATACGGTCTTCTCCCCAGAAGGTTCCATCCCCCCGTGAAGTTTGTGGAACCCCTTTGCACCATAATTATACGGTGTGCCTTTCTACGTCATCCTGCCTGACACACGTATTGCTCTTACCAAAGAGACGATCAGAGTACTATCGGAGCTAACTTGCAAGAATACGTTAATTCCTTTTCAAGATGTGAGTTATCTGTATTAATCCCTATAGATCCTTTTATTTATTTGTTTATTGATTTTTACTCCTTACCTATATCTACCTTAGAGTTCTTTCTTTTCTTACTCTTTCTATCACTACTACTGTGTTCATATCTCAACATTACAACAAATCATTTGTGTGTTTCTGTGAATTCCATCATTATTCATTTAGGCATCAAGTATCCTATTACCATATTTGCTCGATTTTAAGACGAAGTTTTTTTCAGAAAAAAAATTCTGAAAAATCCCCCTAGTCTTATAATCGAGGTCGTTTTATAATCTGACCTCAAATTGAGGTCAGACTATAAGACTGGGATCCAGGTCCCCCACAGAGCTGCAGGGGACCTGGATCCCCCTCTCTAACAGCAGGGGATTTCTTCGCGATGAGCGCAGACTCACCCTGCTGCCGCCCGGCACGACCGTCGGGCCTTCTATGATGAAATCGGGTACTTCCGGCTTCGTCATACAAATTATGTAAAGATGAATACCTAAAGATGTTGCGATATATTTAATATACCTTATTCATACCTCTGGCGGTAAAAACAATTTATCTAAAAGGATCTCACAAACAAAGTTACACACATACAACTGTTATATTCTATATAGCATTGTATTAATTAGATAACATGTGTACCTAACTTCAGGGAGGTTCAGCAAAGCACATGGCTGTGTCCAAAATGGCTCTCGATTCCAGGTTGATAAAGAATATTTGAAAGAGGTTCTGCAGCAGTTACAGTACTAGGCAATAAACTAAACCTTAGCTTCTTAACTCTAGCTTCTTGGCACTTAAACTGAGCCCAAGATGAAAGCTTTACTTTTGACTCAAAATAGTTTCAGAGCTCTTCATTTCTCTGACCATGATGCCTCCTGCTCCTTCCACATGTGTTGTCTCTCCTTCCCCCATTCCAGCTAATGTCCAGTTTCTTCCCCCCTCAAGGATTGACCTGATGTAACAAAGGGTCATCTCTCCCTAGTGACACTTGTTGGCAGAAGTAATGCACTTCTTACAATGCTACATAGAACATCAGGTATCAAATGGATGCAACAGTTAAAGGAGTGGTTTATCTAAAGGTGATGTGAATCACTAATAAATTACTTTGCAAGCCACATCCAATACAGAGGTGTTCTCTATAAATCTCTACCAATTTCGGTTAGTTCTATTTCTATTAATTTATCCCTACTTTTCCCCTTCAATTATATTCATTTTCCAATCGCAGTATAAACAATATATATATATTGGGTGCTTCCACAGTGACCTCAGTATATATAATATTTAAATACCATATTCATATTAATTTCTGCTAGTGAGGACAGAAAGACAAAAACAAATAAACATTTTAACGCACAGTATATTCAGACAGGTATAAGGCAGTACTTAATTCCAGGCTCGTATGGCCTTGTTTCTTCCCCTTTCCTCTCCCTTCCTTAAACCCGTCCAAAAACCTTGCTTCAGTGTCTAATGAGCGGATATTTTCCCTTTAATCCACTTCATGGATTTGTCTGGGGTATCAAAAACTACCGAGGAGTTTTCATAGGTTATTATCAGTTTTACTTTATTATTATTATTCTCATTAGCTACTTGAAATGTTTTTCTAGTAATCCTTGTGGCCCTGGAAAGGTCTGGGAAGCATTTAAGATGTTGAAAACTCGTTGGGAACTCTAATATTTCTCTAAATACCTGGATACATTTTTCCCTAACCCTCTAGGAGTCATGTCTCTAGGAACCAGTTCAGAGATTCCCTTTGGTCTGTGGATTCGTTGTATTATACATTCGTGGGATTAAGAGGTAATTCCAAGTTCATTGAACAAGTCTAGAAAATATTCCTACAATTTTTGTTGAGTAATTTCTTTGGGGAGTCCTCTCACGCTCAGGTTTATTCTCCTATCTCTATCTTCCATGTTCTGTATGTTCCCTTTTAGCATTTTAATTTTTGTTGTTACATTTTCTATCACTTCCTCCATTTTGTTTCTGATCTATCTGTAATGTCACAAGTTTGGTTTCACTCTGTTCTATTTTTTGTTCTAAATGTTTAACTTCAGACTTTATTTGCTTTGTATTATTTATCATATCATTATGCATCTGAGCAAATTGTCTGTCTAGATACTTCTTTAAAGAGTCTATGGAAGATGCTTAAGGTTCAGATTCTCCTGATGTATCCATCTGTGTTTAGGAGAGATCTATTTCTCCCTGAACCATAGATGACGCTAGATCCTGTAAAGCTTCCATTGGTAGTGTCTTGGTCAGTATAGGAGAAAACATGGAAGTAAGTCTCCTGTCCCTTCTCTTTTTCCTATCTGTTATATCGTCCTTTTTCATTTGAGGTTTATTGGGGCCATTTTGACATGCTCCTAATTTCTCTATCGGGAGACAATATATCACACTTTTCAATGCCTTTGTAGTTCGTCTATGCAAAAATCCAGACAGACCACCATAGGTGTTTATGTCCCTTAGTTCAGGGATGAAAGAATAGTGTGTGCAAGACTGCAATCTGTACAGAACTCACAGCCAGGTTTCTCACATCTCACACACAGGGTTTCTCCACTTCTCCCCCCATGATCTCACGCCACGTGCTTGTGTCCTAAATCACATCCGCCAAGAACAAACCATGTTTTTTTATTTCTGAACAATGGAATTAGTGGTAAGAAGATGCATACTACTTCTAATACTTCCAGCCCAGACAGTAGGTGAAATGGCTCAGTTGGTTGGGCACCTTCCTCCTAGTCAGTGGTTTGTGAGTTCATTCCCCCTGTTGGCAGAACATTTGGCTTTTTAGTTCTCCTTTAAAAATTGCAAGTTTGGCTAATTTAAATACAAAAAGGACTTCTGCAGTACCAAATGAAGCTAGTTGCTCAATAACTGCAATGCATTAACCAGCTCACCATGCCACCGCACTTTTTATTTAATAGTCTACCACGTGACCAAGCCAGGCTCAATGCCTGTTTGCTGTGTGCACCTCAGCATGGTGTCATCTAATGCAACAGCAAACATATTTTAGTTTGTATGTATAAAAAATAAAGACATTTTACTGGTAGGTATCAAGCATGCCCTCCTCTATCATATAGTACGGAATGGCGTTTAGATTGCTTTAATCCTACTGGATGGAATGGGAAGTCAGATGAATTATTTGAGATGCCAAACACAATTTATAGGGATGGTCATTGAGTCTTCCAGTACAAGAAATAATCTATTGCCTGTCCTATTGGATGGATTGGCAGTTCAGATGGATTATTTGGGATGTCTCCTATCCTACTGGATGGAATTGCAGTTCAGATGGATTATTTGAGATGCCTCCTATCCTACTGTATGGAATGGTTGCAATACTATGTTTTTATACTGCTATATGTTTACTGCTTTGTGCTCTACATGCTTCTAGTCCATCTGCGTTCCGTGTCTATCTGCGTTCCCGTATCTATCTGCGTTCCTCTGTCGCAGACAGCATTGCACATTTGTCAGTAGTCTCCATTCCCCCAGCCCTCTGGATTTGCTGCCAGACAGTCCTGGTTAAAGTCTAGTTTACTAAGTGTAATTAGCTGTTACATTCCAGCATTTGTTAGACAAAGGGATCCCACCAAGAACAGAAATAAAACATTTATTAGTGTTCAGTCTAAATAGAGAAGCAGTTTGTACAAAAAAACAACAAACCCAACTGCAACATCCAAGGAAGAGACACACGTTCAGATAATAACAGGAGGGGGGAACAAATTAAAAAAAAGCAGGGAAGCGCACACAGCGCCTGGACGATGAGCTTGATTTACTTTAGGAAACGAGGCACAGGTTCACTAAACTTTATTGAAACCAGTGGAAACATAATGCAACCATGAACAAGGAACAACATAATCAGTGCGTGTGATCTTCAAATAAGGTGACACTACTTTGTTCTCGGTACAAGTCTTCATCCTGAAAGAGGGGGAAATTAGTTATTTTGTTTTTTATATAAAATTATCTTACGGGGAAAAAAATTCTGAAACATAAAGATTATGTTGTTTTTTAAAAGTGACCAATATGGCAAAGTAGGGGCAGTATATTGTTCATTTAAAAAATATTGGCGGTTTATAAATACACACACAGCTTGTCTACAAAAAAAAGGGTTAAGAAGTTAGTGTTTAGATCAAGAAGACGGCCATGTATCACAACATGAGTCTAGTTACAGACTTTATACATCATGACATGTAGTCTACCTGTGACAACTTGTTACAAATGAGAACAACACCCAAGATTCTAAACATGTCCGCCCCAATAGAGCTATATGGAGCAAAGATTCTACACAACATGTCCGCCTCTGACAGAACTAGACAGAACAAGAATTCTAAACAACATGTCTGCCCCCTGATAGAGTTATACAGAGCAAAGATTCTAAACAACATATCCTCCCCCTATAGAGCTATAGATTCTTAACAACATGTCTGCGACCTGATGGTGCTATTGGCAAATGGCTCTTGGAGAAGAGTGTGTTGGAAGGAAGCCAGTTGAGTAGAAACTTGCAATCGCAGCACTGTTACCTCTACAAGTCCTCTGAACTGTACAATAAAGAGTTATAATGGTTTTACAGCGTGCTTACTCCAAAGTAAGAATTCAGGATGCATTATATTTACTGGAGCATGATTTATCCATTTTGTGACGGTACACCCTGTTCCAAATTATTATGCAAATTCTATTTAAGTGTCACAAAGATTAAATATCTTGTTTTTCAGTTTAACTCATGGATGGCATTGTGTCTCAGGGCTCTTTTGATCAGTGAAAACAATCTCGGACACCTGTGATAATTAGATTGCCAGGTGAGCCCAATTTAAGGAAACACTACTAAAGGAGGGTGTTCCACATTATTAAGCAGAGCACCATTTTCATGCAATATGGGGAAGAAAAAGGATCTCTCTGCTGCCGAAAATAGTGAAATAGTCCAATGCCTTGGACGAGATATGAAAACATTAGATATTTCACGAAAACGTAAGCGTGATCATCGCACTATTAAGAGATTTGTGGCTGATTCAGAGCACAGACGGGTTTGTGCAGATAAAGGCACATTGAGGAAGATTTCTGCCAGATCCATGCATCGGATCAAGAGAGCAGCTGCTAAAATACCATTACATAGCAGCAAACAGATATTTGAAGCTGCTGGTGCCTCTGGAGTCCCACGGACATCAAGGTGTAGAGTCCTCCAGAGTCTTGCAACTGTGCATAAACCTTCTATTCGGCCACCACTAACCAATGCTCACAAGCAGAAACGGCTGCACTGGGCAGAAAAATACATGAAGACTGATTTTCAAACAGTCCTGTTCACTGATGAGTGCCGTGAAACCCTGTATGGTCCAGATGGATGGAGTAGTGGATGGTTGGTGGACGGCCACCCTGTTCCAACAAGGCTGCAACGTCAGCAAGGCGGTGGTGGAGTCATGTTTTGGGCCGGAATCATGGGAAGAGAGCTGGTCAGCTCCTTTAGGGTCCCCAAAGGTGTAAAGATGACCTCTGCAAAGTATGTGGAGTTTCTGACTGACCACTTTCTTCCCTGGTACAGAAGGAAGAACTATGCTAATAAAATCATCTTCATGCATGCAGGGCCGGCCTTAGGGGTGTGCGACCTGTGCGAGCGCACAGGGCGCAACACCCCAGGGGGCGCCCGCCCGGCCGGTAGATAGAAAAAAAAAAGTAAAAAAAATAAAAAAAGCCGGTAGAGGCACTGGCTGGGGGAGATCAAAAGATCCCCCCTCACCAGCCCTCTGCTCGGCATTCTCTGCTTGGTCCGGGGAGGGGGCGGAGCTAACCGGCACAGCGGTGTAGCTCCACCCCCACCCCGGGAAGCAGAGCCTGCTTCACGGGGAGCCCCGGGCAGCATGAGATAGTGCTGCTCGGCTCCCCATGCTTGCATTAAGCATGGGGAGCCCGAGCAGCACCTTCTCTTGCTGCCCATGGCTCCCCGTAATGCAGACTGTGCTCTGCTTCCTGGGGTGGGGGCGGAGCTACACCGCTGTGCCGGTTAGCTCCGCCCCCTCCCTGGATCCACCTTTTCAGGCAAAGGTAAGGGAGGGGGGAGAGAGAGAGACAGAACAGGGGTTAGGGGGAGAGAGACAGACAGAACAGGGGGAGGGGGGAGAGAGAGAGACAGAACAGGGGACGGGGGAGAGAGACAGAACAGGGGACGGGGGGAGAGAGACAGAACAGGGGACGGGGGGAGAGAGACAGAACAGGGGGAGAGAGACAGAACAGGGGACGGGGGGAGAGAGACAGAACAGGGGACGGGGGGAAAGAGACAGAACAGGGGACGGGGGGAAAGAGACAGAACAGGGGACGGGGGGAAAGAGACAGGACGGGGGGAGAGAGACAGAATAGGGGACGGGGGGAAAGAGACAGAACAGAGGGAGAGAGAGAGAGACAGACATGGCAAGGAAGAGGAAAGGGACAAACATGGGAAGGGAGAGAGACACAAACATAGGGGGGCGAAAGAGACGGGGGGGGGGCGCCACGGGGGGAAGCCCGCACAGGGCGCCGGAACACTTAAGGCCGGCCCTGCATGCATGACAATGCACCATCTCATGCTGCAAAGAATACCTCTGCATCAATGGCTGCTATGGGGATAAAAGGAGAGAAAGTCATGGTGTGGCCTCCATCCTCCCCTGAACTATTGAGAACCTTTGGAGCATCCTCAAGCAAAAGATCTATGAGGGTGGGAGGCAGTTTACATCCAAACAACAGCTCTGGGAGGCTATTGTGACATCTTGCAAACAAATTCAAGTAGAAACTGTCCAAAAACTCACAAGTTCAATGGATGCAAGACTTGTGAAGCTGCTATCAAATAAGGGGTCCTATGTTAAAATGTAACGTGACCTGTTAAAATGTTTAAAAAGTTAAAATTTAACAATACTGTTATCATTAGGAGGTTTGTTCAATAAAATTTGAATTGTACTCTTAATAGTTGATAACATGAAAATTATGCTGACTGTTATTTGCATCAATTATTTAGGTAAATGAGAAAAATATCATTTGCATAATAATTTGGAACAGGGTGTATATACACATGAGTGTTTCACTTTGTTCATACATATTACACGATTGTGTGTTTGTTTTCTACACATATTATCCAGCACTATTCTGAGTGTATTATTTGTTTCTGTTCCAGGCCAGGATGTTAACTCCACATGCATGGTAACGTAAGGTTCAGCGTATTATATTAGTAGAAGTTGTGGTTAGCCTGTACAGAGACAAAGTTCATCAGCTCGCCATCTGTAATTCGGAGGACTGAATGGAGTTCCCACCGTAATATAACCTCGCACCCCGGCAGACGCCAGGAGATAATTGTATTTCATACTCTGCAGTAGATCAATGAAAAAAACAAGAGCGCCTCTTGGTGATAGGTCTTATGCGTTTCACACTCACAAGTAGCGCTCAATCATACGCACATTGTGTTTCACATGTATGGTAGTGTAAATACTCCCCCGCACCCCCCCACCTGTTAGTGACATCATATTGACTCAGATTCAGGGACAGCCAGGTCTCCATATGTTTAATGTAATATTGCACACGCTGCTGTTCTTTCAGTGATCTACTGAAAAGTATGTACTTATCGTTTGGATCATTCCTGACTCTGGAGGTTGGTTGTGTTTGACGTTATTCATCTGTAAGTATTTGCTATATTGCATTTATATTTTTTGTTAACTATGGCATCTTGCACTGTCCTGTATATATACAGATAAGGGGCAATGAAGCCATTCTGTGAATGTTGTGGATTACAAATACCAACACTGTATCACAGTTTAGAAACATAGAATGTGTCGGCAGATAAGAACCATTCAGTCCATCTAGTCTGCCCAATTTTTCTAAATACTTTTTATTAGTCCCCAGTTCCCGGTTTTATATCTAGGATAGCCTTGTGTCTATCCCATGTATGCTTAAAATCCTTCACTGTATTAACCTCTACCACTTCTGCTGGAAGTCTATTCCATACATCCACTACCCTCTCAGTAAATGAATACTTCCTGATATTACTTTTAAATCGTTGCCCCTCTAATTTAAGACTATGTCCTCTAGTTGTGGTAGTTTTTCTTCTTTTAAATATCCTCTCTTCCTTTACTGTGTTGATTCCCTTTATGTATTTAAATGTTTCTATCATATCCCCCCTTTACGTCTTTCCTCCAAGCTATACATGTTAAGATGCTTTAACCTTTCCTGGTAAGTTGTATCCGGTGTTCTGACAAATTTCTGGAGCAAATTCTCCTGCGCAATCGCAGGATAATTTGCTCACTGCGCATGCGCATAAAGTTACAGCTGATCACTCAGCTGTAACTTTGTGACCACCGCGCATGCGCCAGCTGCGCAACCCACATCCCGCCCCCCGCACACCCCTTCTTACCAGATGATCGGACAACGGCGGTACACAGCGCATGCGCGCGGCTATTAAGCCGTGTGGGAAAGCGCGCGTACGTTGAATTCAAAACGCTGGTAAGTAACACGGGGCGGGGGGACATAAGGAGCCAACAGAGAGGTAAGCACCCTGGTGAGGGCTGCCTCATCTTGATAGGAGTTGTGATCCCCCTGCTGCATCAATAATACAGCAGGAGGATCACAACTCCCATGAAGATGAGGCAGCCCTCACCAGGGTGCTTACCTCTCTGTGTTACTTACCAGCGTTTTCCCACACGGCTTGATAGCCGCGCACATGCGCTGTGTACCGCCGTTGTCCGATCATCTGGTAAGAAGGGGTGTGCGGGGGGCGGGATGTGGGTTGCACAGCTGGTGCATGCGCGGTGGTCACAAAGTTACAGCTGAGTGATCAGCTGTAACTTTATGCGCATGCGCAGTGAGCAAATTCTCCTGCGATTGCGCAGGAGAATTTGCTCCAGAAATTTGTCAGAACACCGGCAATCCATGAACCAGTTTAGTAGCCCTTCTCTGAACTCTCTCCAAACTATCAATATCCTTCTGGAGATAAGTACTGCATACAATACTCCAAGTGAGGTCTCACCAGCACTCTGTACAATGGCATGAGCAGTTCCCTCTTTCTACAGTTAATACCTCTTCCTTTACAACCAAGCATTCTGCTAATACCTCTCCCTATCCAACCAAGCATTCTGCTAATACCTCTCCCTATACAACTAAGCATTCTGCTAATACCTCTCCCTATGCAACCAAGCATTCTGCTAGCATTTTCTGCTGCTCTATTGCATTGCCTACCTACCTTTAATTTCTCTGAAATTATTACTCCTAAATCCCTTTTCTCAGATGTTGAGGTTAGGACTGTACCAAATATTCTATATTCTGCTTTTGGGTTTTTACACCCTAGGTGCACAATCTTGACATTAAATGTCAGTTGCCACAGCTCTAAAGAGAATGGGTCCAAGTACAGATCCCTAAGGTACCCCACTAGTAACAAGACCTTGCATTGAATATACCCCATTGACTACAACCCTCTGTTGCCTGTCACTCAGCCATTGTCTAATCCATTCAACAATATTGAAATCCAAACTCAAAGATTTCAGTTTATTGAAAAGCCTTCTATGTGCGACAGTGTCAAAAGCCTTACTGAAATCTAGGTAAGCAATGTCTACTGCACCACCCTGATCTATTATTTTAGTCTCCCAATCAAAAAAATCAATAAGATTAGTTTGGCATGATCTCCCTGAAGTAAACCCATGCTGTCTCTGATCTTGAAATCCAAGCGACTTTAGATGTTCAACAATCCTATTCTTTAACAAGGTTTCCATTATTTTCCCCACTACTGAAGTAAGACTTACTGGTCTATAGTTGCCCGCCTCCTCCCTAAGTTTTTGCAGAAGATGTAAAGTTTGTTATGGTTGATGTGCCATACTCTGGATCTAGCTGAACATTGGGGGAGAGATTTTTACATTGTATTAGGGGAATATATTGACCTCCTGAGGGTGGTCCATCTTGCTGGACCAGATTCTGGAGGACTCCTTGTTTGTGTCAAGTTTTGCTAACTGTACCATAGACGTATCAGAAATGATCAGATCATGCTGTATATTAGACTATCTTTCACAGATAACCTGTTCTGAAATCTCTAATCATGCAGCTTTCCAACAGCCACTTCATACATTCATTCATGGTCCTCTTGATTTAGCTGTGCTGTGTATAAGTGTCATATGTATAAGATTCACATGCCTTCATGAGCTTTCTTTGTGTAAAGTATCATTTATTCTGTGTTATAATGTGTTTTGAATATTCAGGTCAGGTGAGTGTTCGTTGGGTGTATTAATATATTCATGTTTATTTTGTTTTTATGGCCACACATACAAACTGGAAGGCCCAAGATGTCACTTGTGGAAATAAAAAAAAAAACCCACCATAGTGCAACATATTCATATATTTTCCAGTTTCCAAGTGCGTCCTGGGGATGTTTCTTTTGCCCCATTTAATGGCTCTCATTTTGTCAACCTTGGAGGGATGAAGAGCTGGGTCAACCCTGCCAGGAACTGAACCTGTGAGCCCCAAGGGTTGAACAGATTACACTGATAATACATCAGCTCACTGAGATGACTCACCTGCATATATTAAGACAGATGTGCAATTTGATGCTCTGATATATATGTGGACAAGCCATCACAGAGAAACACTGCCGCAACCCCTGATGAAGCTGAGACCAGAATTACACAGCGAAAAGCATTGAACGGGCATATGTTCCAATGTTGGCACTCCTATACCAGGACTTCCACATCCATTGGGTACCTTGCTGTGGACTTCTTGTTGATTGTTAGGTCTATCACTATATTCTGCTTTGTTTATTGTTAACAGAGTAAAGGATCTTTATGTGGTCCGCCATACTGATTCCCGCCATACTGATTCATGTCTTTGATTCATTGAGGCTTAATAACAATGGATGTTTGTGAGTGGATCAAACTGCACATCATCTATCCAAATATATTGCACTATTGTGTGTTTTCTTTTCTTTCAGTATCTAACATCCTGCACCCTCCATTTTTTATGTGTGTCCATTTGATGAAGGGCACAGTGAGGAGTGCTAGGAGTGGCAGCGTTTGTCCTGAATCATTGTTTTAATATTTGGTGGCACATTTAACCCTTGTTTTATTCATATTCTGTTTTAGTGTAAGGCAGGAGTGGGGAACCTCTTGCCTCCAGCTGCTGATGAACTACATATCTCATATTGCTCTTTTAGCTAAGAGACTGGCAGAGGAGTATAGAAAACGTAGTCCTGCAACATCTGGAGGGTCACAGGTTCCTTACCCCTGATCTAAGGTTTCTGCTGGAAAGTTATTTCTATTTACGGCCCTCTCTGATGCAAGAGAAGACTGGGGCGGCTGCTAAAGCTGGTGCATGGTTTCTCTCCTGGGTGGGCCCTGGGTGTGTACATCTTCCAAACCCTTCCCCCCTCCTTTCTCCATTGTGTGCAATGTGGTGTGTAAAACCAGCTGGGCCCTCTCCATACGTACATATGCTTTTCCTTCTCTGTGGATTCTCATATGGCTGGAAAGGTTGGAGCTCTGACCGAAGCATTTCCCGCACATGTTGCAAGCGTAGGGTCTCTCTCCCGTGTGGGTCCTCTCGTGTCGCGTAAGGTGGGACTGGAGGCGGAAACGTTTATCACAGGTGGTACAGGCCCAGGGTCGGCCCCCTGTGTGGCTGTCCTTGTGCTCACTGAAACTGGGCCAGTCCACAAAGGTTTCTCCGCAGCTGTTACAGACGTAGCTGTTCTCCTCCGAGTGGTTCCTCTGGTGTTTCCGGTAACCGGAGCGAGTGAAGAAGGTTTTCTCACACTTGTTGCATTTATACACAGTCTCTGTCATTAATGTAATGTTTCCAGCCGAATCCACAGTGCTTCTTTCCCTAGCTATGGACTTCTCCGGTGAGGTTCTCACGGAGTCTCTTTGCCTCTCGCGTGGTCGATGCAGCTGCTGACCGTAATCGAGGTCAAGTGTGGCCTGTAGCCGAGAACCTTGAGCGCTAACGTGAGGAATGTCTTCAAACAGTGTCTTGACCATCGCTTCTTCATCTGCTAAACAAATACAATGATAAAAATAAATAACAAATTATGGTTTTGTTATAAAATACTTAATTTTTTTGAACAGCCAGCCCTCCCCCCAAAAAAACTCATATTAAATAATACAACAAGAAAGTTCTGCATATGTTGTCTACATTTTCTTTTTAAACAAGGCCAGTGAGTTGTAAGATTTTCTGAATTAGCATGCACCTCAGTGAATTCAAGGTAAGTGAGAAGGGAATTTGAAACAAGGCCAAAGTAGCCGAGTTAAAAAATTCTCCCATTCAACCGCTTTGAAGAATTTTTCCAACTCAGCTACTTTGGCCTTAAAGGGACAGTCTAGTCACCTAAATGACTTTGGTGCAACTTATAAGCACCAATGCGTGAACTAGACTGTCACTTTCAGTTCACTTTTATTATTTCTAATCTCGGTAAAACTGAATAAATACTTACCTATAGAAGTTCTCCCCAAGAGGCAGCCCTCGGTATTGCGGCCACACTGCTCTTGCGCAAGCGCAGTTCAATTTCCCTAGCTACCCCTGCTGTCTAACTACCCAGCATCACCCACTCTATCTTCCCTGCCTGAATGGGAAATGCGCATATCCAATATCCATATCCAGTGAGTGGAACACCACAGCAGCTGAGCAGGTAAGAAATAAAAAAATGTTGCTGTGTGTGTGAAAACAAAAAAACACCAGCGCTCAGGTAAACATATAAAGTGAAACCACTTTTAATGTCGTTAGTGGCAGATCAAAACAAGCAGAAGTTTGGGGGGGATTGCCCCTTTATCAATTAACAAATATGGCTGTAAATGCTGGCATTCATTTAAAGGAGATGTAATGCTTTGATGACATGACTACTGAGATCATGAAGTGATATGAAACTTACTTATAATGCTCTTGTATACACTCAGATCTCTAATGCAACACATTGTCTGATGACATCACTAAACAGGAATGAACATTCCAATTCCTATTGGCTGCTACAGGGGAGAGGCGTCCCTTAGAAGCCGGAATAGAGAATGAAAATGGGCCGTCCTAAACCGCGAAAAAGGAAAGATCCAGGAGATAAAGTGCAAAACTGGACTGTATCTCCTGGACCTTTCGTTTTTGCACATTGGGACACTTTTATCAATATTTGTTTTTATCTTGCTGTATTTCTCCATTTTTGCTGCTATTTGCTGGTGTGCCTGCCATTAGAGCAAAACTTTTAATTGGAAAGTGAGATTATTTCTGTGAATCACTTGCACGCCGCTGAATCAGGATGTATTGAGCACGCACCATAACCGTATCGTCTGGTGAAACTCTGCTCTGTGGAATACACATCCCACATCTCCTCTCCTTTTATCTTGCTGCCATACTCCATGTTGTTAGGCTGTGACCTGGAAATAAACAGATTTGTAAGGTATAAATAACTGTTTTTTGGCCAGAAACCAGTTGTCTAGTACAATAAAACACTAACCTTAACCACCATATTTCATTCAACCCTTAATATGCTTAACAATGGCTTTAAAGGGACAGTCTAGTCCCCAAACTCTCTTTGAAGCAAGATGAAGATTACTGCTTGTATACAGGCTTTTTTTCCAGTGTGATTAGATGAAGGCATTCTGTATAAATCACATTTTTAATACTGCTGCGCCGATTGTGTGTAGGCACAGAGCATGTATACGTTTTGTTTAATTTAGTCACTTCCTCTATTGGTGGAATAGAATTCAGTGTAAGTGTGTGTGGTGGGGGGGGGGGGGGGCGGAACTACACCTCGAGGAGAGTGGACGTATCTTGGCTGAGCTCCATGGCCTGAGCCCTTATACTTCGCAAAATGCATGGCCAATCAGTTTCAAACACATAAAATTGGGTCACCGAGACGAGGAGAAGTGATGGGGAAGAGATCAAAGAAGAGTGACTTGTGTGCTGCTTTAGAGGCCGACTAGACCTTCCCACCAAATGCATCTCTCCCACCAGATCTTACGGACTCTGAGTCCTCAACGGAGGAAGAGCTACCACTATCACCTAAGGCTGTGCAGATGAAGGGACTGACTCCCTCTGATGATACACCTGTTACTAATGGGGCAATGAGGGCTCTTGTGCAGGAGCTGCTGCAGGATCTGCAATCGATGTGGAAGGCAGAAGCAGAAACAATTCGAAAGGATGTCCAAACCCAGGACCATAAAGTAGTCGGTCTAAATGCTGAAGTGTTATCTGAACATCTCCATGCTTGACTTTCCCTAGAGGCAGTCAGCAACATTGCAATAAAAAAATAAAAAAAACCTTAATTAGTGTAAATCTAGGATTAGGGTTAGAATAGCCGTTAGGGTTAAATTAGCGTTAGCATAAGGGATAGGGTTAAAATTAAAATATATTAAGGGTTAGCATAAGGGTTAGAGTTGGGGTTACATTTAGGGTTAGGGTTAAATGTATGGTCCGGGTCAAAAAGGTCAATATATTTTTTATTTTTTTTTTATTTCCCCCCCATAACTGACAGAAAACTTCAGAAAAACATGGAAACAAGCATATATCTTAACCCGGGACAACATTTAGAACTATTTAGATCTTTTTTAATATATTTTTTATTGTATTTGTGTAAATTATATTTTAGGTAAAAGTTAGAAAAAGTTTATTTTTTAATCATATAATTTACTAAAAAAAAAAAAGGGATATGATGAACATAATGGTATCTAAAGAAAGCCCTTCTTATGACGATAAAAAAAAAAAATACAATTTGTGTGGGTACTGTATGTGAGAGAGAAGAAAATTAGAGCTAAACACAAACACCCCAGAAATGTAAAAACAGCCCTTGTCACTAAGAGAAAGTCAAGGTCAAAATGTCTTGTCACTAAGGGGTTAACCAGTAGGTTGTCTGTTACCCGGCATTGCCGTAACTATGTTTTAATGTGGGCAGGGGCCCTACGTTGCAGGAGTAGCTATGGTTTACATGTTCAATTTTCTTACAGTTGGTAAAATACAGCCTCACCAGTACCATTTCTCGGATCTATCACGCAGACGTTTTTCTGGGATCGCCCATTTTAGGGAGCGATAGCTGCACTTGTTGGTTCCGCCAACTATTTTTATTACAACAAATTTACTCCCCGGATAAACATCAGATACATGTTTTATAGTTATATGTGTATTCTTTTATTCTGTATATTTTTAGTGTGGATGATATCCTTGTCACTTCTTTTTCCAGTGTTTTAAAAGGCTAAATTATGCCTTCCTTCCTATTATAAAACGAGTCTTAATTTTACCTGAACACTATTACACGTGCTGATGTACTTTATGTTTTTCATTGTACACCTGATCATCCATGCTATGTTCTTTCTGTGACATGACTCAATCAAATTCTAATTTAAAAAAAAAAAAAGAATGCATTATATGGAACTTAAGTGATCTTGCTCTTGTACAAGTAGGATCTCTTAACACTGACTAACACATTGTCAGATGACATCACTAGAAAAACAGGAAATGCCATTAATTTGAATGGCACTGTTTTCATTGGTTCATGAAGCAAAAATAAAAAAGGAGGACATTTACTTTTATTAAGCTAGTGTGGTCAGTCGTGGTTTCTTGCAAACTCCTGTAATTTTACAAAATCCATCAACATTTGTAATACTTTAAGCAATCCAAGATGTAAAATATGCATTGTAAATTACTCTGAAAGTACATAAATAAGCATTAACATTTGGAAAATGCATGTTGGGCTCCAAACAGCCCCTTTAACATTTCTGGGGTCTTTGTGTTTAGCTGCAATTTTCCTCTTTCACATTACCTGTACCCACACATATTATACATTGATTTTATAACCATAAACATTGCTTTAAGAAACCATTGTTTCACTCATATCAGATCATTTACTAATAAAAAAAAAAAAAAACTTACAAAATGATAAACACAAAAAAACACTTTCTATTACTTTGACCCGAGAAATCTTTAATACAATTACAAACGGTTAAAAAACACCCAGTCTATATAGTTTCAAATATTTCTTCTAAGTTTAGAAATACCAATGTTTCCATGTTTTTATGTTGTTTTTTTGGGAAATTATAGTGTAGTGCTTTTTGTTTTTTAACCATTTTATCCTACAGTGACCTTTTGACCCTAAATATAACCCTAACTCTAAATCTACCCCTACATCTAAATCTAACCCTGGAACTAAACTCAATTGTAACCCTAACTCATCTGCAACACAAACCCTAATTGTAATCCTAACTTTAAATATAACCCTAACCGTCGATGCCTCAACATCGAGGCATCATAGCCGCACCATCAAAGCAAAGGCATCGACCGTTGAGCACTGTGTTGTATACAGGCAATGTGTGCAGGGAGGGGGAACATCTCACCAAGAGATATCGCAGTCTGACGAATCGCTCTCTTCATGTCTGGAGTATGATGTAGCCATCCTAATTGGACTCCCTTGCTTCAAAGACATAGACCGGTCAGCACCTGCCAAAAAGGTAACACGCAGGGGAATATCTCATCAGTATAAATCAGACCAGATGATCTAGGCTAGGGTATCTGATCATACTGGGCAAGAACTAAATCCAAATCACTGTATATTCGGATAGAGCCGAACCCAAGCCAGTTTGTATTAAACTGACTTTCTCTCCTAAACATTGCTTATACTGCGAATGCAGAGAATAAAAAAAAATGATCTGTACATTGTGTAAGAACTGCAGCAAATGCATAAAATAAGAGAAACACATGTTTTTAATGTATCTGCAGTGTCTTGTGTTTATGACATCACCTGAAGCTTTGATGAAGCAAAATGAACCTGGCTGGTGTAACATGCTAACTCAGTCCACTTACCATCTCTTCACCACTCACATCGTACTGTTGCTACACACTCGCTCCTCCACCTTGTGCTCACGACTATTGCTGCAATATTTAACCTACGATTATGAGCTTTATTCATAAAAAATAGAAATAAATATGGAATGTCCATCTTAAAAGGGGCTTTATAACCTAGACATTGTTTTCACTGTGCATGTAGAGAATCCAAAATTATTTTTAAATGATCTATACATTGTGTTGGCAGAATTGCAGCAAATGCATAAATTGGGGGGGGGGGGGGGGGGGAGGAATTTCATGCCTATGTGGTTTCTCCTGTTTATTACATCACCTTGTGACTTGATATGCAAATTACACATTGAAAAGCAGTTCATTTGCATATCAGGCCACATGTGATGTCATAAACAAGAGACTCCACAGACATATTTACAACAGATTTTTCTCCAAGTTTAGGCATTTAATTTAAATTTTACTAATTTTCAGTAATTTTTTTATTTTATTCTCTTCATTCACAGTAAATATAATGTTTAGGTGATACAGTCCCTTTGAGGTCAATATAGCAGTATTGGAAACATTCCTCCAAATGGGAGAATTTTTCCAACGTCAATTCCCTCCTTCATGAATAGAACACTTAAAAGGTAGGGATCGACCGATTATCGGATTAACCGATATTATCGGCCGATATTCACAGTTTCCTAAACTATCGGTATCGGCATCTAACTTTACCGATAATGCCGATAATATTTGAATGAAGCAGTTTTCGCGATCAACGATCGCGAAAACCGCTTTAACAGTGCTGGTCTATTGCCTCGACATCGAGGCAATAGCCAGCACCGATATTTCTATTTTGGGACCCCCACGATCGCCCCACGGAGCGATCGTGGGGAGCCATATTGACGGAGCATGCTGCTCCGTCAATATAGCCAAGTCCTCTGCCGGTCTGAGCTTCGGAAGTGAAAGTAACTTCACTTCCGTCGCTCTGAATATGCTACTTGACTACCCCTAGTGGTAGTTTAGTAGCATTGCAATGGAAAATAATTAAAATACATATTTAATTAAATAAAAATAGGTTATTTAGCTATATTAGCCTATAGGGTTAAAATTAAATATTTTTTAGCATAAGGGATAGGGTTAAAATTAAATTAAAGTTAAAAAATATTAAGGGATATAATAAGGATTAGAGTTGGGGTTAAATTTAGTGTTAGGGTTAAATTTTGGGTTCGGGTTGGGGTCAAAAGATCAATATAGGAAAAAACCAAAAAACACTATTTTTGGTTTTTGCCCCATAACTCGCAAAAAAATACCGAAAAATATGGAAACATGCATATTTTTGAACTCGGGACAACATTTAGAAACTATTTAGCCGGGGTCTTTTTTAATGATTTTATTTGTGTAAATTATATTTTAGGTCAAAGTTAGAAAAAGTGGGTTTTTTTAAATTTTTCATCATATTTTATGATTTTTTTTTGTAGTAAATTATAAGATATGATGAACATAATGGTATCTAATGAAAGCCCTTCTTATGACGATAAAAACAACATATAATTTGTGTGGGTACTGTATGTGAGAAAGCAAAAAATTACAGCTAAACACAAACACCCTAGAAATGTCAAAACAGCCATTGTCACCAAGGGAAAGTCAAGGTGAAAATGTCTTGTCACTAAGGGGTTAATTAAGCTGTTTTGATGCCTTGCTTATATTTACTGTAGTGTCCCTTTGATATAATTGCCTATGTCATTGCTGCTCATTTTACTAAGATTTAATCTAAGTATGGACTATGTGCAATTGAACATTGTTGTTCTTGTTACCTTTTGACTGATATTTATTTAAAAAAAAAAAAAAAAGTGGTCCAATTTGTTGTATTTGACCATATCACCATTGTTTTGCTGCATTATTTATTTAGCAATGAAAAAGATTTACAAAAAAAAGCTAAACGTTAACAATAAACATGTTCGTTTAACAGCAGATTTGTGTAGAAATTGTTTTTTTTCCCAAAAAATTAAAATGCACGAAATATCGGTATAAGTTATCGGCTATCGGCCTGAAAGTTCACAGGTTATCGGTATCGGCTCTAAAAAAATCAATATCGGTCGATCCCTACTTAAAGGCACACTAAAAACTTAGATAAGATGGAACTAGATTACCTGTGCATTTAAAACAAACACATCTATTAATCATGTGCCACTGTTTTTTTTTTCTCTCTGTATGTTTGAATGAATTGCATATAAAAGTAAAAATACAATTAGGTGTCTATCTCCAGCATCCATTTTGAGAATTTTACCCATGATGCAACATTCTCCAAAATCTTCCAGAAAGTCTCACTTTACAGCTGTTGCCAAAGCCTGCATGATGATGTCATAATATACTCCCCTGCTCTCTTACTGGCTCCTGAGTATCACAGTGGGCAGGACTAGGTGGCTGTGTAAAACACAACGAGAGGAGACTGACCTGATCAAACAGGATCATAACCCCGCCCACTTGTGATGTAATAGTTACATTACTCTCCCATTCAATGCAAGTCTATGGTCAGAATTCTGACTTATAGACTGCATTCTGTGTCCCCAGCCCCAAAGTGATATACTAGTGCTGTAAAGTCACTGGGGGGTGGCACCCAAAAACACTATATTTCACAAAATGGCGGCACCCAAAAACACACAAAAGCAAAAGACATATCTGAAATCAACAATGCAAAATAAAGAAAATAAACTTTTAATTTTTTGGTGGGAGTGTGCCTTTAATATTATTGATGTACCACTAGCCTTCGCAATCTACCCAAATAATCTTTTCCCAAGCCCCCTGGATAAAGGAAGCTTTAACATGTGAAATAAAGAAAAAGGACAGAATGCACAAAATGGAGGAAAACTCAATAAAAGCTAGTACAAAGAAGGCAGTCTAGTGAGAAACCTCACTCAAGTGCTCCGGTTCAGAAAAAATAATGCCCATTTGCATAGCCCTCCTTGATTGCAATCAGGCAACGTTTCAATTCATAGAGTCATTGTTTGGAAGGAAGTGAAGCATTGCCTTAGCGAAGTAAAACCCGCGTCACAAGGCCGTTGAGCAAAGTCAAATGCAAAAAAAAAAAAAAAAAAACACGTGGAAGGGTGCATTTCTGGATGTGATCTTCAATAACTCACTATATCTTCGGAGTGCCAACTTCATTTTGTATACCTATATTCCTACAGAGCCACAAAAAAAAAAGTCACAACATGCCTGCTTGTTCTCAGGTGAACAATATCGGTCAGTTATTCTAGCGGTACCTCGGATAATAGAAGCAAGAAACACAACATACTGTGCAAACATCTTGTGTGGGAAATCAATGACTCAATCATTACTGTAAATAGACAATTAAAAAAAAATAGCAAAAATGATGTATGCGTTTTGTTAGAAAAAAAGGCCTAAATGAGAATAAACCTGCAAAAACTATTATTTGGTCAGCCCCCCAGAACCGGAATATGATGCATAGAGCAGGGCTCGACAAACCCCGGGCGCCAGGTCGCCATGGCGACCTGGAAATGGAGCCTGGCGCCCGGGTGCTGTTCCCCTTGCCGCTGCCATCCGTCTTTTGCAGCGCGAGGGGACAGACAGCAAGCTCCGCCCCCTCGCGCTACACGTGTGCATGAGTGTTCAGCCGAAAGAGCCTTGAGGATCGGCTGCGGCACGAATGTAACCCCTCCCCAGCAATGAGGTAAGGCAGCAGGGAGGGGAAACATTCGTGCCGCAGCCGATCTTCATGGCTCTTTCGGCTAAGTGCTGGGTTGTCAACCCAGCACTCAGAAGTTAAGAAGGGAAAAAAAAAAACTTGTGTATGTTTGAGTTGTATATGTGAAGTGGGGGGGAGGGATGTATATGTGAAGGGGGGTATATATGTGAAGTGTGGGGGGGAGGTGTATATGTGAAGGGGAGGTATATATGTGTGAAGTGTGGGGGAAGGTGTATATGTGAAGGGGGGGAGGGATGTATATGTGAAGGGGGGGTATATATGTGAAGTGTGGGGGGAGGTGTATATGTGAAGGGGGGGTATATATGTGTGAAGTGTGGGGGGAGGTGTATATGTGAAGGGGGGGTATATGTGTGGGGGGAGGTGTATATGTGAAGGGGGGGTATATATGTGAAGTGTGGGGGGAGGTGTATATGTGAAGGGGGGTATATATGTGAGGTGTAGGGGGAGGTGTATATGTGAAGTGTGTGTGTGTATTTGTGAAGTGGGTTGGTGTGTGGGGTTTGTATATGTGACGTGGGTTGGTGTGTGTGGGCTGTATATGTGACGTGGGTTGGTGTGTGTGGGGTGTATATGTGACGTGGGTTGGTGTGTGTGGGGTGTATATGTGACGTGGGTTGGTGTGTGTGTTTATGAATTGCGTGTATGTTTGCGTGATTGTCTGGCTCCTAAAAAATTTTGCTGGCTCCTAGAATAAAATAAATTTGTCAAGCCCTGGCATAGAGCACCACTAAAGTGACCCAAATTCATACTATGCAGTGAGCATCCATACAACATTATCTTAATGTTATTTTTAAAATAATTTTAGATCTTTTAAAAGCACCTTAAAATATATATTGGGAGATTTAGTCAAAATATGGCCTTATTTTGCTTAGCCCACCACTACTCCAAACTTGGTGAGTCTCCTATGTCTATAGCTTGCATGGAACTGAGACAGACAGACAGACAGACAGACAGACAGACAATCTTTTTTTAACTATAATCTATACAATTTCACTGGACACATATATAGAGCACCTGTGAGTGCTATATATATATATATATATATATATATCTCCTGCCCAGCTTCTGGACATGCAGCCCACCCACTCACAGGTGCACTATATATGGTGTTCAGTGAAATTGTATAAATTACCGTTAATCCCTTGCTGACATGTGAGTGACCTAGTTTGTCCTGTGGTTAAAAAAGCTGTTTGCGATCTAAGATCCTCCAATATGGCTGCCGCCCTTTTTTGGGTACAGTGTCAGAAGTGAAAATAAATGCCGTTGCTAGACTGCCCCTTGAGGCAGTCAGCAACATTGCAATGTAAAAAATAAATAAATAAAAAAAAAACACTTAAGTAGCTAAAAATTTTGGGATAAAATAATGGTTAGGTTTACAAATAAATTAGGTTTAGGGTTAAAATTAAATATTACAACTAGAATAAATGAAGGGTTAGCTTAAGGGTTAGAGTTAAGGTTAAATTTACTGTTACATTTCGGGTTTGGGTTGGGGTCAAAAGGTCATTGTAGGTGGAAACCCTGCACCACTATTTTTGTATAATGCTCAAAAAACTGCCAAAAAACATAAATTCGGAACAAAATTTTGAAACTATTTTTAGGTCAAAGTTAGAAAAAGTGTTTATTTTTTCATCATATTTGTAGTAAATTAGAAGATATGATAAATATAATGGTATCTAACGAAAGCCCTTCTTATGGCGATAAAACCAATATATATATATATATAATTTGTGTGGGTACAGTATGTAAGAAAAGAAAATTACAGCTAAACAGAAACACCCCAGAAATGTCTAAACAGCCCAGGGAAAGACAAGGTCAAAAGGTCATGTCACTAAGGGGTTAAATACAGATAGTGAGAGATTCAGTTCTTTGTAAGTAAGTTACACAGATAGGACTCACCGAGTTTGTAGTAATTTGGCATAGTGGTGGGCTAAGCAAAATATGGCCATATATTGACTGAATCTGCAATATTTTTTCATCTAAGCAAGGTGCTGATTTTAAAATATCGAAATTTATTTAAAAATTGTAAAAAAAAAAAAAAAAAATGGGACCGAGGTAGAGTTCGGAGGGGCAGCAGGATTCTGCGGTGTCTGTGACTCCGGAGAATTGCCCGACAGTGACACGGCGAATGCGGGGAAGGCTGTCAGTTTGATGTGCTGACCTTCGACCTCCCAAGCCCCCCCCCCCCCCCCGATTTGCCTGGGGCAGCAGTTGGAAGGTATGCTATAGCCATATGGGCTGTCTTTATACGTAACTCCCAATATGTGTTAAATGTATTTCTGGTGTCTCATGATTATGACATCACCTCGTGTTAACTTGCATGTCAAGCCACGGGTGATGTCATAAACCGGAGACTCCACAGACACATTTAACACCCATTTTTCTCTTAATCCAGGTTTTTTTTTTTTTGTTTTTTGCATTTCTAATAACACAATGTATAGATCATTTTGTATTCTGTGTACTGACAGTATATACATTGTGTAGGTGACAGAGTCCCTTTAAATAACCCAGACATCACGAAAACATACAGTAAGGTGGTCCTCAGTCCTCCCCGCTCCCCTGTAGACGATTTACAATAATGAGCTATGAATTCTCCACTAGAGTTAGAAGCAGCCGTGACCTCTGAACTTTAGCATGGAGGCGACACTTTCACCCCTCTCCAGAGTCTCTAGTAAATCATTGACTCCTGTGTTGTTGTTTGGTTTTACAGTGAATACAAAATGATTGTAAATGATCTATATTATCTATATGTTAGCATTATTGTAAAACAAATGCCTACACGTGGCGTCGCCTGTTTAGGACATCACCGGTGGTTTGATATGCGAAGTGAACTGGTTTACCATGGAAAAATGTGTTATTTGCGTTTCAAGCCACAGGTGATGTCATATTCTTTTATTAATAGTACAGGCAATGCTTAGGGGATACAGTCTTGTGCGCACCAAACCCTTCCATCCAGGAAGGTGACCCACATTGCTGCTCTAATCAGGGTACCAATGGAAGACTGCAGTCCTGTCTATAGCTTACTAGTTAAAGCCCTGGAGTGTGCATGTTACATAAGCTTCCCTGAATTATGAAGACCCCCTAAAACTTAACACTATGGGCATAGCACGCTGGGCAGCAAGCAGCTGTAATGCATTATCCCCACTCTTCTACAAGTACAATGCACTATGATAATAATAATAAAGGGTTAACACAGGGGGCCCTGAGGTCACTATTAAATGCATAGTGCAGGGCTGCACTAGAATCTGCAGTAATAATGCATTATGGTGGGATATCCCTATCCCCACTCCCCTACAGATAGAATGCGCAGTGACTATTGAAGGGTTAAAAATGAGAGGCAATCATTTAATAATAACGGAGCCTTGCAGTCATTGTTAACATGCATAGCTCTGGTTAATGCACACAGCAGATCCCAGTAATACCATGCATAGCTCTGGTTAATGCACACAGCAGATCCCAGTGATAACATGCATAGCTCTGGTTAATGCACACAGCAGATCCCAGTAATACCATGCATAGCTCTGGTTAATGCACACAGCAGATCCCAGTGATAACATGACCAGCTCTGGTTAATGCACACAGTAGATCCCAGTAATACCATGCATAGCTCTGGTTAATGCACACAGCAGATCCCAGTAATACCATGCATAGCTCTGGTTAATGCACACAGCAGATCCCAGTGATACCATGCATAGCTCTGGTTAATGCACACAGTAGATCCCAGTAATAACATGCATAGCTCTGGTTAATGCACACAGCAGATCCCAGTAATAACATGCATAGCTCTGGTTAATGCACACAGCAGATCCCAGTAATACCATGCATAGCTCTGGTTAATGCACACAGCAGATCCCAGTGATACCATGCATAGCTCTGGTTAATGCACACAGCAGATCCCAGTAATAACATGCATAGCTCTGGTTAATGCACACAGCAGATCCCAGTAATAACATGCATAGCTCTGGTTAATGCACACAGCAGATCCCAGTAATACCATGCATAGCTCTAGTTAATGCACACAACAGATCCCAGTAATAACATGCATAGCTCTGGTTAATGCACACAGCAGATCCCAGTGATACCATGCATAGCTCTAGTTAATGCACACAGCAGATCCCAATAATAACATGCATAGCTCTGGTTAATGCACACAGCAGATCCCAGTGATACCATGCATAGCTCTGGTTAATGCACACAGCAGATCCCAGTAATAACATGCATAGCTCTGGTTAATGCACACAGCAGATCCCAGTGATACCATGCATAGCTCTGGTTAATGCACACAGCAGATCCCAGTAATAACATGCATAGCTCTGGTTAATGCACACAGCAGATCCCAGTAATAACATGACCAGCTCTGGTTAATGCACACAGTAGATCCCAGTAATACCATGCATAGCTCTGGTTAATGCACACAGCAGATCCCAGTGATACCATGCATAGCTCTGGTTAATGCACACAGCAGATCCCAGTGATACCATGCATAGCTCTGGTTAATGCACACAGCAGATCCCAGTAATAACATGCATAGCTCTGGTTAATGCACACAGCAGATCCCAGTAATACCATGCATAGCTCTGGTTAATGCACACAGCAGATCCCAGTAATACCATGCATAGCTCTGGTTAATGCACACAGCAGATCCCAGTAATAACATGCATAGCTCTGGTTAATGCACACAGCAGATCCCAGTAATACCATGCATAGCTCTGGTTAATGCACACAGCAGATCCCAGTGATAACATGCATAGCTCTGGTTAATGCACACAGTAGATCCCAGTAATACCATGCATAGCTCTGGTTAATGCACACAGCAGATCCCAGTGATAACATGCATAGCTCTGGTTAATGCACACAGCAGATCCCAGTAATACCATGCATAGCTCTGGTTAATGCACACAGCAGATCCCAGTAATACCATGCATAGCTCTGGTTAATGCACACAGCAGATCCCAGTGATACCATGCATAGCTCTGGTTAATGCACACAGCAGATCCCAGTAATAACATGCATAGCTCTAGTTAATCCATTAACTCTTATTACATATTGTACTAGCGCTGCAGGTCTGCATGCATCACTGACACAATGCAGCCTCCTACCCAGCTGGCACTGCAGGGGTTAATTCCCCATCACCCCTATTATACATGTCACTGACACTACCTGGTGGTCAGTCAGAGGGATGTGAACGCCCATAGATACAGCTTGACACCCCCACCCCCCCTGCCCCCCTTTCCACTTACAATGGTAGCGTCTGCTGAGCCTTCCGCTGATAAGTGGGGTCAGGTGATTTGCTAGGGACGGAGGGGGTTCCAGGGTCAGTTTCTCCCCCCCCTCCAGGTATACCCCACTTGGCAGCAGCCAGGGAATAGTGCATGTGCCAGGGGAGGAAGAGTCCTGCCACTCAACCCAGGAAGCAGTCTCCTGAACAAAGCCCTCCCTGCAGCATCATGGGAAATGTAGTATGAATGTCCAACAGGGCAAGTCACAGTGTGTGGAATGTGTTACATTGTATCACCTGACCTCCTTATAATACAGACCTGCTTTAATATACTACAGTGGGGTCACAATGCAGGATAACATGGGATGCCCCACAGCCACCTGCACCAGGACAGGTTACAGATAAATAGAGAAGACTCATACACACAAACACATATACATATACATATACATATAATATATATATATATATATATATATATATATATATTATTATTATTATTATTATCCTTGTGTTGAGAGAATGTGAATATAAAGCTGGCTTTATAGTTATATCATGGTCTTTTGTGGAAGGATCCTAAAAAGAAAGCTATGACAGTAAGCCACTTTGGTTAGACTTAACCAAACCCTTCTACCTTATTAATGCCATTAATAAAATGTTGTATGTTTAAATGGACTCTATCATCCTAAACACCTCTGATACTAAAACATTCTGAAAGAATCTATACAATGTGTTAGCATAATTACAGAGTCCATTTGATGGACCAGTTTAACATGAAAACTTATATTAAAGATCAATACAGTAATTGTATAAATCTATAGAAGAATATATAGAAGAGCTCAGCTGGCCATGGATAATGCAGAGTTACATCTTTACACACTGTCACTTTATAACAATGCATTATACAGGGCCAACTCTGTTCTTCTAGCAGGAGAAACCTCGCCAGCCCTGCACAATGTATAGAAGATTATATATAGAAGAGCTCAGCTGGCCATGGATAATGCAGAGTTACATCTTTACACACTGTCACTTTATAACAATGCATTATACAGGACCAACTCTGTTCTTCTAGCACAGTGGTAGTCAACCTTTTTCTACCTACCGCCCACTAATGCATCTTTCTTGATGGAAAAATTTCCTTACCGCCCACCAGTTTTCGCGCAAGCGCGGAATATTTTTTAGAAAGGAGGGTGTTTTAAAAAAAATAAATGTACGTACATTTATCTTTTTATTTCTTTATATTTTTTTTTACGTTTTGATCTGCACTCCACACAGTGCTTTTTCCCCTCCTCTTTTCCCTTTTATTACTAACATCAAAAACAATGTTGTACTAGGTGCCAATTTTTATTAATGTCACCATCAAAAGAAATTCCTTTTCCTGCCTGCTTCTTTACCTTCCTTATAGTATATCACTATATTAAGGATCTCTTTTTCCTATTTTTAGATTTTCTCCTTCCCTTACTTATTTTTTTCTTTAATTTTATAAGAAAACAAAACTTAATTTATGAGCCAGACTAAGCACTGCTTACTCTCCTCCTTTATTTTATCCCCTTTTCTCTATTTTTCTTCCTTTTTTTGTTATTTTTTTTTTTTTTATCTTTTCCTTTTTATCTCCTTTCTTTTACCTTCCTGAGCTACAAAAGTAAGGCTGAGCTTGTTAGCCCACTTATTATTACTAGCCAACAATTCTCTTTCTCCTGCCTATAACTTTTCTTTTGCAACTGCTCTGCTCCGTTTCTGCCTGCTTCTGCCTGTCCCTGCTATCAGTTTCCACTCCTCCCCTTCCTCTTCCTACGTGTTTGCGTGCGCTCGCTCCCGCCCGTCCCTGGAGGTTGATTGATGTGTGCTTCCGAAAATCCTACCGCACGCATTCTCGCGCACGTAGGTTTCCTGATGTGTGCGCTCGCGTGCGCGCACGCGCCCACTCGCCCGCTTGCTCAAAAGGAGGTTTTAACCTCCAAAGTCCCTACCGCCCACCTGGAATCCCAAAACGCCCTACGGCGGTAGGGACCAGGTTGACGACCCATGTTCTAGCAGGAGAAACTCACCAGACCCTGCACAATATATAGAAGAATATATAGAAGAGCTCAGCTGGCCATGGATAATGCAGAGTTACATCTTTACACACTGTCACTTTATAACAATGCATTATACAGGGCCAACTCTGTTCTTCTAGTAGGAGAAACTCACCAGACCCTGCACAATGTATAGAGAATATATAGAAGAGCTCAGCTGGCCATGGATAATGCAGAGTTACATCTTTACACACTGTCACTTTATAACAATGCATTATACAGGACCAACTCTGTTCTTCTAGCAGGAGAAACTCACCAGACCCTGCACAATGTATAGAGGAATATATAGAAGAGCTCAGCTGGCCATGGATAATGCAGAGTTACATCTTTACACACTGTCACTTTATAACAATGCATTATACAGGACCAACTCTGTTCTTCTAGGAGGAGAAACTCACCAGACCCTGCACAATGTATAGAGGAATATATAGAAGAGCTCATCTGGCCATGGATAATGCAGAGTTACATCTTTACACACTGTCACTATATAACAATGCATTATACAGGGCCAGCTCTGTTCTTCTAGCAGGAGAAACTCACCAGACCCTGCACAATGTATAGAATAATATATAGAAGAGCTCAGCTGGCCATGGATAATGCACAGTTACATCTTTACACACTGTCACTTTATGACAATGCATTATACAGGACCAACTCTGTTCTTCTAGGAGGAGAAACTCACCAGACCCTGCACAATGTATAGAGGAATATATAGAAGAGCTCAGCTGGCCATGGATAATACAGAGTTACATCTTTACACACTGTCACTATATAACAATGCATTATACAGGGCCAACTCTGTTCTTCTAGCAGGAGAAACTCACCAGACCCTGCACAATGTATAGAGGAATATATAGAAGAGCTCAGCTGGCCATGGATAATGCAGAGTTACATCTTTACACACTGTCACTTTATAACAATGCATTATACAGGACCAACTCTGTTCTTCTACCAGGAGAAACACCAGACCCTGCACAATGTATAGAAGAATATATAGAAGAGCTTAGCTGGCCATGGATAATACAGAGTTACATCTTTACACACTGTCACTTTATAACAATGCATTATACATGGCCAACTCTGTTCTTCTAGCAGGAGAAACTCACCAGACCCTGCACAATATATAGAAGAATATATAGAAGAGCTCAGCTGGCCATGGATAATGCAGAGTTACATCTTTACACACTGTCACTTTATAACAATGCATTATACAGGGCCAACTCTGTTCTTCTAGCAGGAGAAACTCACCAGACCCTGCACAATATATAGAAGAATATATAGAAGAGCTCAGCTGGCCATGGATAATGCAGAGTTACATCTTTACACACTGTCACTTTATAACAATGCATTATACAGGACCAACTCTGTTCTTCTAGCAGGAGAAACTCCCCAGGCCCTGCACAATGTATAGAAGAATATATAGAAGAGCTCAGCTGGCCATGGATAATGCAGAGTTACATCTTTACACACTGTCACTTTATAACAATGCATTATACAGGACCAACTCTGTTCTTCTAGCAGGAGAAACTCACCAGACCCTGCACAATGTATAGAAGAATATATAGAAGAGCTCAGCTGGCCATGGATAATGCAGAGTTACATCTTTACACACTGTCACTTTATAACAATGCATTATACAGGACCAACTCTGTTCTTCTACCAGGAGAAACACCAGACCCTGCACAATGTATAGAAGAATATATAGAAGAGCTTAGCTGGCCATGGATAATACAGAGTTACATCTTTACACACTGTCACTTTATAACAATGCATTATACATGGCCAACTCTGTTCTTCTAGCAGGAGAAACTCACCAGACCCTGCACAATATATAGAAGAATATATAGAAGAGCTCAGCTGGCCATGGATAATGCAGAGTTACATCTTTACACACTGTCACTTTATAACAATGCATTATACAGGGCCAACTCTGTTCTTCTAGCAGGAGAAACTCACCAGACCCTGCACAATATATAGAAGAATATATAGAAGAGCTCAGCTGGCCATGGATAATGCAGAGTTACATCTTTACACACTGTCACTTTATAACAATGCATTATACAGGACCAACTCTGTTCTTCTAGCAGGAGAAACTCCCCAGGCCCTGCACAATGTATAGAAGAATATATAGAAGAGCTCAGCTGGCCATGGATAATGCAGAGTTACATCTTTACACACTGTCACTTTATAACAATGCATTATACAGGACCAACTCTGTTCTTCTAGCAGGAGAAACTCACCAGACCCTGCACAATGTATAGAAGAATATATAGAAGAGCTCAGCTGGCCATGGATAATGCAGAGTTACATCTTTACACACTGTCACTTTATAACAATGCATTATACAGGGCCAACTCTGTTCTTCTAGCAGGAGAAACTCACCAGGCTCTGCACAATGTATAGAAGAATATATAGAGGAGTTCAGCTGGCCATGGATAATGCAGAGTTACATCTTTACACACTGTCACTTTATAACAATGCATTATACAGGACCAACTCTGTTCTTCTAGCAGGAGAAACTCACCAGACCCTGCACAATGTATAGAAGAATATATAGAAGAGCTCAGCAGGCCATGGATAATGCAGAGTTACATCTTTACACACTGTCACTTTATAACAATGCATTATACAGGACCAACTCTGTTCTTCTAGCAGGAGAAACTCACCAGACCCTGCACAATGTATAGAGGAATATATAGAGGAGTTCAGCAGGCCATGGATAATGCAGGGTTACATCTTCACACACTGTCACTTTATAACAATGCATTATCATCGCGCAGACATCCCCTGCTGTTAGAGAGGGGGATCCAGGTCCCCTGCAGCTCTGCTGGGGACCTGGATCCCAGTCTTATAGTCTGACCTCAATTTGAGGTCAGATTATAAGACGACCTCGATTATAAGACGAGGGGGATTTTTCAGAGCATTTGCTCTGAAAAAAACCTTGTCTTATAATCGAGCAAATACGGTATATGTCTGCTCTGTACAGGCTCCTGTGTAATATATGTATGCACACACTGCAAGTATAGTTATCATTCACCTGGTATTATTATATGTCTGCTCTGTACAGACTCCTGTGTAATATATGTTTACACACACTGCAAGTATAGTTATCATTCATCTGGTATTATTATATGTGTGCTCTGTACAGGCCCCTGTGTAATATATGTATGCACACACTGCAAGTATAGTTATCATTCACCTGGCATTATTATATGTCTGCTCTGTACAGACTCCTGTGTAATATATGTTTGCACACACTGCAAGTATAGTTATCATTCACCTGGTATTATTATATGTCTGCTCTGTACAGACTCCTGTGTAATATATGTATGCACACACTGCAAGTATAGTTATCATTCACCTGGTATTATTATATGTCTGCTCTGTACAGACTCCTGTGTAATATATGTATGCACACACTGCAATTATGGTTATCATTCACCTGGTATTGTTATATGTCTGCTCTGTAAATAATCCTGTGTAATATATGTATGCAAACACTGCAAGTATAGTTACCATTCACCTGGTATTGTTATATGTCTGCTCTGTAAATAATCCTGTGTAATATATGTATGCAAACACTGCAAGTATAGTTATCATTCACCTGATATTATATGTGTGCTCTGTACAGGCTCCTGTGTAATATATGTATGCACACACTGCAAGTATAGTTATCATTCACCTGGTATTATTATATGTCTGCTCTGTACAGACTCCTGTGTAATATATGTATGCACATACTGCAAGTATAGTTATCATTCACGTGGTATTATTATATGTCTGATCTGTACAGACTCATGTGTAATATATGTATACACACACTGCAAGCATAGTTATCCTTCACCTGGTATTATTATATGTCTGCTCTATACAGACTCATGTGTAATATATGTATGCAAACACTGCAAGTATGGTTATCATTCACCTGGTATTATAATATGTCTGCTCTGTACAGGCTCCTGTGTAATACCGTATTTGCTCGTCTTATAATCGAGGTCTTCTTATAATCTGACCTCAAATTGAGGTCAGATTAGAAAACATGGATCCAGGTCCCCAGCAGAGCTGCAGGGGACCTGGATCCCCCTCTCTAACAGACAGAGGCGGGGGGGGAGTCAAAGGGAGGGGGAGAGAGACAAAGCTGGGGGCAACGGAAAGGGAGAGGCAGCATTGGCACATAAAAAAAGAAATGCACTTTTTGATATAATTTTTTTTATTAAAAAAAGCAATTTACATGTGAATATATACAAGTTTAACTTCTTTCCTATAGGTAGTCTTATATTCAGACTTTTAGTTTTTTTCCTAAAGCAATATCCAAACTTTGGGGGGTCGTCTTATAATCAGGGTTGTCTTATAATCGAGCAAATACGGTATATGTATGCACACACTGCAAAGATACTTATGATTTGGGATACTACATTTTCCTTCAAATTTAGCATTTTTTCAAATGCTGGAGAGCTCAGTTGGGTAGTTCTGTAAAAAAATTTAATTTTTCAGGATAGAGATGCTAACATTTTAATATACACAATCATTTTGAAATTAATTAATTAAATATGTATTAATATAAGATAGGATATTTTCATGGCATACTGGTCCTTTAACACTGAAATGGCATTGTAATGAAGATCCTGAACATTCCTGAAGGGTAAACGGGAAACCATATACTGTCAATATATGGCAAACTATATAAAGAGACAGATATCAAATAATGTTTGCTATTAGCATGTATGAAATGGAAAATATAAGATCTACAGATCACTATGATCCATTGGAATTTCATCTAGTCAACGATCCTTAGTTGGCTTGGTACGGGCAAGCTTTTTAAATAAATTCAGCATTCAGAAGAACTGGACAGTTTTCCGACTTCATGTTTCCAGCTAGCTGTTTGCCAAGTTTGGCTTCTTCAGAGGTGGGATCATTACCTCACTTTGGTGAACATCTCCTAAAACTGCCTTTGGAAGACCTCTTGCTAGGTTATCTTCTTCAGAAGGGCATATCTCACCTTTCTTCTTTGGGAAACCATTCCAGCTAGCCTTGCAAAACCTTCAGCTAATGTATTGTACCAAGCATGGATGTGGGATCCCCACATTTCATTCAGCCTACAGAGGTCATGTCAATCTTAACATCAGTCTTCCTAACCGTCCCAAGGCTCTTAGTACATCTTTATTTCTCAGGCTATAAATTAAGGGGTTCAATGTTGGGGTGATGGCAGTATAAAATATGGACACTATCTTGTCTAGGTTGTCGGCTACGGTACGTCTTGGTCTCAGATACATGAACATACCAGCTCCGTAGAACATTGACACAACAATGAGGTGCGAAAAACAAGTGGAAAAGGCTTTGTACCTTCCCGACTGGATTCTTATGATTGACACAACGATCTTATAATAGGAGCAAAGAATGAGTAAAAGAGGAACTGGCAGGAAAAAGATGCTACCTCCAAATCTCAGGCCGTCCATTACAGAGGTGTCGCCACAGGACAGGTGCAATAGAGATGGGATCTCACAACAGTAATGGTTAATGATATTAGGTCCACAGAACGTTAGCTGGTATACGAAGACTATGTCAACCGATGATATGACAAAGCTGGTCATCCATGTCCCGGCGACCATCCTTGCGCAGGCCGACCTGCTCATAACAGCGCCATAGCGCAGAGGGTTGCATATTGCGACAAAACGGTCATACGCCATAAACACTAGAAGGATGCACTCGCTTTCACCCAGGACAAGATAGAAGAATATTTGGGTCAAGCAGCCGGCAAACGAAATACTTTTACTCTCGTACAAGAAATTCGCAAGCGTCTTTGGCATGGTGACTGATGTACCGCAGAGGTTAATGAAAGACAGGTTGACGAGGAAGAAATACATGGAGTTGTGCAGACGCCGATCGCAGATCACGGCCATAATCAAGAGAATGTTCCCTGATAGGGTGGCCATGTAGACGAGCAGGAAGAACTGGAACAATAATAGTTGTACAGTGGGGTCGGTGGAGAGTCCGAGCAGGATGAATTCTGCGACCGTGCTGTCATTTCTGCTTCCCATTATATCTATGACCATTCTGCACGGATCTGAAGAGACATGGATAGAAATAGGTTTGGTATAATAATACTTAAGATAAGCTATAAGCTATATATAAGATAAGCTAGTTCCACCATGCACAATCACATAACAATGACTGTTTAGACGGTGATGTGTGAACACATAACATAGCCTACCAAGTTGGGTCATTGGTTCAAATGTGAAAGTTAAATGGCTTTTACGCCAACAAGAACTGACTTTGGTCCATGGGTAGTGCCAGCCAAATTACTAAATAATCCAAAGAGCACAAAATAAGTGAAAAGTAGCTTTTATTCCATATTGTTAAAATGTAATAAATTCCATCAATTGACAAACTCAAAAAGCGCACACCATAGAAAAAAAAACAGATGTCTTCCACGTTTCATGTGCTAGACACTTTTTCCTATCGTGTGTGGACTATTTTTCTGTGGAGTGAGCACAACGATTTTGTCCATTGCCGGAATCTATTACGTTGGCTGCCCACTTCTGTTTGGATGTCCTGGCTCCCAAGCACTACCTCATGGATCACACATGTCCGCACGTACCACTGATGCTTTTTATCTCCTGTGACATCTAGAAAGGTTATGAGCAATTGAAATCTTTGCCAGTCAAATTAGTTTTTGCCACCCCTCCCGGACCAAAAGATGCCAGCCCTCCCCTGCCTTGAAGCTGTGCTATAGGACTGACTCAAAGAGGCTGAAAGTTTCCAAACAACATGTCCACCCCCTGATAGAGCTATACAGAGCAAAGATTCTAAACAACATGTCCACCCTCTGATATAGCTATACAGAGCAAAGATTCTAAACAACATGTCCACCCCCTGATAGAGCTATACATTGCAAAGATTCTAAACAACATGTCCACCCTCTGATAGAGCTACATAGAGAAAAGATTTTAAACAACAAATCCAACTCCTTATAGAGCTATACAGAGCAAAGATTCAAAATAGCATATCCTCCCCTGATAGAGCTATACAGAGCAAGAATTCTAAAAAACATGTCGACCCTCTGATAGAGCTATACAGAACAAAGAGTCTAAACAACATGTCCGTCCCTGATAGAGCTATGCAGAGCAACAATTCTAAACAACATGTCTGCCCCCTGATAGAGCTATACAGAGCAAAGATTCTAAACAGTATGTCTGCCCCCCTGATAGACCTATACAGAGCAAAGATTCTAAATAACATGTCCGCCCCTGGTACAGCTTTCCAGAGCAAAGATTAGGGTTGCTACCTTTTCTTCAAAAAAATACTTGGTACTGTCTCCATAGACTTAACATTGTAAAAACAAACAAACAAGAAATATACTGTGCCTATAAGTGACGGAGTGAGCAGCACCTGAACACAGCTAGTGTTTCACTCCTAGCTCAAATAGTGCAAACAAAGTAAAGTGATCATGTGCGCTAGAACCAACACTAAGCACACTAAGTGATTACCCTTTTCAATGAGACATAATCTCTCCGAAATTATTCAAAGGGAAACAAATAAACCCAATATAGTGAAGTATATCTGGCCAATATATACTTGAAGTACGTAAAGTGTATACGTAAAGAAGGGACTGCAAAATAAAAGTTTTTTTTATTTTATGAACATTCCGACAAGGACTTGTTAAAGGATTTTCAATGTAATATTTTACTGTTTTTACTGCTTTTCATTAAAATATTTACATTTGCATTCCTGCCTTCTCTTCCCATGGGAAATATTCCTGGAGCTGTCTGACAGAGTATACCTGATTTACCTGGGCTCCCTAACGCCATTTTTCCTGAGCAGATTACTGCTCAGATAAATGTGAGTTTACATTCTACACACTTTATGTACATATTGGCCAGATATACTTCACTATATTGTGTTTATTTGTTTCCCTTTGCATAATATCGGAGAGATTACGTCTCATTGAAAAGGGTAATCACTTAGTGTGCTTAGTGTTGGTTCTAGCGCACATGATCACATAGACTTAACATTGGCCTGATTTTTGAAAGCCTGCCAGTAAAATACCAGCCAGATGGCAACCCTAGCAAAGATTCGAAATAACTTGTCCCCACCCACTGATAAAGCTATACAGAGAAAAGATTCTAAACAGCATGTCCACCCCTGATAGAGCTTTACAGAGCAAAGATTCTAAACAACATGTCCTCCCCTTATAGAGCTGTATAAAGCAAAGATTCTAAACAACATGTCCGCCCCCTGATAGAGCTTTACAGAGCAGAGATTCTAAACAACATGTCTGCCTCCTGATAGAGCTATACAGAGCAAAGATTCTAAACAACATGTCCACTCCCTGATAGAACTATACAGAGCAAAGATTCTAAACAGCATGTCCTCCCCTTATAGAGCTGTATAAAGCAAATATTCTAAACAACATGTCCACCCCCTGATAGAGCTATACATTGCAAAGATTCTAAACAACATGTCCACCCTCTGATAGAGCTACATAGAGAAAAGATTTTAAACAACAAATCCAACTCCTTATAGAGCTATACAGAGCAAAGATTCAAAATAGCATATCCTCCCCTGATAGAGCTATACAGAGCAAGAATTCTAAAAAACATGTCGACCCTCTGATAGAGCTATACAGAACAAAGAGTCTAAACAACATGTCCGTCCCTGATAGAGCTATGCAGAGCAACAATTCTAAACAACATGTCTGCCCCCTGATAGAGCTATACAGAGCAAAGATTCTAAACAGTATGTCTGCCCCCCTGATAGACCTATACAGAGCAAAGATTCTAAATAACATGTCCGCCCCTGGTACAGCTTTCCAGAGCAAAGATTAGGGTTGCTACCTTTTCTTCAAAAAAATACTTGGTACTGTCTCCATAGACTTAACATTGTAAAAACAAACAAACAAGAAATATACTGTGCCTATAAGTGACGGAGTGAGCAGCACCTGAACACAGCTAGTGTTTCACTCCTAGCTCAAATAGTGCAAACAAAGTAAAGTGATCATGTGCGCTAGAACCAACACTAAGCACACTAAGTGATTACCCTTTTCAATGAGACATAATCTCTCCGAAATTATTCAAAGGGAAACAAATAAACCCAATATAGTGAAGTATATCTGGCCAATATATACTTGAAGTACGTAAAGTGTATACGTAAAGAAGGGACTGCAAAATAAAAGTTTTTTTTATTTTATGAACATTCCGACAAGGACTTGTTAAAGGATTTTCAATGTAATATTTTACTGTTTTTACTGCTTTTCATTAAAATATTTACATTTGCATTCCTGCCTTCTCTTCCCATGGGAAATATTCCTGGAGCTGTCTGACAGAGTATACCTGATTTACCTGGGCTCCCTAACGCCATTTTTCCTGAGCAGATTACTGCTCAGATAAATGTGAGTGTACATTCTACACACTTTATGTACATATTGGCCAGATATACTTCACTATATTGTGTTTATTTGTTTCCCTTTGCATAATATCGGAGAGATTACGTCTCATTGAAAAGGGTAATCACTTAGTGTGCTTAGTGTTGGTTCTAGCGCACATGATCACATAGACTTAACATTGGCCTGATTTTTGGGGGCCTGCCAGTAAAATACCAGCCAGATGGCAACCCTAGCAAAGATTCGAAATAACTTGTCCCCACCCACTGATAAAGCTATACAGAGAAAAGATTCTAAACAGCATGTCCACCCCTGATAGAACTTTACAGAGCAAAGATTCTAAACAACATGTCCTCCCCTTATAGAGCTTTACAGAGCAAAGATTCTAAACAACATGTCTGCCTCCTGATAGAGCTATACAGAGCAAAGATTCTAAACAACATGTCCACTCCCTGATAGAACTATACAGAGCAAAGATTCTAAACAGCATGTCCTCCCCTTATAGAGCTGTATAAAGCAAATATTCTAAACAACATGTCCGCCCCCTGATAGAGCTTTACAGAGCAAAGATTCTAAACAACATGTCCGCCCCTGATAAAGCTATTCAGAGCAAAGATTCTAAACAACATGTCTGCCCCCTGATACAGCTATATAAAACAAAGATTCTGAACAACATGGGTGTCCCTTGATAGAACTTTTCCAGTGACTGTAACAAAATATATCAATACAAACATGTGACATTGCACAGCATCGTCATAAAGACCTAACACTGTATATAACAAAATGCAGGGCAAAAATATCTACTAGGAAGTAGTCCTGATGAGCCATCACCAAAAAAATATAATTGGTTTGTCTTTAACCCCTTCATGACCAGACTGTGTTTGGAATGTTGTGCGTTAATGACCGTGGCTGTTTTGACACTTCTGAGGTGTTTGTGTTTAGCTGTAATTTTATTCTTTGTTATTTTCTGTACCAACACATATTATATATTGTATTTTTCAGGACAAGAAGGGCTTTCTTTTGATGCCATTATTTTGTTTATATCATTTATATTATTATGAAAAAAATAGAAAAATATGTTGAAAAATGTATAAAAAAACACTTTTCCTGACTTTTATTTGTAAAATCTTTTACTAAGCTACAAAAGCAAATAAAAAAACCTGCTAATTAGATTCTAATATTGGTTCTGAGTTTAGAAATACCCAATGTTTATATGTTTTTTTGCTTTTTTTTAAATGTTGTATTGTAATAAATACAAGTAGCACCTAGCTGTTTCAAAACCATTTTTTCCAAAATTTGTGTTACTGACATTGTAACATCGATATTAGACATGCATTGCTGAATCAGCCCCGCATGTACACATTTTTTTTAAAGTAGACATCCCAGGGTATTCAAATTGGGGTATTTTAACACTTTTCATGCAGTAATTTTCCCACCAATCTTTGACAAGTTTTGGCGTAGTCATTTTTTGTGTGTTTTTTTCCCCACACTCTTTGTATTTAGGTATGAATTTAAAGCAACTTCCCCTGAGTATAGCGGTACCCCACATGTATAGGTTTGCTAGGTTTATGTGGCAGGTAAAGGGACAAATTTAGGATACGGTCATTGCAGCTTTAAAACATGTATTTATTATGTAATGCTTGTGACTACATTTCCTATCATGCTCAGCCAGCCAAAAGTGACCGTAGCATCATAGGGGATGTAGTCTATAGTAGGAAGCACAAATTGTTGCTATCCTGCGGCTGCATGGATGATATATCCAGCTGCTGCGGGCCCCTATCTACTGTTGGGGGGCCAATGCAAGGCATTTTTTATATAAAATATCCATAGAGGACCACCAACAGACCTAACATGTCACTGGTCCTCTAAGGATTAACGTCTTATTTTTATTTAATTTAATAGTATTTATTTATTTATTTTATTTTTATTATTATTATTTATTTATTTAATTGTATTTACTTTTTTATTTATATTAGACTCTAACTTTATCCCTAGGGTTATGGTTAGTACAAACCCTAATTCTAACTCTAGGATTAGGGTTTTGATGATCTCTAACCCTAACCCAAGGGTTAAGGTTAGCAAAATAAAAATATAAATAAAAAATATATTTGGGCTTGGGGGGACCAGGGGTGGCTTCCAGCACTATATTTAGTCTCTCCCTGCCCCACGATCGCTGTGGAGCAGGGAGAGATTATAGCTGTCAAAGCAGGCAACTGCTTTGACAGCTATTAACATCCGGGCACTGTGATTGGCTGTCACGGTGCCCGGATGTTTCCGGGAGGGGCCTCAACCGATATGGCTGAAGTGTCTCGGTATCGAGACACTTAGCCATGCCGTTTAAATCACGATCGCGGCATGCCAGAGCGCATACCGCGATCGGACCTGCATGACGGTCCTGGACCGTCATTGGTCACGAAGGGAGTTTTTCCTCATGACGGTCCAGGACCGTCATTGGTCACGAAGGGGTTAAAAATGCCTCATCCCTGACTTCACTTGTCTATTGTAAAGTTGCTGTTAAAGTTTGTAGATAAACATTTCATATCCCTGACTTACAATGTACCAGAGGCGTAACTACAAACCACCGAGCCCCGGTGCGGCCCCCTGACCCCACCATGCAACTCCATCCCAGAAATGCCACTTACATGCCTCCCAACTGTTCAGCTTTGTGCCTGGGCTTGTCTTATACCTATCCCATGCATGCTTAAACTCCTTCACTGTATTAACCTCTACCACTTCTACTGGAAGACTATTCCATGCATCCACTACCCTCTCAGTAAAGTAATACTTTCATTAGTCCCTGGCCTTATCCTTTATCTAGGATAGCCTTATACCTATCCCATGCATGCTTTAACTCCTTCACTGTATTAACCTCTACCACTTCTACTGGAAGACTATTCCATACATCCACTACCCTCTCAGTAATGTAATACTTTCATTAGTCCCTGACCTTATCTAATATCTAGGATAGCCTTATACCTATCCCACGCATGCTTAAACTCCTTCACTGTATTAACCTCTACCACTTCTACTGGAAGACTATTCCATGCATCCACTACCCTCTCAGTAAAGTAATACTTTCATTAGTCCCTGACCTTATCTTATATCTAGGGATAGCTTTATACCTATCCCATGCATGCTTAAACTCCTTCACTGTATTAACCTCTACCACTTGTACTGGGAGACTATTCCATACATCCACTACCCTCTCAGTACAGTAATCCTTTCATTAGTCCCTGACCTTATCTTATATCTAGGATAGCCTTATACCTATCCCACGCATACTTAAACTCCATTGTATAAACCTTTACCACTTTTACTGGAAGACTATTCCATTTATCCACTACCCTCTCAGTAAAGTAATACTTTCATTAGTCCCTGGCCTTATCTTATATCTAGGATAGCCTTATACCTATCCCACGCATGCTTAAACTCCTTCACTGTATTAACCTCTACCACTTCTACTGGAAGACTATTCCATGCATCCACTACCCTCTCAGTAAAGTAATACTTTCATTAGTCCCTGGCCTTATCTTATATCTAGGATAGCCTTATACCTATACCACGCATGCTTAAACACCTTCACTGTATTAACCTCTACCACTTCTACTGGAAGACTATTCCATGCATCCACTACTCTCTCAGTAAAGTAATACTTTCATTAGTCCCTAGCCTTATCTTATATCTAGGATAGCTTTATACCTATCCCATGCATGCTTAAACTCCTTCACTGTATTAACCTCTACCACTTCTACTGGAAGACTATTCCATACATCCACTACCCTCTCAGTAAAGTAATCCTTTCATTAGTCCCTGGTCTTATCTTATATCTAGGATAGCCTTATACCTATCCCACGCATGCTTAAACTCCTTCATGTTTTAACCTCTACCACTTCTACTGGAAGACTATTCCATTCATCTACCACCCTCTCAGTAAAGTAAAATAACTTTTCTGACAACAAAAAAAGTTAAAATATTTGGAGGAGGACCCCAAATATATGTATATAACTAGCTGCATGTATACTTAAATGAACTTTTTAATATTATATTCAACAATTTTCATATATAATGAAAATGTTATTTAAAAATTGTGCATTTCTTATTTTTATTACGTTCTTCTGCACCCACATTGCACCTCAAGGTCTTTACACAGCACTATACAGTACCCACAGCACTTGGCTTGTACTCATATTGCACCCACACGATTTGGCATGCTGCAGTGTAAATTTATAGCATGTTTTGCAGGGGCAGTGCAGTAGGACAAAGTGACACTGTGGTATGTACTGGTGGGCAGTGTCACTTTCCCCCATAGTACATGTTATATTTCCCCACAGAACATGCCACAGTTTCATTTTGGCCACAGCCAATTTTCCCATTATGCCACGATTAGTCTGCCCACTAATATACCACAGCCAGAGATTCAGATTGCCAATTAATATGCTACTGCCATTTTCCCCATTAATATGCCACTATTAGCCTGCCCATTGATATGCCACAGCCAGATTGGCAATATGCCACAGCCAATGTTCCCATTAATATGCCACTATTAACCTGCCCATAAATTTGACACAGCTAATTTCCCATTAATATGCCACTAGTATCCTGCCCATAAATATGCCACAGCCAATTTCCCATTGATATGCCACTATTAGCCTGCCCATAAATATGCCACAGCCAATTTGCCATTAATATGCCACTATTAGCCTGCCTATTAATATGCCACAGGCAATTTGCCCATTAATATGCCACAGACAATCTGTCCAATAATCCACCACACCCCTCCTCCTCCCTTCCACAGTACTCCTCTGAGTTTTATTTTGCCATTAATATGCCAGAATTATTTTACCATTTACTTGCCAGTATTGTTTTGCCCACCATTTGCCAGTTATTTTGCCCATCATTTGCTAGTCATATTTTGCCCTTCATTTGCTAGTTATTTTGCCCATCATTTGTCAGTGTTATTTTGCCCATTTGCTAGTCATATTTTGCCCATCATTTGCCAGTTATTTTGTCCATAATTTGCCAGTTTTATTTTGCCCATTTTGCTAGTAATATTTTGCCCATCATTTGCCAGTATTATTTTGCCCATCATTTGCCAATTATTTTGCCCATTTTCCAGTATTATTTTGCCCTTCATTTGCCAGTATTATTTTACCCTTCATTTGCCAGTTATTTTGCCCATTTTCCAGTATTATTTTGCCCTTCATTTGCCAGTTATTTTGCCCATTTGCCAGTGTATTTTGCTGCCCATAATTTGCCTGTATTATTTTGCCCATTTGCCAGTTATTTTGCCCATTTGCTAGTCATATTTTGCCCATTTGCCAGATATTTTTCCCATCATTTAAACCCCGCCCCCCCAGTACTTACCTGTACGCTGCTCGTTGCCCTGTTTCCTCCGTAATGTTTCCTGCACACACGGTGCGTGCAGGAAATACAGCCACCGGATGTAACGTTTCTGGTGGTTGTGACGAAAAGCCGGTGGATGCGAACTCACGGGGGCTGCGATCATGACTGTCTCTGTGTGCGACAGTCACACGGGCAGCGGGGGACCATGTGGCAGCTGCTTTGGGTCCCAAGAATGAATGGAGCCTGGGCAGCTTCCCCGTTTACCCACACTTTTTTTTGTAGGGGTTGACAGGGCAGCCGGGCCCTCTGGAGTGACGGGCCCGACCCCTGCACCAAAGGTAGGTACACCACTGCAATGTACTGTGAAGATCTCACAGAAGTGCAACTCAATAAACTGTTCTCTGCATAATGTATAGTTTGGGGAGGGAGATTAAACGCTGATCTTCTGCATCTCACATGTAGAGACTAACTCCCTATTTGTTGTACAACTGTTCTCTCCACTGTTGTCGCTCTTCACTCCTTTCATGATGAGGACTGCTGCTAGTGGCCATGGCATGATGAGAGTTGAAGTGCCATTCGAGTTTGAATGATGCAAAGGTTTACAACCAAGTGTCAGTGGCTTACCACTAAGTGATGGACTCAGAGGCCTCCGACCAGGGGAATACCTTTCTGGTTTTCCTAGGGGTTAAAAAGTAGATATCTGCCAGAATCTTTGGAAGGTGCCAAAGGCCATGGAAGAAATGGCATGCATGTATTTTTGCAACCCATTAATGGCGCTGTCCCCTCATCACTAAGTATACTCAAAAAACATTTTTCTATAGATTTATCTATAACCACAGGTACAAATGGTGTGCAGTAGATATAGGTGCCCATGAAGGCCATCATCCGGTGGACCCCTACTCCTTCTCTCTCACATCTGAGGTGTCATTGCAGCAATATTTGCCTTGAATGATGCAAAGTGGGAATATGGCTGCAGTTGTTTGTAGGTGTGTATGGGTGTGTAGTGCACATTTTGCACTTAGATTGGTTGCTTGTTGTGTGTGCTTGACGGATATGTGGTTGCATGTTTTAGGAAATGCCAGCATGTCCTCTTGTTTGGCGTTGATCTGTAGCATGTGTATAGTTCAAGAGCAAGCATGGTATGGGTGATGAAGTTGTTTTGCCGCTCTACGTGTTTGCTGATGTTCAGGAATGTTTAATCCTGTGTAGATACAAAAGTATTTGACACCTGACCATTACACCTAGAGGGTCTTTTATGACATGGCAGTCTAAATAATTAATATCTAGTTGGTCCCCCTTTGCAGTATAACAACTTCCACTCTACTGGGAGCATTTGCGAGGTCGGGTATTGATGATGACCTTGCTTTGTGCACTGGGGCGCAGTCATGCTGGAATAGAAAAGGGCCTTCCCCAAACTGTGCAAAATGTTTTGGTATGCTGGAACATTAAGATTTCCTACATTGGGAGTAGGGGATCTAGCCCAACAGCCAGCAAACTTTACAGTAACGTTCTCCTGGCATCTACCAAACCCAGACACCAATCAGACTGCCAAGTCTGTCGCTCCATAAAAATCAAATAAAGGATCCAGCACTCCAGTCAATTGCAGTGGAAAAAACTGGCTTGAAAAAAACCCACCAGGGTTGAAACGTTGCCTATGTTTTGAATAAAACTCTCCACTGCAATTGACTGAGTGCTGGATCCTTTATTTGATTTTTATGCACTGTTGGCTTGGGTGGCGCCCCAGGACCTCGGCACCACCACACACCTTGAGTGCAGATACGGATCTATCTTTATTTATTAAGTCTGTCTCTCCAGTCTCTCTCTCCCTACCCAGAATAAGGTGGCATATGGATTAAGTAGGCATTAAGGAATATTTGTGTAAGTCATGTGTGTCTATTTGTCATTTTTTATGTTAGTCCTATTTGCCAAAAAAAAAAAATCTTAAATATGGACGTATATCAAGTATGGCTTAATTGTATTTAAAATCTATGTTTAAAAAAAAAAATTATAATAAAAAAAATTAATGACTCTTAGGCAGATAGTTCTAATGTTATGTTAGGTGTTTGGTTACAATTTTTAAACAGCTATAAGTTATTTGTACCAAGTCACAAGTACTTGAGACCTCTTTTTCATGCTATGGTAACGGGGGTCAGTGAATTACTTGTGTGCACTAGTCAGTGTGTATTTCTATGTTAGAAATAGGACTTTATTACCGAGCTCACTAGTGATTTTAGCTCATCCATTGATGTTGCACGTTAATTTATCGAAAATTTAATTTTTTGCATTAGTGAACTGTTTTAAATTGACACCAACTGCATGCTTTCAGCAGGAATACAATACAACATGCTACACTTTTATAAAAACATATACATACAATAACAATCTATTAAAATATATATTTTGTGTCTACCGCTAAATATTTTTAAAATTATTGACCCAAAACTAGCCTCAGTGATAAAAATGCTGTGTAAACCCCCTTTGCTCACCTTTTCCCAAATGGTGACAGTTTAATGCAATAGTTTAATGTATATGACTTTTTCTCCATTAGTCTGTTCAACCAGGATACTGATGTATTTAGCCAGAGGACAGAAATGACTTTTTTTAAAATTCAATTCACAGAAAATTCACAGCAAATAACAAACAAACACAAACCTTCAAGGAATCTCTAAAGCTGAGAGTAGGAAAGGGGATCTTTTTTATATATTTCTGCTAATCTTCCTCTCCTCCCTGTTTACCAAATTAATGAACAATATAAGAACATATAGAACAAGAATCTGTTTTTTTTTTTTACTCCAGAGAATTAATTAAAATCACCACTGTTGGTACTCGTCATCAAAGAAATAATTACATTTACCAAGAGTTATTAAGACTCCCTTACACTTTTTTTTTTTAAACCATTCAAATAGTGTGGTTCATTTTAACTATTTTAACTTTGTGTTTCAAAAGTTCTAAGTTATCTGTAACTATTTAGGATGAATGAGAAATAGGGTAACAATTGAAATAGAGGTGTTAAAAATAAGAAATTATTTGGAAAGATTTTACTATATTTGAATTTTTACTTCTCCAGAAATTTTCCAGTTTTTAAATTCCTCTGTCCGCTGATTCCTACTCCTTCGGTGGGATTTTAACTATTCCATGACGTCAAACAACCCTGACTAATAAAACAAAATGATAAAATGAACCATCATCTTAAGCCACTTTGAATTTTGAACACCAGGGCAGTGCACACACACAGTGCTGCCAGCCTCTAGACACCAGGGAACTGTGGGTGATTGCTGGGTAAGTCCTGGTTGTGCAATGTTGATGATAGGGCATGTCCTGGGTCTGCAATATGGGTGATGGGGCATATCCTGGGGTGCTGGGTTCAGTCCTCGGTTTGCAATGTGGGTTATGGGGGCATGTCCTGGTTGTCCAGTGTGGGTGATGCAGAATGCCTCGAGTGTCCAATGTGGGTGATGGGGCATGTGCTGGGGTATGTTCTGAGTTTGCAATGTGGGTGCTGGGGCATGTCCTGGGTGTGGAATGTGGGTGCTGGGGAATGTCCTTGGGTTGGAATGTGGGTGCTGGGGCATGTCCTGGGTGTGGAATGTGGGTGCTGGGGATTGTCCTGGGTGTGGAATGTGGGTGATGGGGCATGTTCTGAGTTTGCAATGTGGATGCTGGGGAATGTCCTGGGTGTGGAATGTGGGTGATGGGGCATGTCCTTGGTGTGGAATGTGGGTGATGAGGTATGTCCTGGGTGTGCAGTGTGAGAGATGGGGCATGTCCTCGGTGTAAAATGTTGGTGATGGGGTATGTTCTGAGTTTGCAATGTGGGTGCTGGGGCATGTCCTGGGTGTGGAATGTGCATGATGGGGTATGTCCTGGGTGTGCAGTGTGAGTGATGGGCCATGTCCTGGGTGTCCAATGTGGGTGAGGGGGCATGTCCGGGTCTTCAATGTGGGTGATGAAGCATGTCCTGGGTCTTCGATGTGGGTGATGGAGCATGTCCTGGGTCTTCGATGTGGGTGATGGGGCATGTCCTGGGTGTCCAATGTGGGTGATGGAGCATGTCCTGGGTCTTCAATGTGGGTGATGGGGCATGTTCTGGATGTCCAATGTTGGTGATTTGTCATGTCCTGGGTGTGCAGTGTGGGTGATGGAGCATGTCCTGGGTCTTCAATGTGGGTGATGGTGCATGTCCTGGGTCTTCGATGTGGGTGATGGGGCATGTTCTGGATGTCCAATGTTGGTGATTTGTCATGTCCTGGGTGTGCAGTGTGGGTGATGGAGCATGTCCTGGGTCTTCAATGTGGGTGATGGTGCATGTCCTGGGTCTTCGATGTGGGTGATGGGGCATGTTCTGGATGTCCAATGTTGGTGATTGGTCATGTCCTGGGTGTGGAATGTGCATGATGGGGTATGTCCTGGGTGTGCAGTGTGAGTGATGGGCCATGTCCTGGGTGTCCAATGTGGGTGAGGGGGCATGTCCTGGGTCTTCAATGTGGGTGATGAAGCATGTCCTGGGTCTTCGATGTGGGTGATGGAGCATGTCCTGGGTCTTCGATGTGGGTGATGGGGCATGTCCTGGGTGTCCAATGTGGGTGATGGAGCATGTCCTGGGTCTTCAATGTGGGTGATGGGGCATGTCCTGGGTCTTCAATGTGGGTGATGGGGCATGTCCTGGGTCTTCAATGTGGGTGATGGGGCATGTCCTGGGTCTTCAATGTGGGTGATGGGGCATGTCCTGTGTCTTCAATGTGGGTGATGGGGCATGTTCTGAGTTTGCAATGTGTGTTCTGGGGCATGTCCTGGGTGTGGAATGTGCATGATGGGGTATGTCCTGGGTGTGCAGTGTGAGTGATGGGCCATGTCCTGGGTGTGCAATGTGGGTGATGGGGCATGTCCTGGGTCTTTAATGTGGGTGATGGGGCATGTCCTGGGTCTTCAATGTGGGTGATGGAGCATGTCCTGGGTGTGCAGTGTGGGTGATGGGGCATGTCCTGGGTGTCCAATGTGGGTGATTGGTGATGTCCTGGGTGTGCAGTGTGGGTGATGGGGCATGTCCTGGGTATCCAATGTGGGTGAGGGGGCATGTCCTGGGTCTTCGATGTGGGTGATGGGGCATGTCCTGGGTCTTCGATGTGGGTGATGGGGAATGTGCTGGGTTAAGTTTTGGGTCTGCAGTCTTGTCCCTTGGGAAGCAAAGTGCAGCCAGTTGTACAAGGGCCCTTGTGTGAGTGTGGGGTGCAAGGTGTTGGATATTCTTTTAAAGCTCTACAGAAATAAAGTGTGCACAGTCTTATCACATGGAACACATGGCTGAAAGGGGGCCGTGCAGTTTTTATGGAAACAAAACACGAGTAGGTACCACAAGAAACAGTGAACAGTAAGATCTGTAAACAGCACCCCCTACTGATGAAACAGTATATAACACAATGCATTTATACAATAGCTGTTGCAACAGAATACACAAACACAGTATTCCAACACAAGGAGTTAATGGGATGTGTGAATGGGTGCAGTTGCGATTGTTGTCCACCAGAGGACTATAAATAGGGGATGCATCCAGCAGCCATCTTAATCATTCAGCTCAGCATACAACGTCTGCTCTCCCTCCCTGGTTTATATAGGTTATGTTTTTTTTATTATGTTCTAATTGTTTTTTCTTGTCACAGCAGACGGGGTGTCCTTGCCAAATGGGGTGGATCAGAGCTAAAGGTAAAGATGGTGTTTCGGTCTTATTCTAATCACACATAGAGTGGACGTGCCCACTGAGCCAAAGGCAGGCTTGTGGTCAGCATTAAATTGGGGGCATGGAGCCCCGAGGTTTGATTGATGGGTAATACGAGGAGGAGGGGAAGCGCCCAGGGAATGTCATGGTTAGTCACTGATTGTTAGTATTGGCAAGGATGATCTGTGTTAATGTTCATTTTATATATTAAGTCATCACCAAGCTAAAGCCTTGTGTCATTTATTTGGGGAATAGAGGGGAGGGGTGTGCGTTTAGAGGGATTTTAACAAAATGCATGGTCTCCACTACCTTCACACAGGTTGCTGGGGCATGTTCTGGGTGTGCAGTGTGGATGATGGGGCATGTACTGGTGTGCTGTGGTAAGTCATGGGTCTGCAGTGTGGGTGATTATCTATGTCCTGGGTGTGCAAAGTGGGTGATTCAGGAATGTTGGTGCTGGAACATGTCCTGGGTGTGCAAAGTGGGTGATTCAGGAATGTTGGTGCTGGAACATGGAAAAACTCAGAAAGAGGCACTATCATTTTTAATTATTATTTTAATGAGTCATAAACTTTCAGTTACAATATTTATTAGTAAGTTACATAGGGTAAATAATATACACAGTTATTTGATATGTCATTTATACTTTTCACAAAACAGACTCTTTGGTAAAAAAACACTCTTAAATAAAAAAAATAAATAAAAAAAACCCATAAATTATTCACTTTGGAAAAAAAAAAGGGAACATAACCTATGAATCAAGAACATAAGCCTTAAATATAATAATTTTAGTGGAACCAGATTGAGATGATCTCAGATAGACAAACAGACCATTGCCCTCTAGTGGGTAGACATGAAATAGACTAATGAAGGTGTAGCCGTAATAGAGACTGACTGAATTTGCGGTTATACAGTAATTTCGGCAAGCCGGCTTGGCATTACAGAACTATTGTATACTTGACGCGTTTAGCTGAACAGAATTTACTTTAAAAAAAATACCAAGATAACTTTAAAAAATATAACTATTGAAGGGTACGTAAAACCTTCAGAAAATAGAAGCATTCAGTCCCTAGTTCAATTGTAGTAGAAAAAAGAATGGAACAAATGAGCGAGAAAAGGGGGATAGAAGAGCTAGTGGCCAACCAAGGGCAGGATTCTTAATTTCACGAGGGGGTCAGCTGTAGGTAACATGAGAAAATGGTACAACGTGAAAGATAAACTTCATTGTAAAAGAGGAAAATAATATAAAAGGTGGGAAACGGTTAGTGGAGATGGTTCAAGACTAGTAAGAAAAAAAAGAGTTAGTGGGAAGAAGAGGGTATCACTAATGTGGAGACACCAGCTGAGGCGAGGGGGCTCCGCAAAAAATGGAGCTTCAGGATCCCATCTTGCATCCTAGAGATTCACACTTTTAAAAAAAAAAATGGAAGCATTGCCCTGGGGAGATCGCGCAAACAACAATATCATAGTAAGATGAAACATGTACATAAATAAAGTCCCTCTGCACACGTGTTCAATTCTGTATCTCAGGTTGCGAAAACCGTTTAGATGGTCCTGGAAAGAGTTCTTAAAAAAAAAAAAAAAGGCAAAAAGTAAACATAGATAACAAGAGAAACCCCTGTTTGTAGAAGCAATATCCAACCAGGTTAATGGTGAGTTCACTGCCTAGTCATGGTTTTAAGGAGTGCACGCTGCCTCCAGGGGTGCACCACCTCCATCCACGAAGACGGTATGTTGAACGCCTCCAAAAAGGCTGCAATATCTTCAATAGAGGAAACTGAAAGTGCTTTATCGTCTTTAGCCACTGTCAATAACTGCGGCAGTCTTCAGAGATATTTAATAGCCAGGTGTCTGGTTAGGGGGGGGGAGGCATAGATTTCCTCCACAGCAGTGTGGAGACTGAAAGGTCATCAACAATTTGCAACTGTGACCCCCTCAAACACGATTAGTGTGTCCGACAGTGATCGGTATTGAATTACTATATGCCTGGGAGCCGCTGTGTCTTATGAGTGCATCGTTTAGTAAGAAGTCCAGTTGGTTTGCATGAGGCTTTATGAACTGAAGTATAGGGATATAGGGTCAGAGGGATGACCCCGTGTATTGTATTCACCTGCCTGGACATTTCCTTGTCTGATGATTTACAGGTCTTCCTAGAGCTGACATCAGTAACTCATGAAGAAGGCCAATTATAGATCATTAAAAGTGTAATCGGAATAAGGCACTGATTATAGTAATAGATATTTACCCCAGACCTTGCTTTAAAGCTTTGCACCATAATATTTTCTCTCAAGCTGACTTAAATGTTCCTAACTTTCGTAGGGCTCTTAGTACATCTCTGTTTTTCAGGCTGTAAATCAAAGGGTTCAATGTGGGGGTGATGACTGTAATCAATACTGATCCAATCTTGTCTGATACAGAAAGCCCTGGTCTCATATACATGAACATAGCTGTGCCGTAGAACAGGGTCACAACCACCAAGTGCGACAAACAGGTGGAAAAGGCTTTGGATCTTCCAGACTGGATTCTGATGATTGCCGTAACAATTTTACAGTATGAACCAAGAATGAGGAGGAGAGGAACCAGCAGGAGAACGAGGCTACTTCCAAAGCTGATGCCGTCTACCACAGAGGTGTCATCACACGTGAGGCGTATCAGCGAATTAACTTCACAGAAGTAATGGTCAATCACATTGGGACCACAGAATGTTAAGCGACTTGTTAGAACGATACTAACTAATGACATGATAAAGCTGACTGTCCATGAAATGGTGGCCATCCCTGAGCAGGCCAGTCTGGTCATAACCACGTTATAGTGCAGAGGCTTGCAGATCGCAACCAAACGATCGTACGCCATGAACAACAGAAGGAGACATTCACTTTCTCCAAAAAGAAGGTAGAAAAAACTCTGGGCCTGGCAGCCTGCCAATGAGATACTTCTTTTTCCCGATAAGAAGTTCACTAGCATTTTGGGGACAGTGGTGGAAGGGCCACAGAGATTATTGAAAGAGAGATTGACGAGGAAGAAATACATGGAGTTGTGTAGGCGTCGATCGCAGCCCACCGCCAGGATAAGGAGGACATTCCCGGCCAGCGAGGTGGTGTAGACAACCAGGAAAAGCAGGGATAATAATACTTGCACATTTTGGACATTGGAGAGTCCCAGCAGAATAAAATCTGTGACCACGCTCTCATTCCTGCTTTCCATTCCAAACGATGATTCATTTACATGGATCTATGGGGAGAATAAAGAAATGACTTTTATAACATTTCAAATTAATATATAGCTATACAATATGGTCCAAATGTGTTACTCAAATCTGATTTTGGTTTCATATAAAACTGATGTGTGGGACAAAGTATAATACGAAATGACATCATTTTCACTAATACAATTCATGAATAAGTTTGTTAGAACGTAAAGGAAATAAAACAATATCTCAATATTTGGTATTACCACAGGGACAGTATTTCATTGGTAGGGTTATACAAAATTGGCTTCAGGCTAGTATAATATATACCGTATATATATATATATATATATATGTAACATGGGCCAGATCAGTCTTTACTGAGTACACCGTTAGGTCAATGGCGGTAATATCCTGCAAGAGGAAGCCCTTTATTTGTGGTGTGAAACGCGTTGCGTATATTGAAGCTGCCGCCCTCTCCTACATTGTGTTTGCTACACCTGTGAACTGCCTGCAGATTTACTCACTCCTGCTAACTCCATGTCAAAAAAACAGTTCAAAAAGAGTGTTATATGGCAAAAACACATGTGCAGCACATACACCAATAAGGAAAGGAACCACACTGTGAAAATAAAAGGGGACAATAAACTGAGGTGTGAATTTACCATCAAACAAGACACAGAGAGCAACGTCCAAATCAAAATGTATTAATAACCATTTTTTTAAAGACTTTTGGGGCTTTTTTTGTAATAGTTTTTTTGTTATTTTATTAATAAACAAGGTCAGGGCAGGAATGGGACATTTAAAGGGGAAGGGAGGGGAGGGGGGAGATTTATTTCAGCAGAGGAGTGCAACTGGTTGATGGTAAGTAATCAAAGATTCAATGGGCGCAGAGTGATGTACTCATATTAAAATGAGGAGGAGCAGGATGTACCAGGAAGGAATTATTTACGGTAAGGACAATAAAGTTATGGAATCCACTGTCAAGAGAGGTGGCGCTATCAACTACAATAGATGGATTAAAAAAAGGATTTGGATATTTATTTATTTATTTTTAGAAAAGAAGGACATACAGGGTTATTAATATTGGAATAATAATTAATAATAGGGCTTGTTGATCCAAGGAGAAATCTGATTGCCTTTCGAGAGTCAAGAAGGATTGTTTTCCCCTGAGTGCCAACATTTTAAAGGTTTATTTAGGGTTAGATCAAATTAGATTTTATTATTTTTTTTAGCCTTCTTTTGGACCAAAAGCAGGATGATAGGTAGAAGGGTTGAACTTGATGGTCTTTTTTCAACCTAAATTACTATGCTACTTTGGCGTTAAGTTTGGAATGCTCAATCTCAATTCCTACAGTTCTCTTTTTCATGATTAAAGCTCAGTGTCAGGTTAGTGTTTATGAAATCATAGAAAGTGAACAAAAGCCGGCATAAAACAACAGACAAACAACGAAACGTCAACAATTTCAGCTCATAAACGTTCCCTTAATCTTCCACTATTCCAAATATAAATAGCAAAGTGATATCACATGAATGATTCTTTATACATGGGTTTCTGCGGACCCCCAGAGTACCTCGTCATTTCAGAAGGACCAGGATTAAACACTATCGCCATGCCTTGTTTATAAATAACTCCAGTTATACTTTAACCCCTTCCCGACCTTATGACGAGTTAACTCGTCATAAGAGCCGCAGCGTTAGCGACCTTATGACGAGTTAACTCGTCATGCAGTCTAGCCGGCGGTGCGCTCCGTGGGCATCACCAGCTAGTCTGCAACGGGTCCAGGACTAAGCCTCGCACCCGAGGCAAAGCTCCTGGACCCGATCGGTCGATTTCCGGGCATGTGATCGCGGTGATTTAGTCATCACCGCGATAACATGCAAATTAGATGGCAAAGTCAGTGTGTTCACACACTGACTTTGCCTCTAATTCACTCCCTGTGCTTCACATTCTTATAGTGAAGCACAGAGTGTGACCTGTAAGTAAAAATAAATTAATTACATACACATAGGTAAAAAAAAAATTAAAAAAAATTAACACTTTCATTGCTGATCACAGTTTTTAACTGTGATCAGTTTCCTTCCACTTTATGGCCCTCATTTAGTTTTTTTTTTAACAGATTTTTTTATTTTTACAATTTATAAAGTTTTTTTGAATAAATAAAGGTAATTTTAATATATTTATTTAATAAAATGTAACCCCTGCATGCCTGTTGCATGATTTTTACTGATCTGACATCGCACTCTTCAGAGTTTTTTTCTGTCTTTTTTGTTATGGGGGGTTTGGGAACCAATATTTTTCTTTTTTATTAGTTAGTTAATTAGGGGGGATAAGTGGGTTAGTGTTGCACTAGTTATGTAGCTTATTATTGGGAAAATAATGGGGAAAAACTTTTTTTCCCTAAAAAATTTCCTCTTTTATATGTATTTTTTAATACTAAAATGTAAATCATTTTTATGTATAGGGTATCAAAAGAAAGCTCTAACTGTCCTCTAAAAAACAACATATAACTTGTATGGGTACGTTAAATGAGGGAGAGGAAATTTATGTTTCAAAAACCGCGTATTAAAAATTGAAAAACGCTCTGGTCCTTGGCCCAGGAAAATCCCTGGTCCTTAAAGGGTTAAGCTCTTTCATTGTATGTACCGGTCATACATTCATAGATTTTTCGTGGTATAAAAAAATATATAACTGGAATATTTCAATCAACACTAACCTTCTAATTGTTATGAAGACAATAAACTAATACTCAATCCCATCGTGCAAACTGTGCAATAGTTTTTGCTTTAATGAAAAAATACAAAGAAAGTCCATTTTTGAACCTTCTTTGCTCCATATATCAGGTAGTCCATCCTGAAGGAAGATCTCACCCAAGATTCTAAACAACATGTCTGTCCGCTGATAGAGCTATACAGAGCAAAGATTCTAAACAACATGTCTGTCCCCTGATAGAGCTATACAGAGCAAAGATTCTAAACAACATGTCCACCCCCTGCTAGAGCTATACAGAGCAAAGATTCTAAACAACATGTCTGCCCCCTGATAGAGCTATACAGAGCGAAGATTCTAAACAACATGTCCACCACCTGATAGAGCGTTACAGAGCGAAGATTCTAAACAACATGTCCGCCCCCTGATAGAGCATTACAGAGCGAAGAGTCTAAACAACATGTCCAACACCTGATAGAGCATTACAGAGCGAAGATTCTAAACAACATGTCCACCACCTGATAGAGCGTTACAGAGCGAAGATTCTAAACATGTCCACCACCTGATAGAGCTATACAGAGCAAAGATTCTAAACAACATGTCCACCCCCTGATAGAGCTATACAGAGCAAAGATTCTAAACAACATTTCCGCCCCCTGAAAGAGCTATACAGAGCAAAGATTCTAAACAACATGTCCACCACCTGATAGAGCTATACAGAGAAAAGATTCTAAGCAACATGTCCACCCCCTGATAGAACAATGCAAAGGAAAGAGGGCTTAAACTTTGACTTTTCCTAAAAAGTATTTATATTTAAAACATTTACACTTAATGTAATAGTTAATTTTTTGCCTACAGCTATTCTTTAAGAAACCATGTAAATAATCTACTTTATCATATGTAAGTAGATTACGTTTAAAACAATATGTTAGTATGTAATACCTGCTCAACCAATGTGAGATTTACTCCTGGAATACTTCATGGCTCAAGAGTTGACATCGTATTTTAAATTAAAATGAGTTTCATAGAAAGAAAGAAACTTCAATGCACGTAAGACTTAAATAAAGTAATATATGAAGGTAATGCTAGAAGACGGTAATCTTTATATATTTCACTTCAAAGCTCCCTCAATTCCCAAGCTATTAACATAAACAGAACAAGATGTGATTATACTCCTGAGGACTGATTAACGAGTCCTCATTAGACATTTATTAAAGGACCAGTGTTTGTCCTCATCAACAAAATAACTAATTATAATAGCCAAACATTAAGTGGAGCCCTCTCTTTAAAAAAGTCTAAAGGAGCATTTCGGAGAGTGTGATTCTTTCAAAAAATAATAAGGCTATCTCAGGTAAGTGTTTCCGGAATCACATTTTTTTTCACGATAAGGTAAACAAAAGGTGGAATAAACAAACAAACAAACAAACAAACGTTGGATGCCAGATACTGGAACTTTAAGATCTGTACTAGGGTTCTGTCTGCAAGATGACTTACCACATCAACTCAAATAAAGTAAATGATGTGTACACACACAAACATGCCAACATATTAAAAACATTTATACAAGATGTGCTTCGGCCATCTTGTTGTGCATATCATGTTGCTTATTTTCATCACCCATCCTTTAAGTTGCTCTGAGCAGGAGGATCCATTCTTTCCATTGAGGGTCCTGCCCTAAGTGTTTTTTTTTTTTGTTTTTTTTCATTTAATGCATTTTTATTATAGCCATTCCAGAAGAACCAGAGGTATTCTAACTTGTTCGGACTTGTTCAATAACATGTTCTTACCCTGGTAATGATAAATTATTTAAACTTAGAATCTGCTTTGTATTCAGTGAGTTTTCCATTTGTAGACACTCTAAGGCAGCAGCTTTAATGACTATTCATTTAATATGTAATTTAATGTAATTATTGGTACACATATATATATATATATAATTCCAAGTAGTGGTCTGGATCAAGACATTATGATCCCTGGGTCCAAGGTTCACACTCTAATGTCATTCAGTTAGTTAGGTTATACAGCTCACACTCTAATGTCATTCAGTTAGGTTATACAGCTCACACTCTAATGTCATTCAGTTAGGTTATACAGCTCACACTCTAATGTCATTCAGTTAGGTTATACAGCTCACACTTTAATGTCATCCAGTTAGGTTATACAGCTCACACTCTAATGTCATTCAGTTAGGTTATACAACTCACACTCTAATGTCATTCAGTTAGGTTATACAGCTCACACTCTAATGTCATACAGTTAGGTTATACAGCTCACACTCTAATGTCATTCAGTTAGGTTATAACGCAACGTGTGTTTGTTTTTTATCAACAAAAATCATGCAATGTTTCAAAGCAACAGTAACAAGATTCAAAAAAAATATTTAGAAACCGATTTGTTTCATAGCTTTAGGGAAAGCTTTCCTGAATTATCACAGCTTGCAGTGTCAGCTTCAGAAAAAAACATTAAAATTAATTTTAAAAAAATCAATATCACAGACATCTGGAATATAAAAAAAGCAGCGTCTCTTCTCCCCTGTGACTACTCTGATGGCTGACGGGTACCATTTCAGCAGCCAGTAACCGGAAAACGTGGGTGAGAAGCAATGGGGAAGTAAGACCTTTCACAGTGGCACATCTTCAGTGGTGTCCAGCAAATTAAACTCTGTTACAAATTAAATAATACAATGCTTGTCACAGGTACTGACATGAGCCTCGGCACCCATGTAGATGATCCAAATTAACGTGGTGACCATAGACAGGGCATAATGCCCGGAAGAGCCTGGAAAGGATCTTTTTCACCACCGGCATAATGTTCTTTGGGAAGGGGGTACCATTATTTTTGGGAAATATCCCTTTTGGTTTTCATTTGAACCTCTCACCAGTCTATTAGCAGACTCATTTGTTTTGGAGCAGAGAAAGCTGTGGATTTTCAGACCCATTTATCATATTGCTACCGGCACCAGACATGACAGGATTACTGAGTGCAGCTATCACTGATGGTACCAGAGATCAGGTTAATGCGATTTAAAGAAATCAACAATGTGTACTGCAACTCAAATATGCTGGTCCCCCCTGTGATCCATCAGGAGAGTCACCTTCAGGTCCAGACCTGATTGATGGATGCCTGAGCTGTAGTGTTGAGTGAACCCGAACCGCACTGTTTGGGTTCGTACCGAACTTTACGGTTTTTGGAACCAGGAGGCGGACACGGACGTTTCACTGTACGTCCGTGTTGGAGTTAGGGGTTTGGCGATTACATTGTATGTAATGCTATGGGCTTTCTATAAACCGAAATAGAGTCCCCATACATAAGAAATTCTCAAAACCGTTGTATCCCTGGCTCCAACTTCCACTTTGGACTGAAGATCCGATCCTTATTGAGCACTTGTTTCAGGGGGTCAGACAGGATGGTTTTGAACAGCAATATTTAAATTGTTCCATGCTCTTTGACCTGTAAAAGATGACTTGTCCAGTCAGCGGGCTGGGATTTTTGGAGTGCGGTAGTAATTTTAACACAGCGGTTTAAGGGCTTTATAGGGATGGTGTCACCCAAACATTGTCTTTACTGTGAATGTAAAGCATATACAATGATTGAAAATGATCTATACATTGTATTAGCAAAATTGCAAGCACATAGCATGCCGATTACACATTTCCCATTGGAAAGCAGTTCATTTGCCTACCGTGCCACAAGTGATGTCATAAACAGGAGACGCCACAGACACATGTAACCCCATCAATGATAGCGAAAAGTTCTCTGGTGGTGCTGCTCTATTGCCTCAATGCCGAGGCAATTTTTCTTCTGGGGCACCCACGATCGCAATGCGGGGGCACCATATTGGAGAGTAGCATGCTCCTCCAATATGGCTGGTGCCCTCTTGTGGGTAGAGCGTCTGAAGTGAAAAAAAATGTATTCACTCTGATGCTGTTGCTAGACTTCCCCTAGAGGCAGTCAGCACCATTGCAATGAAAAAATTAAATAAATAAAAAAAACTTTTAGCTTAAATCTAGGGTTAGGGTTAGCATACTGGTTAGGGTTACAATTAAATTAGGTTTAGCATAAGGGATATTTACAAGAAATGGTTTATTGGTTACAATAAAATTAGAATAAATTAAGGGTTAGCATAAGGGTTAGGGTTAAATTTAGGGTTCGGGTTGGGGTCTAAAGGTAAAAATGGTTATAAAACAAAAAACACGGAAACAATCATATTTCTTGTGACAAAATGTAGAAACTATTTAGATGGGGTCCTTTTTACCGATTGTATTTGTGTAAATTATTTTTTAGGTCATAGTTAGAAAAAAGTGTTTTTTTCCCATTATATTTTATGGGGTTTTTTTTGTAGTAAATTATAAGATATGATGAACATAATGGTATCTAAGGAAAGTCCTTCTTATGGCGATAAACACAATATATATTTTGTGTGGGTACAGTATGTGAGAAAGAAGAAAATTACAGATAAACACAAACACCCCAGAAATGTTAAAACAGCCTTTGTGTAATGATATTGATGTTACAAAGTTTTGGAGTCCGGTAGCCAGATCAGCAATGTTTTCTGCCAGAGGTAGCCACTCGTTACCCAGGTGGTTGAGCCCCTGAGCCTTGAGTGGCCTTCTGGTCTTAAGCAGAGATGGGAGACTGGAACAGAAAGATGATAATCGTAGTGAGGCAAGCCGAGGTCAGTGGGAAGGAGAAGCAGCAAAGTCAAAAACAGTCCAAATTCAGCAACAGGAAGGAGAAACAGGAACACGCTGGATTAGAGAGTACAGGAACCACAATAATCTGGCAAAGGGTACAGAGACAGGAAGTGGCTTTTATAGGCCAAGAACCAGACACCTGACCAGACACAGCTGAAGTGAGTTGTCACTGATAACCTTGACTCTACAAGCAATAGTATCCGATCTCAGGCAAATTTGCAAAAGGCAGGCTGGTGTACTGGTAAGGAAAAGGTTTAGCACCATGTAAACCAGGGTTCGAAACCCAGCAGAGTCAGTTCCTCACACTTTGTCACCAAGTGTCAAAAGGTCATGTCACTAAGGGGTTAAAACACATTTCCCTCCTAATTTATGCGCTTGCAAATCTACTAATAGATTATTTTATATGCTCTATATTCATAGTAAAAACAATGCTCAGATTATACAGTGCCTTTAACAGAGACATTGAATCTCTTTTACTGGTTAATTAATGACAAATTGTATTTTTTATACTTGACTCACTCCATTGAATTTGCTCTGAAACTAGAGTTGCCACCTTTTACTAAAAAAAAAAAAACGGCCATAGATGTGGGCGGAACCACAAAGGGCCGGGGCAACACACACACAGTGACAGTCTGACAGTCACAGATTCTCACACACAGGGACAGTAGCACACACACACACACACAGTGACAGTCTCACGCACATACACACAGTGACAGTAGCACACACATACACACAGTGACAGTAGCACATACACACAATGACAGTCTCACATACATACACACAGTGACAGTCTCACATACATACACACATTAACAGCAGCACACACATACACACAGTGACAGTAGCACATACATACACACAGTGACAGTAGCACATACACACAATGACAGTCTCACATACATACACACAGTGACAGTCTCACATACATACACACATTAACAGCAGCACACACATACACACAGTGACAGTAGCACATACATACACACAGTAACACTAGCACATACATACACACAGTGACAGCAGCACATACATACACACAATGGCAGTAGCACATACACACAGTGACAGTCTCATATAAATACACACAGTGACAGTAGCACATACACACACACAGTGACAGTCTCATATAAATACACACAGTGACAGTAGCACATACACACAGTTACAGTACCACACACACAGTGACAGTCTCACATACATACAGTCACAGTAGCACACACACAGTGACATTCTCTCTCACACAGACTCTCTCACACACAGACACACACAAACCAGTAATTTAGAGGCTTTTTTAAAATTGTTATTTAAAAAAGCGGGCACTTCTCTTGATATGTCCCCCCTCCCTTCTGTATTACCTGCTTGCAGGGTAGGGGGACATTCCTGCTGCCTTGTCTGTGCATTACTCGCTTCACTCCTGCTGGATGCTAGGAGACACAGTGATGAGAGATGCATGAGGGGGCGGAGCTTTCTGTCTGTGCTCCGCATACAGACTTCCCCCTTGGGCCGGAGCAACGACAACAGATGCAGCAAGGGGACAACGTGGATGAATACCGGACAGGAGGTCTAATTTCCTGGTGCCATGGTGACCTGGTGCCGGGGATTTATCGTGCCCTGCTTGCTGATCGCCTCTCCCTGCTGCCTGCAAAACAAATACCGGTCTTAACATGACTGGTATTTCAGTTTTACCGGCACCGGCTCCTACCTCTCAAATACCGGCTGTGCCGGTAAATTACCGGCCGAGTGGCAACCCTATCTGAAACTGAAATGTAACATTCAATAGAGTTTGTGTTAATTAACTGCAGCTGATACATTAGCTAGCAGTCCCATCATGCAAAGCCAGCCACAGTGTCCAAAATTCCCCTTATTGTTCATGTCCATGGTTTGGCTAACTCTTGGTTGTCCAATGGGCAACATTTTTCATTTGTCAGTTTACTTGCTGTCTTTTTAAAACATGTTTTAATATTTTTTACAATTTTTCCAAAAAAAAGGAGAAATCGGCAGCTTTAAATGTGTGCCCCAAGTGGGGGATTTGTGTGTGTTCCCTTCCCTTTTCAGTCTTTGTCTGTCATTAGCCTGTCAAATTTGCTCATTCATCTCTGATTCTCTTCATATTCCCACAACTTAGAATATTCAGAGTCTCCGAGAGGTTTCGGAACTCCGCCCTTCTTCCGCTTAATGCAGAGCTTCCTGTCGACCACCCATGATGTGGACAGTAGCAGCAGTTTCATATTTACATCAATCTCCGTAACCGTCTCATGGCTCTATGAACCTCTTTATTCCTCAGGCTGTAGATTAAAGGGTTGACTATTGGGACAATAACTATGTAAAATACTGTCACTATTTTGTCTATGTTGTCTGCTAACACATGCCTTGGCCTCAAGTAATGGAACATACCAGATAGGTAGAACAGAGTCACAACAAGCAGGTGTGAAAAACAAGTGGAAAAGGCTTTGTATCTTCTCGACTGGATTCTCAGTATTGATGCACCAATTTTATAGTAGGAGAAAAGAATAAAAGCCAGAGGAACCAGCAGGAAGATAATGCCACCTTCTAATCTCAGGATCTCCAGCCCCACAGGGATGCTGCACGACAAGTGCATTAGTGATACAACCCCGCAGAAGTAATGGTTAATGACATTAGGACCACAGAACACCAAGCGGTCTACAAAGAGGATCTGGACAGCTGATATGACGACGCTGACCATCCAGGTGCCACTGACCATCCATGTGCAGGTTGCTCTATTCATGACCGTGGTATAGCGCATTGGATTGCAGACTGCAACAAAACGATCGTACGCCATGAATGCCAGGAGCAGACATTCACTTTCGCCCAAGAGTAGAAAAAAATATATCTGGGCTTGGCAGCCGGCCAATGAGATACTTTTTTTCTCAGAAAATAAGTTGAGAAGCATCTTGGGAATCGTGACTGAGGGACTGCACAGGTTAACGAGAGACAGATTGACGAGGAAGAAATACATTGAGTTGTGTAGACGGTGGTCACTGATCACGGCCATGATAAGAAGTGCGTTTCCAGTCAGTGAGGCCATGTAGGCCACCAGGAAGAGGGGGCATAATAATACCTCTACACCGGGGTCAGTGGAGAGTCCGAGAAGAATGAATTCTGTTACTGTGCTGTGGTTCATGCTTTCCATGATAAGTATGGATACTTGAGTTCTGTAGAGAGAGACGCAGACACAACATTATTATTTATCTACAATTAACTAGACTGCTGCGCTCACATGCAATGTATCTGCAGATCTATGCCCCCTTCAGACCTACTCTCGAGTGTCAATCACATTGCCTGCAGAACTAATCAGACCAGAGCATGGCATATGAAGACATAAAACCATTCCGCAGCCCACCATAGTGATTATAGGGGATGCAATATTCTGTTCCTGCAGCAGGCACAGGTAGCTATTGGTCTGATTAGACTGATTGCAAAAGGTGATAATACACCAGAGATAATTACACAAAGGAAGGTAGATGAACAGCAAGATAGAATGCCAAGTGTTCCACCAGTGTAACAAATCCACCTTTCATCACAAAGATCTGTGCCTTGTGTCGACACTTCAATATAGTAATCCACACAATGAATTACACCTGACGCCTTTCATTTAAGGATAAAGAGAAGGACGTTCAGACCTTTGTTCCATCTGCCATAGCCTCGCCTCTCGGTCCTCCCACCGTAACGAATGAAGTCTTGAAAGTGAAAGCTGGGTTGAGCTGGGCTGCTAGCAGTGGAAAGTAGGATTGAGACGAAGTCCAAGAACTGCTGTGAATGATCGTTTATTTAGTAAAACGACACAGCCATATGCTATCAGTATTGTGGGAATCACCCGGTGGGTCTGGGAATAAAACCTACTTTTTCTACTTTCTACTTTACACTGCTAGCAACCCACCTCAACCCAGCTTTTACCTTCAAGCGTTTTTAATTGTCAAATTGATTCTGTGGCATGTTCTGCAGGGCCAGTTTTGTGGGACAAAGTGACACTGTGGTATGTTCTGTGTGGCAAATTGACACTGGCATGCCAAATCATGTGGGTGCAATATGAGTGCAAGTCAAGTGCTGTGAGTACTGTATGGTGTTGTGTTAAGTCCGTTAGGTGCAATGTGGGTGCAGAAAAAGGGAATAAAAACAAGATTTTCATTAACATGTTTACTACATATACAAATAGTTGAATGTGATATGATAATAGTTGCATATAATATTAAAAAGTTTACATTTACATACAGTTTTTTTACAATGTGACTTTAGAAAAATTGGGTCGAGGGGGGTCCACTGCTAAAGACTTTGCCCAGGGCCCACTTGGGTCTTAAAGCGGGCCTGTTATAAAGTGGAAAATTTTGACTATAGAAGCCATTTTGTCCTGCTAGGCCAGGACATGTACCTCATTATTATGTCATGGCCTTGTCTGTTTTCAGAGAAATCAAGAGTAAAGTTTAATTAATTTGTTCTTGATTGACCAAAGTAAACCATAGTTACCTGTTTTAATGTATCATATGGTATTTGTCTTGCCCATAAATGACCTGAAGTAAGGTTATCTAAAATCTATACAAACACCAATTATCAGTTATTTGACACAGAATGAGGAGACTATGTTTTTATTAACACAAGTATGAGAGATTAACCTGTATACAACCAGGAGGGTATGTGTGTTTATTTTACTTATTGTAACCCTGTACATTTAACTTTATCTACTCTGCTTTTCTTATATTGGATTATTAAGCTGCTTTATACATTGTCTATATTTATTTATATTCAATAAAATATTTTAAAAGACAAAAGGTTATTGCTTCCAACTCCCTATTTTTATTGTATTCTCAATTATATATAAGTATAAATAGAGAAACCTGCTGAGCGAAGAAACCTGCTGAGCTGTTTCCCCGAAAGTAAGACCTACCCCAAAAGTAAGACCTACCTCTAATTTTCGATGTACCGCTAATATAAGCCCTTCCCCAAAAATAAGACATACCCTTTAATTTTTGCATGTGTCCTGCAGTGGCAGATGCTCCATATGTGCTAGGTGTGTGCCGCACACCTACACGGAGCACCCGCACTGTGTATTTCTTGGGGTTTGTGTGCTCTGAGCAGAGAGCACACAAACCTCAGAAATACATCCAAAAGACGACACTGCGTGGAATTCGGCAACAGAGTCACTCACTCTGTTGCCAATTCAACAAGCACGAAAAGTATACGAAAATTTGTGAGTGACTCTGTTGCCGAATTCAGCACAGCGTTGTATTTCGGATGTATTGACGTCTCCTGTGTATTTCCGGGGGTTTGTGTGCTGGCTGTTTTCAGCACACAAACCCCCGGAAAATACACGAGAGACGTCATGCCTCCGAGCGACAGGCGCACTCCGGGCTGGAAGCACGCCTGTCACTCATGGGCACTATATGACCCTGGTGTCCCGAGAGCTGCCGTATTTAGCCTAGAAACATCCCTGGTTACAAGGTAAGGTCCTTTTACAAGTAGTTACAATAGTAAATGCTGTCTTCTGTCCAGCATAACATCGGATTAATATTTTTACCCTCAGACAACATGAGTGCAAACAAGTGTTAACGTACCAGTAATTTGTACTGTATGCTTGTTCTTGTTGAACTGGAATAAATGTACCATTATTTGGGGGACGTCAATAAAAATAAGACCTACCCGAAAATAAGCCCTAGTGCATTTTTTATTACCTAAAATTAATATAAGACACTGTCTTATTTTCGGCGAAACACGGTATTGTCGCTAAAAGATATCTGTATGGTTAGCCCTGCTAAATTATACATTATAGTCGGAATAGGGTACCACAGCATGTGGACTCGAGGCATATATCTTTGTGATGGTATGCAGGAGAAAAGGCAAATTTGCCCCACTAGTGTGACCGGCTTGGAGCCCCGAGGATGCCCATGATTATGCTACATTAATGTGTGAGTTCAACCACAATATGGTTGACGTAACTGTTGCAGTCATTTCATCTTTTGAAGTGTTCCACCTGTATCCAGATAGTATCTGACTATACAGTAAGAAAGAAGTCATGAGTTGTGAGTGTGAGGACTCAGTATATATATAGCTAGTCTTTCTCCACAATAGTAAGGTATTTTTTATGTGGAAACTAGAGGAAAGTCTAACAAGGAGCAGGATACCATTGCTAAAGACAGGGTCTGACCAAGTCCTGTATTTGAGATACATTGTCTCCTCCATTTCTCTGATCCACATGTTCGTCGGGAGAGCTGTCTCTTGCCTAAGTTGAGTTTGTCCTTGGAGTCATCCCATATAAAGACATCTACACACAAACGTTTAATATCACTTTGAACAGTGACTTATTTCAAGCTCAACTACAAATGAGAGTCACAGTTAAACAGAAATACTGCTTTTCACTAGCAAGGACTCTCGTGTATTTATCATTCACCGGTAAGACCTCTGAGAAAGCTGTAGAAAGGCATAGGATCCTCAGAGACACCCTCTAAGATACACCCAGTTGATACAAAAGGTAAAACATTGAGGCTTTATATTTCTTTTACAATGTATACATTAATTTGATGTATTAAAAATGTGATATATTTTATGAGTCTCAATAACATTTGTATTTTGTACTGTGCATTTTCTAACTCTTTGTTTCTTGGAAACTCTCTTTTTTACAGAAATAAAATCAAGAGAAAAAGATGTGTGAGGCTAGCTCAAACCAAAGACAAAACTTTAATTAGAATGTTCTATGGGATGATTCTTACATAAGAGCAACTCATATGGGCTTTAGCTCTTCTGTGCCATTAAAGAGCATAGCCAATCATGCTGGTGCAACGTGTAAAGGCAGTCTGGTTCCAAAATTCATAGAAAAGCTCCTACCCACAGGTGATCCAGCAACATTATAAAGTATAAAACTACATTTAAAAGTTTCTACCATTTACCAGAAATTTGCCAGTACCAAAATATATTTCATTGTGAAAAGTAATTTGCCCCTAATCTAATATTGTTAAAAGCAACCCTATTGTACAAATACTGGATATGATTACAAATGACCTCACCTTGTTATTTTGCATTGAAAATTACAAAACTCCATGACATTTCCCCATATGTTTGTATGAGGCGAAGGTGTCATACGGTATCTGAGTATATATCACTTCTTCTCCGTCCAAGTGAGGTTTGCTAGATAAATATCCACCTGTCTTTGGGAGAGAAAGATTCAAACATTTTTACAACTGTTTTCCTAGTAGGAAAAAAAAAAAAAAATCAAAATTGTCTCCAAGTGTAATATTTTGATAATATGTAGAGAACTAGGAAATTGATGAGCAGAGCGAGAAATCCTTAAATATGTTTTTTCAAGTCTTCCTAACTTTTCTGTTTGACGAATGTATTCCCAGTGTAGTAATTTATATATATATATATATATTTCGTTCAAGCAGCTGTGGCTTTACTCCTGAGAATGATTAAGGAGCCAAATTAGATGGTTATCCTTGTATCACAGCATGACAATAACTAATTACAGTTTCCAAGAAATCATCTTGATATTCCCTAATCAACATCTCTTCATAAAATGGCCTCCGTCACCTAAACATTGCTTAGACTTTGAATGTAGGGGAGAGAACATTATCTAAAATGTACTATGCTTTGTGCTAGCAAAAATACCAAGCAAATGCGCTCATGTCATGTAACACCTATTCTCCACGCCTCGCATTGGCTTCCAATTAAACTGCAAACATAGAAAAAAAATTGGCCTGCTGCAAAGCCTTAAATAATCAAGGCCCAGAGTACTGAAAGAGCTCCTGACACCCTGCCGCTCACGTTGGTCAGGGAAATTATCCCTCCTGTCAGTGCCCAGAATAAACACAAACTTAAAATTGGGTGAGGCCTCTGGCCTGGGCGGCCTCTCATCACATTTTTTTTACATTTAATATCTACCTCTCCCTTGTTTACAAAATTGTTTGCCAAGTTATCTGTATCTATGTTTTACAAGAGACAATCTCCTTAATTCTTACAGAGTCCAAGGATTAAAGTTACACAAATCATTTTCACCCTATTTATTTATAATATCAAAGAGTTCCTTACAAATCTTACATTTGATCCATCAAGCTAATATCAGTGGTACTAGTTCGGCCTTTATGGCCCTTGTTGCATAGAAGGCTTCTGACCAGGGTGAGATGGTATTTTTTTGAAATCCGTTCTTGTGAATTTTGATACGAAAGTTGTTTTTTTTAGGAACCCATTGGTTCCCTAAAAAAAAAATGGCACCCACCAACATTGCCCATTGGCTGCTCTACTGTATATATTTTAGGGTCTAGGACTCTTCTTCGCCGCGGCTTCTTCGCTGTCAGTTCATCGCGGCAGTTAGAACGCTGAACTGTCAGCAATGAAGAATAACGCTGCCGTTTGATCGCGGACGCGGCTATGTAAGAGCTGACAGTTCAGCACTGAACTGTCAGCTCTTACAAATGTAAAAGTAAAAATAAAATAACCCCCCTAATAAATTATTCCCCCCCAAAGTGCCCCTCCAAAACCCCAATACTAAAATTAGCCCCAAAACCCCAATACTAATATTAACCCCAAACCCCAATACTAAAATTAACCCCTGAACCCTAATACTAACCCCCGACCCCTAATACTAACCCCCAAACTCTAATACTAACCCCCTAAACCTTAATACTAACCCCCGAACCCTAATACTAAAATTAACCCCGAACCCTAAAAACTAATTCTAACCCCCTAAACCCTAATTCTAACCACCCTTACTTAATAAACTTACCTTTAGCGATGAAATGTCCTGCGATGAAATCTCCCGCAAAACGAGCGTGTGGTGAAGAGATGGCGGTGTAGCGGCTGCGCGGATGCAGCCACGATGAAGTGTCCCATCCCCTATATTTTAACCATAGAACCTTTGGTCAGTAATGATTAGACAATCTTCTGATATACAAGGGATTCATATAAACTCTATCTCTTAACAAATCTCACTGTATGCCGATATTGTCCTCCCGTCCATGGCAAACCCACTCTCTTTGATTCCAGCTCTGTCTGACCATATAGAAACTCATGGCCTATTTTCAAATGACAAAACTAATATTAAAAAAAACACTAGTTCTGACTGTCTTACTGTCGACAAAGTGATATGGTGGAACTAGGATCCTTGTATAATCTGAATTGGACTTGTTTACAAATAGAGTACTTTGGAATTAAAATAACTAGTAGTATCTCTTTAGTAATTGGTTCAGAACTATTTAGGACTTCTACCTCTTGGAGTTTCAAAAAAATCAAATAATCTCCCATTATGGCTAGATCTTGAACTAAATCAAATTAATGACCGTGATCTCTTTTCCTTATTTTGGATAACCTCGAATTCACTAAAAAAAAGGTAGCCAAAGGAACCTCTATAATATTAGATATGTTGACTACTATGAGTAAATGTAAGAAAATTGGCAAACCCTAAGGATTTGCAGATTAGAGGAAATATTCGCATCTAGAGAATCATTTTAATATTTAATAATTAAAAACTATAATAGTTCAAAAATTTTCTCATTACGAACCATGGTTTAGAAGATTGACTCGAGGCACACAAGAGGGAACGACAGATAGCTTAATTTTTTTTAAAAATATTTGAATATGTTTTATAATTGTTGCAGGAAAAAATGGTAGATTTAAATAATATTATATTATTGTAGTATTTTTATTTTTTATTTTTATAATAATAAAAATGCAAATAATATATTTTTATTAAATGTAATGTATGAGATGTTCCATTTTTATGTCTCCGTTTTTATCCTTTTTCGGAACTCACTTAAATGAAGGCTGTCACTTTAATTGACGGATATATAAGAGAGACTCGCAGAGAACACTTGATGAAGTCCGAAGGACGAAACGCGTTGGTTGCTTTTCGAACTATTGCAGCATCCTTACTAAGGCTGCCCTGGGAGTTGCTTTCGGCGGTTGCCTAGGAGAGAGAGAGTCTGTGCACAAGACTGCATTCTTCTGCCCCAAACAATGCCCGTTTTTTTTTTTTTTTAACCTGTGTCATTTTTGTAAAATATATCCTTTTATATCGATACAATTTGTGTTTCTTTTAACGATACATAAAGAGGACCGAGAAACCATCTTTCGATTCACACAAGGTTCCGTCCAAGTTGCTTCATTACTGTGATGCGAATTCAGATGCTCCTACTATCTTGGGAGCTCCGTTTGTGAGTTATTTCAACCCCTAAGTGTGTTATCATTCATTATCAGTTATACTGCACCAGATAGTTTTTTTCTGATTCTTTTTTAGGATATTTTGAACATTGATTTCAATTGAATTGCAGCATTTGGTGATATTTTCCAATTTATATTTCACCACATTTTTCACCATATTATATTTTATTCACATTTTTATGTTTTATTTAGTTTTGTTTTTTTCCCACAGATTTATTTGTGTCACTGCATATCAGAGAGTTTGTATATAGTCACACTAAGATTATTTGTTCCATATTTTTGCAAGTGTTCACAGTGTGTTTTTGACACTTTGTATTTATTTATCACTTGTTTTAAGTTTATTGTTGTCTGTCACACCGCACTGTGCGCCAGAGAATCCTTTTTTGTCTTAGATTTGAATAAGTGTCCTGAGTGTCAGTTGGGAGATTGGTGTTTGTTCCCTTCTCCTCTTTTCAATGTTCGCCTGTCATTATCCTTTTATCTGTGCTCATTTTTCTCTGTACACCTGATTTCCCATTCTACTCTGTGGTCCTTGGTTCGCTTCATATTCATAGTCTATGACATTTTTCAGAACTCCAATATCAGCTCTTCCTTTACTTAATGCAGAGCTTCCTGTCGGCCACCCATGATGTGGACAATAGCAGCACCTGGAATGTTATGTCAATCTCTGTAACCGTCTCACGGCTCTATGTACATCTCTATTCCTCAGGCTGTAGATTAAGGGGTTGATTGTTGGGATGATCAGAGTGTAGAAGACTGACAATATTTTGTCTGTGTTGTCTAAAACATGTTTTGTTCTCAAGTAAATGAACATAGCAAATACGTAAAACAGAGTCACAACAATCAGATGTGAAAGACAAGTGGAAAAGGCTTTTTCTATCTTCCTGACTGGATTCTCATAACTGAGGCAATAATTTTATAGTAAGAGAAAAGAATAAAAACCAGAGGAACCAGCAGGAATATAATGCCACCTTCTATTCTTAGGATATCCAGTGCCAGGGTGCTGCTACAAGTCAAATGCAATAGTGATACAATCCCGCAGAAGTAATGGTTAATGACATTAGGACCACAGAACACCAAGCGGTCTACAAAGATGATCTGAGCGGCTGATATGACGAGGCTGACCATCCAGGTGCCACTGACCATCCATGTGCAGGTCGCTCTATTCATGACCGTGGTATAGCGCATTGGGTTGCAGATCGCAATAAAACGATCATACGCCATCAATACCAGGAGAAGACATTCACCTTCGCCCAAGAGTAGGAGAAAATAAATCTGGGCTTGGCAGCCGGACATTGAGATACTGTTATTCTTGTAAAATAAGTTGAGAAGCATCTTGGGAATCGTGACTGAGGGACTGCACAGGTTAACGAGAGACAGATTGACGAGGAAGAAATACATTGAGTTGTGTAGGCGGCGGTCACTGATCACGGCCATGATGAGCAGAACGTTCACAGTCAATGAGGCCATGTAGGCCACCAGGAAGAGGGGGAATAGAAATACCTCTACACTGGGGTCATTGGAAAGTCCGAGAAGAATGAATTCTGTTACTGTGCTGCGGTTCATACTTTCCATGGTAAGTATGGATTATTTAGATGCTGTAGAGAGAGACGCAGACATAACATTATTATGTATTTATTTGTAATTCTCAGTCATATTCCACAGCCCTTTACAATTAGGAAATTGAATTTAAAAATCATAAATGACACAAATAGAGTTAGTAATGAGGGTGAGGTGACAGTTTCACACAGTTGAGAGGGCACAGTGATGATACCTATATAACTCGGAGGATGCCCTCTCCTACAACCAACCGGCAGGTTTCTGCACCTTCAGACCTGCTCTCGAGTGCAACCACATTGCGACCAGGGCGTGGTAAATGAAGTCATAATGCCATACACAGGTTTAGCAAAGAACTAAAGCACCCTTAACACTACTGTTTCACTATGAATTTATCAAAAGGGGGAGCCATTTTCTGTCCCCGCCAACGGCTCTGATTTGACTTTTTGGAAAAGCAGGTGAGCAGTTGAGTTCCACCAGCGTTCGGCTGTGCATTAATTTAGGTGTCCGGCTATACAGAAAGAAAGAAGGCAATGGTTAGTGCAGAGATTGTATAGAAATTCAGTTGGGTTGGCTGCCAATAGGACCTTATATGCTACATTCCATGAAATAGTAAGGTTGTTTTTTAGTGATGTAATGTAAGAGGAAAATCTAATAGGGATCAGCCATCATTGACCAATAGAAGTCTTGTATTTTAGACTGGGATTCTGGAATGAGATAACAGCTAAAGGTCCAGGTGGGGACGGATGTGGAAATGTGAGATAACATATATTCTTTGGAAGAGTTGCAAGATGCTCATAGTAGCATGGTGGTTTATAATACAAACTTGAATTCCTCATCTTGCATCAAAGGAGAGACTGCAAAACCCTGAGTCGTAACTCGGAGTAAGCACCTGCATTGCTTTTACTGGGGGTCTGTGGTGGACAATGTGATGATGTTCTATGGACCATCACTGACACTATTCATATACCTGGTTGTAACATGAGAAGAAACCTGGCTGACAAATAATCCACCCTGCTGAGTGGAGCAAGTGGGCGCCCAACAGTTGGCCAATCTCCATAGTATAATGAACCATGTCTGGCAACACAAACAAACCTAAAAAACAACAACAGCACCTCATATTAGCTAGGGATAAGCTTGCATATGGTCCCTCTAATCCCTCCTCAATTGTATGGGGTGGGGTGGTAATTTAACATGGAATGTGCTGGAATTTCTTTGTGCTTTATAATTGCAGAATGATATTACTGGAGTTTTGTAGGTCCCACTTTATCTTTCAATGTGTCCTGGTGTTCACACTGCTGTTGTAGACTTTCAGTGTAGAAAGAGATGTCTTCAATAACTCTCAGACCATTTGATTGGTTTAATCCGAGAACGTCCCAAATGGCATCTATTGGAAGACTTCAACAATTGTATTGATGTCACCCGATCCCTTTTTTATTGATTTTATTGATACTTTGGAGAGATTTCAGAGAAGGGCTACTAAACTGGTTCATGGATTGAAGGATAAAACTTACCAGGAAAGGTTAAAGCATCTTAACATGTATAGCTTGGAGGAAAGACGTAACAGGGGGATATTATATACATAAAGGGAATCAACACAGTAAAGGAGGAGAGTATATTTAAAAACAGAAAAACTACCACAACTAGAGGACATATTCTTACATTAGAGGGGCAACGATTTAAAAGTAATATCAGGAAATATTACTTTACTGAGAGGGTAGTGGATACATGGAATAGCCTTCCAGTAGAAGTGGTGGAGGTTAATACAGTGAAGGAGTTTAAGCATGCATTTGATAGGCACAAGGTATCCTAGATATAAGATAGGGAACTGGGGATGAATAAAAGTATTTAGAAAATTGGGCAGACTAGAAGGACCGAATGGTTCTTATCTGCTGACACATTTTATGTTTCTATGATCGCAACTTGGGCAGGACCTCCTAAGCTCTATTAGTGCAAAAAAGATAACGTCAAACACTTTATCTGGTGTTCCAGTCTGGACTAGAAGTGTCGCCAGTAACTGTAAACCAGACTACACCACTCCAAACAATTCTCCATAGTAACACAATCAGCCAGATCCCAACCTCAAAACATGGTCAAACACCGCTCATTAAAAGGTGTGACACCTCATGACATAACATCTTAAATGGATCTAAGTTAACTAATTGCCACTTGTGAAGACTCCAAAGCCATGAGAGACACCCTAGAAAGCATTGCACCAAAGCATTGTACCAGTGTGTTGCCTCCAAATGCTTTCAAAGGGGAAGATTTGAACCTGGGTTTTTTTTCCACATCAAACTCATGTGCCTTTCTTCACTCAAAATGAAAACTTAACTCCAAAGACGCATTTCAGTGACGGGCCCCATTTGTTTCTCTTAGCAAAAAAAAATATATATATATATATTTCAATAAAAAATAAAGATTACAAAATGATTAACGTGTGATTCAATTTAAAAATTTCCCCCCAAAAAATTAGACATGCTTCAATAGACAAATACCACGGTGTGGTAATGTGCCTTCACACAGTGTTTAAAAAAAAATAATAATAATGCATGTAACAGTCACCCCCATCTCCTAGAAACCCCCACTAAATTCAGAGGCTGGGGGCTGGTAACTTGCCGATGGAATCTCTTCCTGTGTATTTTTTTATTGTTATTATTATTTATTTTTTGTGGTTTTGAAATTTTATAGACAGTTTCTTGAAAAAAAAAAAAAACAACTAAATCAAGACAATACTTAGAACTTTATAAAAATGCAAACTTTATTATCAAACAGTTAATGCCAAAATAACGGAAGATTATAAATACATAAATGAAAATACAGACAAATAACAGTACAAAACTGTACATTAATAAATCGCAAAAGTAATACTATCCAAACCCCTTAGCAGTACAGAGGAGCACACAGTGGAGAGACCCCTGATGTTTTGGCTATATAATTATCCTTTCTTATGAAGTAATATTTGCTTGATGCGGTGGATTAATTATTTGATAACAAGAGATGCCAAGACTTTGATTACATATTAAAAAAAGAAATATATGAGACCCAGCACTCCAGGGGCGTTGTGGTCTGCGTACTATACATAGTAGGAATTTATTGAGAGAGGTGGCAAATGCAATAAGTGAGAATTTGATTCACAAGTAGGCGACATTTCAACCCTCGTGGGTTTTTTTGAAGCCTCAGACTTTTTTAGGATTGAAAAAACCCTGTGAGGGTTGAAACGTCACCTGTTTGTGAATCAAATTCTCACTTATTGCCATTGCCACCTCTCTCAATAAAAAAACTGTGTGTGGTGCTTGAGGGCGAGAAGTGATTTTTAAATAGTGTATATTCAGAGGGGCAGAAAACTCAATACGCAATACAAATTGGTGTCTTTTTGCTCCTGGCTCTGGAGCCAGGGACAGCTAAGCAGACACCCAAGATATTGTGAGTGACTTTGCGATGAGCAGTTTGGTCAAAAGTATCCGGCACTCAGTTTGAGTGTTGGCTACATTTTCCATGTCAGACTAAGGCCACCCAAAGTGGCATCATCTGAAACAGGGTATTCCTGCAGCAGGATTTGCAGCACAGCTCATTACACAGCGAGGGAGGGGGGGGGGGGGTGGGCGATGAGCTGTAGTGTGTCTCACTGTCAAATTCTGCACCTGAGTTTGACCATTACTTTCAATGGAGAAGATTCGAACCTGGGATTTTTTGAATTTTTCGAGACTTAGTTTTAAAATGAAAGTCGGCCCCCTTAAGCCATTCTCGAATATTAGTGAATAGACCCAGCTGTGTTAATAATAAAACTCACAATTCAGGTGCCAAATTTGAAGACTCAAAATGAAACTCTACCTTCAGAGTCGAATTTTAGTGAATAGACCCATATGAGATCATATTAAACCTACACCACATGTTTCATGGGACAAATTTCGTAAAGATTTGTAAATTTCAGTATTTGACTACAAGGTGAGTAGAGGGCATTTAAAAGGCCTTCAAATAACTTCTCCTATTCCAAGCCCTTTTTTTCCTTATAACTAATATTTGTAAATTCGTTTTGTTTCTTACAAATGAAAGTCGACCTCCAAAGTTGAATTTTAGTGAACAAACACAAGAGTGTCTACGATGTTCAAACAAGATTGAGTTTCTTTCAATATGTTCTACCAGAGCTTTGGGAGAAGAAGTATTAACCTCTTTTCATCTACTTTCAGTGAAAACATTTTTAACAAGTCAGAAAAAGGATTTAACTACAATTGTTTCACGTACAGCTAGGAAGATGATGACAGAAGGGAGAAGTCTTTAAATATCTTACCACAAAGCTTTCTCAATTGATTTCCTTTCCTTTATCCAACGAATCCCCTGTACAGTAATATTTATAGAAGAAGGAGCTATTGTCATAATCCAGAGATTGGGTTATGGAGTCCCATTCGACACTTATACTATGTGTTTCAAATTCAACAAAACCTATTACGATGAACAAGAATGTGTTAGTATAATAGACTTACACCAATGTTAAACACATAAGGAAAGCAACTTATTGCAGTTAATAATTGTAGCTACTAATTACAGTGGCCAAAAATTCACATTATTATTCTCTAATAAATCACATCTCTTTATTGTGGCTTCTTTAAAACAGCAGTAAGATTATGTCTTCCTTTGTGAAATTTCATTTGGATTTAATAATTACGTTACGTCAATCTCCATAACCGTCTCACAGCGCTATGTACATCTTTATTCCTCAGGCTGTAGATGGAAGGGTTTACGGTTGGAATGATCACAGTATAAAATACTGATACTATTTTGTCTGTGTTGTCTGCTAACATATGCCTTGGTCTCAAGTATATGAACATAGCAAATAAGTAAAACAGAGTTACAACAATCAGGTGCGAAAGACAAATGGAAAAGGCTTTGCATCTTCCAGACTGGATTCTCATAATTGAAACAACAATTTTATAGTAGGAGAAAAGAATTAGCAGGAGAGGAACCAGCAGGAAGACAATGCTGCCTGCATATCTCAAGATGTCTAATTTGGCAATATCCTCACAGGACAGAGTCAATAGTGAGGTAGCCTGACAAAAGTAATGGTTAAGGATATTAGGGCCACAGAATGTTAACTGATATGTAAGGACAATGCCAATCGATGTGATGATAAAGCTGGCAATCCATATAGCACTGACCATCCATGTGCAGGTCGCTCTATTCATGACCGCGGTATAGCGCATTGGATTGCAGATTGCAACAAAACGATCGTAAGCCATAAACACCAGGAGAAAACATTCACTCTCATGGAAGAGAAAGAGAAAAAAAATCTGGGCTCGACAGCTGTCCAAGGAAATAGTGCTTTTCTGGGATAATAAATCCACAAGCATCTTTGGAATCGTGACTGACGGACCACAGAGGTTAATGAAGGACAGATTGACGAGGAAGAAATACATTGGGTTGTGTAAGCGCCGATCACAGAACACGGCCACTATAAGGAGACTGTTACGGAGCAGCAAGGCCAAATAGGCCACCAGGAATGGTGGGAATAATGGTAACCGTACCCTGGGGTCAGTGGAGAGTCCGAGAAGAATGAACTCTGTGACCCTGCTCTGGTTCACAGTTTCCATGGTAAGTATGGATTATTTACATGTCATCAGCTTGATCTGTAAATAGAGAGATGCAGACCAAATGTTATAATGTATCTGCAGAGCTTCAACATATTCCACATGGCTATACAAGAGGACATAGCCAATGTAGGACAGCTTCCATTCTGTAAAAGAAGCGGGGCTACAGATACACAACAGATACAGATACACAGTGGGGCTACAGATACACAACAGATACAGATACACAGTGGGGCTACAGATACACAGGAGGTAACAGTACATGAGAAGATTAAATGTCAGGAGCCCAGTCAACATTCAGTCGATGATGTCTAGACCAAAAGATAGGAATCATATTAGCATAATGCATAGGTAGACTGTGATGGGAAGGAAGTTAATATATTATTTTTTTTTAAGTTTTTTAAACTAGCAAGGTACTAGCCATACTTAAGGTCATGTACAGAGGGGTTTTTTTTCTAAGTCAAACTCAGGTGCCAAATTTTACTTAGACTCAAAATGAAAATTGACCTCCAAAGTTGACCTCCTTGAACTATTCTCAAATTTTAGTAATTAGACCCAAAAGTCTGTCCTTCTTTGATTATACAACATTGAATGTTGCCCTCACTTTCCTTCAACTTATTTTCTGACTGAGCTACCATTTTTTTAACTATGTCACTTTCATTTTCTATCCTCACTTTCTGTCTCCAAGGTTTCAAATACCCTTACAATTTCTATTCCCTCTGTGCATCTCCCCATCTTTACTTAAAGTCTTGTTTGCTCTCCGGTACACATTATCCCTCTTCTTCTGGGGTACATCTTGTTTCTCCAGTTAGCATCCATATCTATCTTGACCTTGAAGGTTCTTATGGTTTAAATACAGTACACCTGCTCTGTAACAGGATTCTTTATCCACCTCATGTCAGCGCTAGTTAATACCATCTAACTTTGTTGGTGGTGGATCAAAAAACCTGGCAAATTCTTGAGTCTCCCAAGGAAGGGCTTCCACTACTTTACCTATATGTAAGGGGGAACACATGACCAGGGTCTGTTGTGGTCTGTGTACTTTACATAGTAACATAAAGTTCAATGATTCTACCTATCATTCCAAAATATGGCAAAAAACGAACAAACAACACCAGAAGAATATCCTTTGAGCTCCCTCTCTGAGATCATCTGTTGGTATCATGGTAACGTTAGTTATTTCTTTTATTTGCTGAGTAGATATCAATTCGTCACTGCAAGTCTTCCTGCCTAATCAGACACACTGTTATTAAATCCCAATAGTCTATTACCCCGAGAACTCATAGCATAGTCTAACTGTTCAATCCATTCCTCTAAGATGAGACATCCTGCTTTAGCTCTATCTGCTCCCCTTATAAACCAGTGTGTAAAATAATTAAAGCTATTAGTTGGAATACTGAAAATTGTCTTTATAAGCTATAGACATGGTTCGAGTCTGCAAAGGAAATCCTTTTGGACCCTCTGTATATTACAATTTTGGCAAATGGTCCCTCACTGATGCTTTCTACCCACCCCACCTCATTATGCCATAATTATGTTTTTGCTCAGTAGTATTACAAATTGTCTTGGCATACCCAGCTATCATAAGTTGTTCTATGCAAGTTGTTTCGCCTTGTTCTACAAATGTTCTTTTTGTGTTATATCTCCTGCGAATAATGCCGAACCCGCCCGATCATCACTACTATGCAAGTTGACTAGAAGCCGATCTCACCGAGGGATCTTATAACCTGTCAACACACATCCCACCACTCAACGGCTCCTTCAAATAGGTGATAAAGTGGGGCTTGTCAGGAGTCAGTGGTACTGACTGCTTTATCTTATCTCCCTTGAATGATGATATTCAATACACTGAAGCAAAGAGGATCTAGGCCTAAACTGCGATATTCAAAACACAACAAGACATATGATCTAGGCTTGAACAAGGATATTGGAAACACAAAAGCAGTAGTGTCAAGGTGTGAACAGAGATGGGACCTTAATCAGATATTACAGGCAAGCAATAAAACAAGGATAGTCAACATAATCTCCCTTGTCTTATGTAGCAACAAAGGTCACTTAACCCTTCTCAATTTCCTATCCTATGATATTGAGGAGAAACAGCAGAAGAAAATAAACTGCAGTCTGACTGTCTATTAATATGTTATTTTCTATTGTATACCCCTTTTGTAGAAGTAGAATTTGGTTGCCAAATGTGATGTATAAGCAAACTAATATTAATGAAAGCTGGGTGACTAAGGTTCTTCTACATTGAAAGATATTTATTCTAATGTAACAACACAATAATACAAATTTATCACAAACACACCACCCAAATCCACAGAGCAACAAATCCCTCTCTCTCTCTCTCTCTCTCTCTCTCTCTCTCTCTCTCTCTCTCTCTCTCTCTCTCTTTCTCTCTTATTAAAAATGTAATATCTGTTTGTTGGGTTTTGTTTGAGGAGGTTAATTTGAGTAACAGAATGTAGGAAATGACAAAACAAAAGCACTTGTTATATCAACAAATAAACTCTGTGCCAAAATACAATTAAAAAAGTATGCCAAAAAAACACTCAATACATGTTGTTAAACTTTTTGAATAAAAGCTAATTTTCAAATCATAGTTATAAGAAGACTTTGGAAATGACCGCTTCTCACCATGTCATCACATACTGAAAAATCTACAAATCTATACAAAGTTTGTCCCGTGATACATGTGGTGAAGGGTTAATACAATGTCTTAGTGCATACAATCTGCTCTCCGTGTTCAAACAAGATTGAGTTAATTCCAAAATATGCTACTAACCTCTTCTCAGTTACTTTCATTGAAAACATAATGAAAATACTAAATCCATAAAAACAGGATTTAAAAAAAAAAAGTCCGTACAACTATAAAGATGACATTAGGAGAGGGAAGTCTTTAAATATGTTACCGCTAAGCTCCACAAATCCCTGTGTTATCCAATGAATCCCCTGTGTAATAATATTTATAGAACAAGGAGCTATAGTGATAATCCAGAGATTTGGTTAAGGAGCCCCAGGAGACACTTATATTCACTACTGTGATTCTAGAATTCATCAAAACGAATTACTAATTACAGCTACTATTTACAGCTACTAATTACAATGCTTTAGAATGTATTGCTTTCTTAATATAGTCTTCTGATTTAGACTTTTAGAAAGTGTGATTATTTAAGATAGCACTAAGATGGTTTTTTTTTTCCTATTTCTTTCCCTCGTTATTTTTATTTTTTAGCCACATTTTACAATCAATCAAAAACTTAAATGTACAACTTTATTCACACTCGGTTTTGTGCTTAAATAAGCTACTTTTCTGTTTCCTTCGCTCCCTTCTCTGAGTGATGCTCTCTGAAGACGTGATAATTAGAGTTGAGCGGACACCTGGATGTTCAGGTTCGAGAGGTTCGACCGAACTTCGGAAAAAAGTCCAGGTTCGGGGTCGAACTTGACCCCGAACCCGAACCCCATTGAAGTCAATGGGGACCCGACGTTCGGCTTATGGAATACATGTACTATTGGCTTTCTATAAACCGAAATAGAGTCCCCATCCATAATTATGAATGAGGCCTCTATTTCGCCTTATAGAATAGAAATAGCATTACATGTATTCTATAAACCGAAAGTCTATAAACCGAAGGTTGTTCGGTTTATAGACTTTCGGCTTATAGAATACATGTAATGCTATTGGCTATTCTATAAACCGAAAGTCTATAAACCGAATGACTTTCGGTTTAAAGACTTTGGGTTTATAGGAGAACCTCGAACTCCATCACGGACATACAGTGAAATGTCCGGGTTCGGGTTCGTGGCACGGACACCCTAATATCCGGTACGAACCCGAATAGTGCCGTCCGGGTTCGCTCAACACTAGTGATAATGTCACTTCTTTATGCAATAGAGAAGTAAGTCACAAAAGTAATATTTTCTAAATCACTTAGCAGGACTGACACAAGAGCACACAGTGGAGAGACCCCCGACGCTCTGGCTATATTATTATCCTTTCTTATGGGAAAATATATGTTGGATGCTTTTTTATTATGGATTCGATAATACACTTTGCATTTTTATATAGAGCTGACAAAAATTTGATTACATATTGGCAGCTCCTTGGAATTGGTCAGTCCAGGAATGAACAGACCAAGATACTGATATTTTTCCCATTAGGTCACTTGCCCTAGGTTGGCTGATTCCTGGTGATTGCCCCATTTTTTGCACTTTTACACCAGCATTTGCCCTTTAAGTCCATTTATATGCCTCTGATCTATAAATGTGTATTTTTTCAAATGTATTTTTAAAAATGTATGATGTTCCCTATTGAACAATAACATAATGGTGCATTACAATGGGCCAGGTATAATTATACGATACTATGGGACTGCTGTTTTATTGTTTGTAGGACTGCTTCTTACTCTCACGCCTGGTCCTGCTTTAGATGGAAATTATTTTTTATTATTGCTGTGTAAGCTGCCTTTGTAATGTTATATGTTTGAAAAAACAAACAAAATGGCGTTATAAGGACGTGTTCACGTTGGATGCATCTTTTCATGCTCTTGTGCTATAAATGGCACAAATTCAATTTCACGTTTTTTGGTTTTTTAGATGGCTTTAGAAACATGGAATGTGTCGGCAGATAAGCGTCATCTAGCCTGCCCAATTTAAAAAAAACACACACACAAAAAAATCTGAATACTTTCATTTGTCCCTGACCTTATCTTACTTCTATTATGTATTGTGTATTCAATGCATCTACTACCCTCTCAGTCAGTGGCGGATGCTCCATATGTGCCAGGTGAGCGCAGCACACCCATCACGGAGCACCCGCCCTATGTAATTCTGGCGTTTGTGTGCTCTAAGCAGACAGCACACAAGGCCACAGAACGTTAACTGATATGTAAAGACTATAGTAACTGATGATAAGATAAAGCTGGAAATCCAGGTTACAATGACCATCCAAATGCAGGCTGATCGGGTCATTATATTATTATCACTCATTGAGTCACAGACTGCGACAAAACGAGCATACGCCAGTGAAACCAGATGGACTCATTCCCTGTCTCCCAAGAGAAAGTAAAAAAAGTACTAGGGAGCCAGCTTTTTGCTGGGGAATTAAATCCACACGCATATTTGGAATTGTGACTGAAGGACCACAGAGGTTAATTAAAGACAGATTGATGAGGAAGAAATACATTGGGTTGTGTAGTTGCCGATCGCAGGCCACGATAAGGAGACCCTTACTGAGCAGTAGAGGCCACATAGGCCACCAGTACCAGCAGGAATACTGATTACCGTACCCTGGGGTCAGTGGAAAGTCAAAGAAGAATGAACTCTGTGACCCTGGAAAATTACACGTTTTCCATGGAAGACCAGTTCACTTGCATACCAGGCCACAGGTGACATCATAAGAAAGAGACTCCTCACTATGTATAGGATCATGTTCAATCATTATGTATTCTCTACATTCAAGGTATAAGCCATGTTTAGGTGATACAGTGCTTCTATGGTGAGATGAGGTGGACTGAACATTTTATCTTACCAATTTGTGCAGGGACAAGCCTGATGAGTTTGCTTAATGGGGGAACTCCTCACCTCATATTAATCTCATCTCAACTCCACCTCTATACCAAAATCCATGAAAAATAAATGAACTCCCAATAAAACTATATGTTTAAACTATTTCCAAACAAAACTAATGCACAAAAATGAAAAAAAAAAAAAAAAAAATGAAAACAAAGGTCTGGGATATGTTAGAAGAAGGCTTTGTAAATGACCTCTGGTCACATATTGAAATATACAAATCTTTACAAAATGTGTTACATATTGATATTTCTGGTGAAGCTTTAATAAGATGTCTATTCATTAGAATTCAAGAATAGCTTGAGGAAATCGACATTGGAGGTCGACTCTCATTTTGAGACTAAGACAAAGTCATCACCCGAGTTTAGTACAGTAATGGGAGGCGACCCCCCCCCCCGCCACTGAATGTGATAGTATGCGTTAAAACACTCATAGGTAGTGATCAGCTGTCAATTCCTATGCTTTAAACGGGTTGCCATGATGTCTCGACATTGAGTGTTCGCGGGTGCCATACTGATGAGGAGCATGCTCCTCCAATATGGTGGTGCCCTGTTTCCAGCAGAGAGCAACTGAAGTGATAAAAAATCTCATCCGTTGCTCTGTTACTGTTGCTTGACAGCAACATAACACTGAAAAAAGAGGAAAAATAGAACCCTAGATATACTAACCCTATATCTAGGTTTAGGGGTACCATTAGGGTTAAGGTTATAGGTATATTAGGGTTTGAATTTGGGTTAGTACAAGTGTTAGATTAGGGTTAGGGTTAAATTTAGGGTTATGGTTGGGGTCAAAAGGTCACTGTAGGAGAAAATGTTAAGAAACACACACAAAAAAAAAACCCTACTATCAATTATTGCCCTACAATTTGAAGGAAAAATCCGAGAAAAACATAAAATCATATGTATTTCTAAACTCAGGACAAATATTAGAAACTATACAGACGGGGTCTTTTTTAACTGTTTGTATCAAAAAAATTGAGATCAAAGTTAGAAAGTGTTGGGTTTTTTGCATATTTTTCTTCACATGTTATATATTTTTTAATAGTAAATTATCATATGATGAAAACAATGGTATCAAAAGAAATCCTTAGCTGTCCTTTAAAACAATTATATATAATTTGTGTAGGTGGACTGAACACGAAGAAAGAAAATCACAGTTAGGAAAAAGTATGACAAAAATGTTACAAAAATAATAGAATTCTGGCCTTCATAAAGGCACATCACATGCAGCATAGAACTCGGTCACTGAGGGGTTAAGGAGTCCCAGTCGACACTTATCCTCACAACTATGTGTTTAGAATTAAACAAAACTAATAACAATTACTAATTACAGTGGTCAATGTGTTAGTCCACAAGATAGAAAAACACCAGTGTTTTTACACATCAATAAAGCAGCAAATTGCAGTTAGTAATTACAGCTATGAATTACAGTGGCCAAAAATTCATATTAACATTATATAATTGATTTAATGTTTTTTGTAGCCTTTTAGAAAGTGAACTTCTTTAAAACAACAGTTTATTTCTTCCCCCCTTCCCCCAGACACTGCATTGAGCACACATCAACCGGCTCCTTACGAGGAGGATCCAGGTCCCCTGCAGTGGATGACAAGTCTTATAGTCAGACCTCTATTTGAGGTTGGATTAAGGATGACCTTGAATATAAGACAAGGGCTATTTTTCAGAGCACCTGTTTCATATTCGCGCAAATACAGTAATAAACTCGAAAAAAGTTACATCAATCTCCATAACCGTCTCACAGCGCTATGTACATCTTTATTCCTCAGGCTGTAGATGGAAGGGTTTACGGTTGGAATGATCACAGTATAAAATACTGATACTATTTTGTCTGTGTTGTCTGCTAACAGATGCCTTGGTCTCAAGCAAACGAACATAGCAGATAAGTAGAAAAGAGTTACAACAATCAGGTGCGAAAGACAAGTGGAAAAGGCTTTGCATCTTCCCGACTGGATTCTCATAATTGAAACAACAATTTTATAGTAGGAGAAAAGAATGAGCAGAAGAGGAACCAGCAGGTAGACGATGCTGCCTGCATATCTCAAGATGTCTATTGGGATAATCTCTCCACAGGACAGAGTCAATAGTAAGGTAACCTGACAAAAGTAATGGTTAAGGATATTAGGGCCACAGAATGTTAACTCATATGTAAGGACAATGCTAATCGATGTGATGATAAATCCAACAATCCATATAGCACTGACCATCCATGTGCAGGTCGTTCGATTCATGACCGCGGTATAGCGCATTGGATTGCAGATTGCCACAAAACGATCATACGACATAAACACTAGGAGAAAACATTCACTCTCTTGGAAGAGAAAGAGAAAAAAAACCTGTGATCGACAGCCGGCCAAGGTAATAGTGCTTTTCTGGGAAAATAAATCCACAAGCATCTTTGGAATCGTGACTGACGGACCACAGAGGTTAATGAAGGACAGATTGACGAGGAAGAAATACATTGGGTTGTGTAGGCGCTGATCACAGAAGACGGCCATGATAAGCAGGCCATTACTGAGCAGCGAGGCCAAATAGGCCACCAGGAATGGTGGGAATAATGGTAACCGTACCCTGGGGTCAGTGGAGAGTCCGAGAAGAATGAACTCTGTGACCATGCTCTGGTTCACACTTTCCATGGTAAGTATGGATTATTCACATGGCATCAGCTTGATCTGTAGATAGAGAGATGCAGACCAAATGTTATAATGTATCTGCAGAGCTCCAACATATTCCACATATCTATACAAGAGGACATAGCCAATATAGGACAGCTTCCATTCTGTAAAAGAAGTGGGGCTACAGATACACAACAGATACAGATACACAGTGGGACTCCAGGTACACAAGAGGTAAAGGTACATGACACTGTCGCACACAGAAGGCTTATCAATAAACTGCAATCTTTAAATTTGGATTTCAATAATGCTGAATGGATTAGACAATGGCTGAGGCAACAGAGGGTTGTAGTGATTGGAGTATATTCGATGCAAGGTCTTGTTACTAGTAGGGTACCTCAGGGATCTGTACTTGGACCCATTCTCTTTAATATTTTTATTAGTGATATTGCAGAAGGTCTTGTTGGTAAAGTATGTCTGTTTGATACAAATATTTGCAGCAGGGTTGATATTCATGGAGGGATAAGCCAAATGGCAAATGATTTAGCTAAACTAGAAAAATGTGGACAAGTGGAAGATTATGCACCTTGGGCGTAAAACCCGAAAAGCAGAATATAGACTATTTGGTACAGTCCTAACCTCAACATCTGAGGAAGTGAATTTAAGAGTAATAATTTCCGAGGAATTAAAGGTAGGTAGGCAATGTAATAGAGAAGTAAGAATGCTAGCAGAATACTTTGTTGCATAGGGAGAGGTATTAGAAGTATAAGCGGGAAGTGCTCATGCCATTGTACAGAGCACTGGTGAGCCCTCACTTGGAGTATTGTACGCAGTACTGGAGATATTGATACTTTGGAGAGAGTTCAGAGAAGGGCTACTAAACTGGTTCATGGGTTGAAGCATAAAACTTACCAGGATAGGTTAAAGCATTTTAACATGTATAGCTTGGAGGAAAGACGTAAAGGGGGGATATGATAGAAACATTTAAATACATAAAGGGAATCAACACAGTAATGGAAGAGATTATATTTAAAATAAGAAAAACTACCGGAACTAGAGGACATAGTCTTAAATTAGAGGGGCAATGATTTAAAAGTAATATCAGGAAGTATTACTTTACTGAGAGGGTAGTAGATGTATGGAATAGCCTTCCAGCAGAAGTGGTAGAGGTAAAAACAGTCAAGGGTTTTAAGCGTGCGTGGGATAGACACAAGGCTATCCTAGCTATAAGATCAGGAACTTGGGACTAATAAAAGTATTTGGAAAAATTGGGCTGACTAGATGGACCGAATGGATCTTATCTGCTGACACATTCTATGTTTCCAGGTACATGAGAAGATTGAATGTCAGGAGCCCAGTCATCATCCAATTGATTATGACTATGCCAACAAGTTGGAATCTGATTGGCATATGGCATAAGTAGACTGAGATGGGAAAGAAGTTAATCTGTTCATTTTTTTATACTAGCTATGTAAGGGGATGATTAGGATCCTTTGCAGTGGGAATTCACTTAGTAATGAGCGATGAAATGTAGTTTTGGGAAATAATAGTTTGGGTGGAAAAGTAATTTAAGTTTACTTGAGGGGAGGTCAGATGGAAAGATGTGGGGGCAGTAAAACAAAACCAATGGAAGGGGTGATTTGGTTTTAAATTAAGGAGTGAGGGGAAGCTGTTAAGAGTATATATATGGGAGGAAGGGAAAACTGGTGTGGTATATAACCAAACTAGTCCCTTTTGTCAACTCTGTATTTAACTGATCCACCTTTTCTGTCTTCAACAAACACAAATTGGCAAATTGGATCTACAATGAAATTTCATTTTTTAAAACTTCTACTCCCAATATATCTTCTGGCCAACCCACTATTGCATCTACTGTGTACTCCCGGTAACGCATAATATGTGCTGAACAATCCCCATTTATGACCCTGCCGGTCATTCTAACTGCTGCTTAAGTGTCTACCAACATATTTTTTCCCAACTCCTGTGATGACTGTATAATTGGGAGCCTGCCTTATACATGGTTACATGTACTGGGTGAATGAGATGCTGTGGTGCCAGGGTTGGGCTTTGTCATTGTGACTCACTACTATTCCGTCCTTGTTTGATTACGCTATATTGCACCTTGTCCTCACTTCAACTTCCTTTCTTACTTAGCTGCCCTTTTTAATCATGTTATTTTCCTATTCTATCCTATCCACACCTGCTCTGTCAAATGATTCGTTACCCACCTCTTGTCAGCTCTAGTTAGTACTGTTTCTATTTTTATTAATTCCTTTATTTTATTTTTAATCTTTGTTTTATTTTTGTAGTCCATGATTATGTTTTGAAGTTCCATTATTTTTACTACAAAAGCATTCCTCTGTTCTTCTAATTCTCTCCATTCCTTGTTTACTTCCCCGACATTTGTATTCATTCTCAAAGCTACTATTTTTAAACAATCCCTCTTGTCCATTGCTTCCTCCATTTCATTTGATGCTTCCAAATGATGCTGCCATGGTTCTATAACTACATCTGCTAGACCTCCTTTTGTGACTACAAAAGCTTGTGTGACCAAATGTTTTCTTTTCTGTGTACTATACTTTTTACATTTACAATTTGTGTTACCCTATCCATGAATCCATCCCGTGTCTCACAGCCTGGATTTGCTAGCTCTGGGCACTCATACAGACCATCATGTTTCTAAATGACTTTGTAAAGCATTCCCGTACTTCCAAGGAAAAATGATTTGCTCCCTGTATAATTCCTTCTCTTTCCCTTAAATGTAACCAAAAACTCCCCAGAGTAAGCACACATTTTAAGGACACAATTGAAATCAAGTTGCACAGTAACACTTCTCATTAGCAAACAATAGTTAGTGAATAGTTTTTAAAGTCGCCCCGTTCTAAGAGAAAAATAAATCTATAATCCCCCAATTTACCTTGGTCTTCTAAACACAGTACGTGATGAGCACAATATACACCACACTACGATAAATGTAAAACAAGTAGAACACAAGACTGAACTAGGATATGGCTTCAATTAAATAGCTACAAGAAAGCAATCCAATATATTTATCACATACCCACTCTTTGTTCTATGTAGAATATAGACGAATACCCTCAGTCTACCTCCCTGGAGTTGTGGGTCTATTCACTGTTTTGGGACATATCAAAGCAGCTGGATCCACTGGATAATATACATTTTATTTACTCAGGTATCATACTTTTTCCTATGCAAGTTCTTTCTCCCTCAAATGTTCTTTATATGTTATTTCTTGATTTCCTGTCCTATGAAACTGAGGAGAAACAGAAGAAGAATAAAAACTAGTCTATTCATTTGTTATTTCCTCTTATATACACTTTGCAGAAGTCTGAGACTTGGGATATATCTATATACATATCTATCTATCTGTCTGTCTGTCTGTCTGTCTGTCTAACTATCTATCCTATCTATCCTATCTGTCTGTCTGTCTGTCTATCTAACTATCTATCCTATCTGTCTGTCTGTCTATCTATCTATCTATCCTATCTGTCTGTCTGTCTATCTATCTATCTATCCTATCTGTCTGTCTGTCATCATAGCCATCATGACTCCATTAGTTTGTATAATTGTCATATTTATTGAGATAGGAAGATATAGTGTTAGGGAGTCTAGCCCAATTATTTGGGATTTTATTTTTTATTGTTTTTTTTTTTTTTTTTTTTTTTTTTACTGAACAGTACTGAAAGAATATATGGGAGAACGAAAAGACACACAATACCAGTGCAAAGTGGCTAAATGACCTTAGGACCATAGCAATCTCCCAGAAAAGAAACCAGTCACCGTCACAGTAACATACATCCAACAGTGTGTCAAGAACATGAAGAGCTGGATAGCACCTGACCCGAACATGATACACACCCACTGGTTAAAGAAACTAACCCTCTACATGATCGCCTGGCAGCACAGGTGAACCACCGCCTAGTAGCAGACTCCCACCCAGACTGGCTAACACTAGGAAGTACAGCCCTGACCATGAAAGACCCCCACAAGGGAACAATAACCTGCCTCCCTACAACATGAAAAGACAAGTTGCTCATAGATAGAGCAGTCGCCCAAGACTACAGGTCTACACAGAGGAAGCTGAGCACAGCCTGCATTGACAGGAAAGCCTTTGACTAAATGCCACACACATGGATCCTTGAATGCCTGGTGCTAAAAAAAAGTCAACAGGACACTTAGGACCTTCTTAAATAACTCAATGGGGCTCTGGAAAACAACATGGAAAGCACAAGTGGCCATCAAGTGCGCATATACCAAGGTGATGCACTGTGCATAGGTTTGAACCCCCTCAGCCAGCTAATTACAAGGATTGGATATGGATACAAGTTAAAGAGTGGAACCACCATCAGCCACCTCCTCTACATGGATGACATCAAGCTGTATGCTAACGAGACATTGACTCACTGACCAACCTGACACAGATTTACAGTGACGATATTGGACTGGTGAAGAGTGGCCGGATGGTAGTAAAAAGAGGGAAGGCACTTAAGACTGATATATATACACATGGTTAAACCTCCACATCTGGCAATGGCTCACTTCTGCAAATTGACTATTATCACATCAACAGAGGAAGAAATATAATACGAGTTTTTGTGCCTAGCAATACCTTATACAATTTCCCACCACCTAGACACGTTATCACAATAAACTGGGGGTGGGATTCGGCAGATATAACATATATTGATGATATGTGAAGAATAAAACAAAACTAGGCAGTTTAATATGTTGGGGATCAGAGTTATTTACCACAACCAGAATGGCACCATGGGAACTTTAGGTAACAACTGTTTAAGGGGCGAAGGTTATAACGTAGGGAAGTAAAACTGTATGTGTAGGTAAGCTGTGAAGGGGTAAAATAGGGATTGGAGGAAACCAGTGGAGGCGGGAAAATAGGGAGTGGACAAAGGAATGGAGTGGAGGAAAGGAGTATGTTTATATTCTTTACAAAAGACTATCCATCTCTCCAGTTTTCTTCCCTTTCTAACAATGGGGAGGGATACAATCACTCTCTAGAGTGCATTGAAGCATTCATCTGTGCTTTCACTGGACCAGAGCTATTCCCTAGGAAGCTTTTTGATCACAATGTTGAGCACCATGTTCAGTAACCCCGTACTATCGGGTAAGCACACGTCTAATTTGGGATGTATAGTCAATATCAATCCTTTTTTATATGTAAGATAAATCAATGTTTATATGTTGCATTTTTTTAACTCTATAACATGATATATATTGTAGCCTTCAGGTTTTATTAAAAATGTAACATGTTTTTTTTTATGAGGAGGTTAATTTGAGACACAAAATGTAGGAAATGACAAAACAAAAGTACTTTCCTCTGTTGTATCAATATAAAAACTATCTACCAAAATACAATTTAAAAAAAAAGGCAAACACCACTCAATTCATTTTGTCAAACTTTTCGGAGCCAGGCTAATTTTTAAATAATAGTTATCAGAAGACTTTGCAAATGACTCTGCTCACCTTGACGTCACATACTGAAAATCTACAAACAAAGTTTGTCCCGTGATACATGTGGTGAAGGGTTAATGCAATGTCTTAGTGCATAAAATCTGCTCTCCGTGGTCAAACAAGATTGAGTTAACCTTAAAAAATGAAAATACTAAAGTCATAAAAACAGGACTTTTTTTCTATACACCTATAAAGATGACATTAGAAGAGAGAAGTCTTTAAATATGTTACCGCTAAGCTCCACAAATCCCTGTGTTATCCAATGAATCCCCTGTGTAGTAATATTTATAGAACGAGGAGCTATAGTGATAATCCAGGGATTTGGTTAAGGAGCCCCAGTAGACACTTATTTTCACTACTGTGATTATAGACTTCAGCAAAACTAATTACAGCTACTAATTACAGAGCTCTCTCTAGATATAGTCGTATGATTAAGGCCTTTCAGAAAGTAAGATTCTGTAACAGTTAGATTATCTAAAACCTTCATCTCCGTCCCTTAATTTATTTATTCTTGCAACAAGTTCAACAAAATAACTAGTTACAGTTCCCAAAAATCCATGTTAACTTTTTTTAAATAATACCTGTGTTTTTATAGCCTTTTAGAAAGCATGATTATTTAAGATAAAAGTGATATATTTGGATCCTTATTCTTTCCCTCGTTATTTATATTTTTTAGCCAAATTTTACAATCAAATAAAAATTAAATTATAATTGCTGTAGGAAGATGGAAAGGGATGTTAGGGGGATTGATAGGGATGTTAGGAAGATGGAATGGGTTGTTAGGAAGATGGAATGGGATGTTAGGAAGATGGAATGGGATGTTAGGAAGATGGAATGGGATGTTAGGAAGATGGAATGGGATGTTAGGAAGATTGATAAGAATGTTAGGAAGATGGAAAGGGATGTTAGGAAGATTGATAGGAATGTTAGGAAGATGGAAAGGGATGTTAGGAAGATTGATAGGAATGTTAGGAAGATGGAAAGGGATGTTAGGAAGATGGAAAGGGATGTTAGGAAGATGGAAAGGGATGTTAGGAAGATTGATAGGGATGTTAGGAAGATGGAAAGGGATGTTAGGAAGATGGAAAGGGATGTTAGGAAGATTGATAGGGATGTTAGGAAGATGGAAAGGGATGTTAGGAAGATGGAAAGGGATGTTAGGAAGATGGAAAGGGATGTTAGGAAGATTGATAGGTATGTTAGGAAGATGGAATGGGTTGTTAGGAAGATGGAATGGGATGTTAGGAAGATGGAATGGGATGTTAGGAAGATTGATAGGGATGTTAGGAAGATGGAAAGGGATGTTAGGAAGATGGAATGGGATGCTAGGAAGATTGATAGGAATGTTAGGAAGATTGATAGGGATGTTAGGAAGATGGAAAGGGATGTTAGGAAGATTGACAGGGATGTTAGGAAGATGGAAAGGGATGTTAGGAAGATGGAAAGGGATGTTAGGAAGATTGATAGGAATGTTAGGAAGATGGAATGGGATGTTAGGAAGATTGATAGGGATGTTAGGAAGATGGAAAGGGATGTTAGGAAGATGGAATGGGATGTTAGGAAGATTGATAGGAATGTTAGGAAGATTGATAGGGATGTTAGGAAGATGGAATAGGATGTTAGGAAGATTGATAGGGATGTTAGGAAGATTAATGGGGATGTTAGGAAGATGGAAAGGGATGTTAGGAAGATTGATAGGAATGTTAGGAAGATTGATAGGGATGTTAGGAAGATTGATAGGGATGTTAGGAAGATTGATAGGGAGTGTTAGGAAGATGGAATGGGATGTTAGGAAGATGGAATGGGATGTTAGGAAGATGGAATGGGATGTTAGGAAGATTGATAGGAATGTTAGGAAGATTGATGGAGATGTTAGGAAGATTGATAGGAATGTTAGGAAGATGGAATGGGATGTTAGGAAGATGGAATGGGATGTTAGGCATATTGGCCGAATTGAACAAAACCCTGTGCGTTTGTCAATAAAACGTATCAGAGGCCCTGGCCCTCCCAATAATAAATGGGGCTGGGAACCCGCAAAATGGACATGGGGCAAGGGCAAGTAGCACTGAACCCCCTACAAAAAGCAGAACTGGGGGCCACCAATATGGCTTCCAGCCCCCCACTGCACATATGGGGTGGTCACGGAAGGTAGCCATGAGCCCACTGCTATCGTAAACATGGTTAGGAGCAGGGCAAGTGCTCCCACCCCCCTAAAAATAGAAAAAATCAGATGAACAGGGCTAAAAACCCTTCCGCCCCTAACATTAACATTTGGCTGTCTCCCAGTCCCTATTAAATAGATAAGGGCAGGGCTACTTGCCAGGGGCCCCATAACATGAAATGACCCCCCCTTGGTTCTGAAGGTTGGGTAAATGTCCTCAGGCTCCCACAATAAATAAAATATGAACCCCCCCTAAATAGATATACCCCCTGAGGTCCTGGATCTGCTCATGTGCAATAGAATTAACAGCCACATTAATATTATTAACAAATATATATATATATATATATAAGGAATATAGAAGAAATTTGCAAGCATATTAGGAACTGCGACAGAGGGACGGAAGAGATTAATGACCAAGAGATTGACGGGGAAGAAATACATTGTGTAGGCGGCAGTCACGGATCACATCCACGATAAGCAGGATGTTTGCAGTCAGCAAGGCTACATAGGCCACCAGGAATAGCGGAAACCATAATAATTGTACATCGGGGTCGGCGGTGAGTCAGAATAAATTCCATGGCTGCGCTGTAGTTTAGACTTTGCATCGAAACCGTAAACAACCTAGTACTAACGTAACAGTGTTAAAATGTTAAGTTATAAGTTGTTTTTTGTACATGGGATCTCCTCACCTTGTAGTTTGCAAAAGTATATACAAGGGTAGGCATTTGTTGTGGGCAATCTGATGATGCTTTATGGAACCTTCACAAGCCTTGATGGCGACAGGGGAGCCACTGGTTAAATGTAGATGGCTTTATAATATTATATTGTAATAATATTTCTCCCATGAAACATGTGATTAGTTTAATATGGTGTCTTACAGTGTATACAACCTGTTCTCCGTGTTCAACCAAGACTGAGTTTATTCCAGAATAATCTACCGGGACTTTGGGAAAGGAAGTGTTACGTTCTGTCCAATTACTTTTATTAAAAGAAAACAAAGCTTCCCCAATTCCCTGTTATATCCTATGAATCCCCTGTACAGTAATATTTATAGCACAAAGAGCTATAGTCATAATCCAGAGATTAATTAAGGAGTCTCAGTAGACACTTATACTCAAAGCTGTGTTTCTACACATCAACAAAACATCTAATCACCGGTACTAATTACAGCGCCTATGAATGTATTTTAATGCTCTTTAATTAAAGCCTCTTCACTAAAGGTTTTTTAGGAATTTTGCGACTTTAAGAAAATGTTAAGATTATTTTTATTGTAGCCTTTCCCATGTTATATGTATTTTTAGCAGCATTTTTGGGTGTATAAAAATAAATAAATAAACAGGTAAAGGTTCAATGATGTGAGTTATCGCTTATCACTGTTTTGTTTTTTAAATACTGTATTGCAGTCTATGGTATTTAATAACCTGAGATAAGTACTGATGTCACTAAATACAGCCAAGTATGTCAGTGTGTGGTACCCTGATCTGATACAGAATTCTACCTAGTGTGTTGCCCTCAGTTGTTATTTTAACCGGCAGGTTGGTGTCACGGACTGAGTAGGATCAGAAGACTGGATCCGCGATGCGAAGACCTGGTATCTTACTGCAACAGGTTTGGAGGCAGGACAGTGTCTATTCACCTGAATGGTATTATACCCTACGGTTGAGCCTCAGGTAAATGACCACCCAGGACTTGGAACACTGACTGCAACCGCACACTGAAGCAGGGATACGCAGGAATTACTGGATAAACGGATAGTCAGCAAGCCGGGTCAAACACAACAGGAGCAACGGTACAAGACGGTATGGAGGAGGCAAGGTCAAAAACAGGCAAAAGGATCAGGGCAGGCAGCAAACGGAGAAGTCAGAAGTCACAGCAGGAGTCAAAAACCGAAGAATCAAGAATCAAGAATAAACGCTAGATCAAGCCACAAGGAACTATCTCAGGCAAGGTCTGAGTAGCAACTGAAGGTTTAAATACAATTTGGGCGGTAAAACCCGCCCCTAATAGGTCCCCCAAAAAGTATAAGTATAGCCCTTTAAGGCTATGCTAATTTTCTGTGTGTAGCGGTACTGCGCATGCGCGCAGTTTCGGTTTGCTGCGCGTTCGTCGAGGGGAAGCGGTGAGCGCGTCTGCAGCCCTGGAGGGCTGAGACGCTGAACGGAGCCCTCGCTGTCCGTCCACCCTGCCTGCAGGGGCAGCGGCAGCGGAGGCACGGACCTCGCGGCGGCAGGTAAGTTTCTTTTTTATTACACTACCCCCCTCTTTATGAACGCCGTACCGGCGTTCAGGACCTGGTTTGAGAGGAAATCTACGATGAAATAAGGAAACTTTGGACGGAGCATGAACATCGGATGCTGGTACCCAAGATCTCTCCTCCGGACCGTAACCTTGCCAATGGACAAAATACTGCAAAAGACCACGGCGCAGCCGAGAATCCCAAATAGATTGTACCAAATACTCCTCATGCCCTTGAACGAGGACAGGTTTGGGAACCGTATGGGCGTCAGAGAAACGATTAGTTACAACTGGTTTGAGGAGGGACACATGGAAGGAGTTGTGGATGCGCATACTGGAAGGGAGGCGTAGGGTATAGGACACATCGTTGATTTTGGACAAGATCACGTAAGGACCGATATATTTGGGACCTAAAGTCCTGGAGGAATTACGAAGTTGGAGATACTTGGTAGAAAGCCATACTTTGTCACCAGGAAGAAGTATGGGGGCAGGAGAACGATGTTTGTCGGCAAATCTTTTCTGCAACACCTTGGCCCTGGATAGTTGCGAAGAAACAGAAGCCCAGTGAGATTTGAGATCCTGGACCTGACGGTCAGCAGCCGGTACTTCCGAAGGCAATCCCAAGTCCGGCCAAAGAGTAGGCTCGTAGCCAAAGGCTGCACAAAACGGGGATTTCTGCAAGGACTCATGAAAGGAGCTGTTATATGACAATTCAGCGAGATGGAGGAGAGAAGACCAAGTAGATTGATCCTCATCAACATATAACCGTAGATATTGTTTCAGAACCTGATTGGTCCTCTCCGTCTGACCATTGGTTTGCGGATGATGAGAGGAAGAAAATTTTAGAGAAATACCCAGCTGAGCACAAAGTGATCTCCAGAACCGGGACACAAACTGAGAACCACGGTCAGAAACAATGCTTTGGGGTACCCCATGTAGACGAATGATTTCCTTCATGACAACAGTTGCAAGCTGAGATGCTGAGGGCAGTTTGGGAAGAGCAACAAAATGAGCCTGTTTGGAGAATAGATCGACTACTACAAGTATGGTCGTGAACCCTCGAGACAAGGGAAGATCTGTGACGAAATCCATGGCAATATTCGTCCAAGGTCTCTTAGGGACAGGAAGAGGGCATAACAGGCCTGCAGGGTTACGTTTCGGAGTTTTGTATCTAGCACAGACGGTGCAGGCGCGAACAAAATCCTGAACGTCAGATTGCAAGGAAGGCCACCAAAATTTCCGGTCAATGAGAAACTTAGTGTTGCGTACACCACGGTGACCCGCGACAGAGGAAGCATGAGCCCAGGACAAGACTTGTCTCCGAAGGTTGGATTGAACAAAGTAACGACCGACAGGAGGGCGACAATTGGTGGGTCTAGGGAACTGGGATCTGGTAATTTTCCACAGGAGGGAGGTGGACACCGAGGCAATGATCCGAGAGGCCGGTATAATGGAATCAACCACAGGAGGAGCCGTTTCAATGTCAAAACGTCTAGACAGAGCATCCGCCTTGCCATTTTTCGACCCGGGCCGGTATGTGATGGAAAAATTAAAACGGGTAACGCCAACGCTTAGTGGAAAAAGAAGGAGTCCCACTGAGCGTTAACATCATTAATTCTCCTTCTAATCAGAGACTTTTAATACCGGTCTTGCTCCAGTGGACAGGCCACCAAGTGGCCACCCAAGCCTTCATAGATTCCGGAGCAGCTGGAAATTTCGTAGACCAATCTTGGGTAATTCAACAGAATATTCCTCTGAAGTCTAAAGCCCTGCCTATTTCTGTGTCTGCCTTGGATGGTACCCCTGTAGGCACTGGTATAATTTCCAAGGAAACCATACCTTTGGGTTTAAAGATCGGTCACAACCATTACGAAGAATTAAGCTTTGACGTCCTTTCCAGTCCCCACATCTCCATCATATTGGGGCTACCATGGTTGAAAAAGAATAATCCTTCCATTGACTGGTGTTTGGGACAAGTTGATTCGTGGGGTCTAGATGGTCAGGACCTTAATGACAATCTGCCTACACTCAATTCAGTTAGTACTCTTCCTCCTGAGGATCCTCGTTCCCGGGTTCCACAGTTATATTGGAACTTCCTAGACGTATTCTCTAAGACCAAGGCCGAGATTCTTCCTCCTCATAGGAGCTACGATTGCGCCATCGACCTATTACCTGGTTCCTCCCCTCCGGTGGGGCATACTTATCCTCTCTCGGCACCTGAGAATCAAGCACTCGCTTTGTACATAAAGGATAATCTTCAGAGGGGATTCATCCGACCATCTTCCTCTCCAGCAGGCGCTGGATTCTTTTTTGTAGCCAAAAAGGACGGTACCTTAAGGCCTTGCATAGACTACAGGGGACTGAACAAAATCACCATAAAGAACCGTTATCCACTACCACTCATCACTGAACTATACGACCAACTCCAAGATGCCAAGATATTCACCAAACTAGACTTACGTGGTGCATATAATTTGGTCCGCATACGAGAGGGTGATGAGTGGAAATCGGCCTTCAATACCAGATATGGGCATTACAAATACCTAGTTATGCCTTTCGGATTATGTAATGCACCAGCAGTCTTCCAGAGTTTTGTTAACAACGTTTTCCGGGACATGTTGTTATCTCATGTCATGGTCTATTTGGACGATATCCTTATATATTCCAAGAATATCTCCGATCATAGAAAGCACGTTCAACAGGTATTACGTCGTCTTCGAGAAAATCACCTCTTTGCTAAGGCCGAAAAATGTGAATTCGAATGCTCAAAAATCAAATTCCTGGGTTATATTATCTCCTCTGACGGCCTGAGATAATGTCACGGACTGAGTAGGATCAGAAAACTGGATCCGCGATGCGAAGACCTGGTATCTTACTGCAACAGGTTTGGAGGCAGGACAGTGTCTATTCACCTGAATGGTATTATACCCTACGGTTGAGCCTCAGGTAAATGACCACCCAGGACTTGGAACACTGACTGCAACCGCACACTGAAGCAGGGATACGCAGGAATTACTGGATAAACGGATAGTCAGCAAGCCGGGTCAAACACAACAGGAGCAACGGTACAAGACGGTATGGAGGAGGCAAGGTCAAAAACAGGCAAAAGGATCAGGGCAGGCAGCAAACGGAGAAGTCAGAAGTCACAGCAGGAGTCAAAAACCGAAGAATCAAGAATCAAGAATAAACGCTAGATCAAGCCACAAGGAACTATCTCAGGCAAGGTCTGAGTAGCAACTGAAGGTTTAAATACAATTTGGGCGGTAAAACCCGCCCCTAATAGGTCCCCCAAAAAGTATAAGTATAGCCCTTTAAGGCTATGCTAATTTTCTGTGTGTAGCGGTACTGCGCATGCGCGCAGTTTCGGTTTGCTGCGCGTTCGTCGAGGGGAAGCGGTGTGCACGTCTGCAGCCCTGGAGGGCTGAGACGCCGAACGGAGCCCTCGCTGTCCGTCCACCCTGCCTGCAGGGGCAGCGGCAGCGGAGGCACGGACCTCGCGGCGGCAGGTAAGTTTCTTTTTTATTACAGTTGGTTAAATAACCGTCCATGAGGCCAATGGGAAGTCTACAGAGACAATCGCATGGATGGTATTTTTTTTTTTTCAAAGTAAAGGTAGCAACACTACATATTAAATTTTGTGTTACAATAGCATTTATTTTTCCCCTCGTCCATCTTTTTAGAGGTTCTTTGTGATGAAGTGTTACCTTTTTTTGGTCAGCCTCACCATGACTTCCAAGTTATTTGCCAGTTTAAGCCACTGTAGTACTTTTTAATGTAATATTTGTAGTTGGCTCTACTTTCTGGCACCCACAATGTTGTATTTTCACGTTACAAAGCTACATAGTAGTTTAGGTTGAAAAACCCTTTTCCTATCCCGTGTTTACCACTGTTGATCCAAAAGAAGGCAAATAAAACCCCCTCTACAGCAATTTAAAATTTTACATTCAGCAGGAAAAAAATTCCTTCTTGACTCCAAATCAGATTTCTCCTTGGATCAACAAGCACTAAATGAATATCAATGCCAATACTAACATGCATAGCCCTCTATGCTCCGGCTCAATAAAAAACTATTGAGGCCGCTCTTAAAGTCATCAAATGTATTTTCTAGAACCACTTCTTCAGGCAGTGAATTCCATATCTTAATTATCCTTACTGTAAAAAATATTTTCCACTGTCGTAGACTAAATCTCCTTTCTTCAAGTCTTAGCGGGTGACCTATTCTCTAGTTCCATAATGTATTTTTTTTAAAAGGCACCCAGAATTGAACCGCATATTCAAGGTGAGCTCTTACCATGGACCTATAAAGAGGCAGAATAATATCTTCCTCCCACGAGTCAATACCCCTTTTAATACACCCCAATATCTTATTGGCCTTTGCAGCTGCCAGCTGACACTGTGCACTACTGCTAAGTCTATTGTCTACAACTGCTCCCAAATCGTTTTCATGGGTAGATTTCCCAAAGGAAAACACATTTAAACTATAGGTTGCATTTGTATTATTGTACCCAAAATGCATAATTTTACACTTGTCTACATTGAATTGCATTTACCATTTATCTGCCCAACTACCTAAATTGTCCAAATCTTCTTGGAGCAAAATTACATCTAGTGCAGACTGTATTACCCTTCTTAATTTTGTGTCATTGGCAAACATTGAGACATGGCTCCCTATGCCCTCTGGAAGATCATTAATAAAAAAATTAAAAAGAAGAGGACCCAGGAAAGAACCCTGAGGTACTCCACTTATTACATCTGTCCAATTTGAGAACTTCCCATTTACCACCACCCTTTGCATTCTGTCTTTCAACCAATTGTCAATTCACAAACAAACCTCTGGCCCTAAGCCTATTTCTGTCAATTTGTACAGTAACCTTGTATGTGGAACTGTATCAAATGCCTTAGAAAAGTCTAAAAATATTAAATCCACTGCAGCACCCATATCTATATTTTTACTCACCTCGTCATTGAATTTAATTAAGTTAGTTTGACAAGATCTGTCGATGATTGCGAAAACTGCTCTGACGGTGCTGCACAAATGCCTCGAGGTAATAAGCAGCAATGACATTCTGACTCTGGGGCACCCATGGTTGCTCTACAGGATTTATGCAATATGGCTGTGCCCTCTTGTGAGTAGAGCTTCGGAAGTGAAAAAAAAATCACTTCCGATGCTTTGAATCTTTTGCTTGACTTCCCCTAGAGGCAGTCAGCAACATTGCAATGAAAAAAAAAAGACTTAATTAGCTTAAATATAGGGTTAGGGTTATAATAGCTGTTAGGGTTATTAAATTATGGTTAGCATAAGGGATAGAGTTAAAATGAAATTAAAATATATTAAGGGTTAGCATAAGGGATAGAGTTGGGGTTGCATTTAGGTTTAGAGTTAAATTTAGGGTTATGGTTGGGGTCAAAAGGTTTTTGCCCTATAACTCGCAAAAAACTGCAGAAAAACATGGATATTTCTGAATTCGGGACACCATTTAGAAACTATTTAGATGGGATCTTTTTGTAATGATTTTATTTGTGTAAATTATATTTAGGTCAAAGTTAGAAAAAGTGTTTTGTTTTTTCATCATATTTTATTGTGGTTTTTGTAGTCAATTATAAGATATAATGAACATAATAGTATCTAATGAAAGCCCTTCTTATGACTATAAAAACAACAAATAATTTGTGTGGGTACAGTATGTGAGAAAGAAGAAAATACAGCTAAACACAAAAAACCCAGAAATGTAAAAACAGCCCTTGTCACCAAGGGAAAGTCAAGCCTATGAATAAGCGTGGAGACACGTAAAACGCGTAAGGCATCTGTTTTATCTGTTTGTTATCCCTGATGTTCGTGATGTTTCCTTGATTTAATACAATCCTTTATCATTCAACCTACTCCGGAGTGCGTGTCCTTTTGTTGCTCATTTTCATTGGATTACTAAAGTTGTCCTTTTTAAAATTCAGTTTTTTGGTGGGAACCATACCAATTTGCCCTTTTGAATTAATGTCAAAGGATACCATGTTATGGTCACTATTCCATAAATGCTCCCTTATTTGGATGTTAGAGATAAGCTCCTCCATCCAGGCATGCTTCCCTTCTAGTTGGTGTCTGTACTAGCTGAAACAAAAAGTTGTCATTCAGCAAATTCAGAAATGTACTACTTTTAGCGGTATTGGTAGTTCAATTTTCCCAATCTACTTCTGGGTAATTTAACTCCCTTATAATAATACTATATTAGAAGCCTTTTTGATTTGCATTAACAGTTGTGATTTTTCGAATTCAGCAATATTTTGTGGTTTATAACAAATACCCACTAATAATTTCTGGGAAGGTCTACCCCCACTGACTATCTCACAATGATTCCACATGTTCAATACTGTCATTATATATATATATATATATATATATAAAACACAAAGTGTAGACTGATGCGCCTGTATGTGAACGGGTATGCAGCACTCGGGCACAGCTAGTGTCTCACTTCTAGCAAAGTAAATACAATACAAAGAAAAAACGTGACCAGTGCGCTTCAACCAACACTAAACACACTGTATATTTACCCTTAAATCAAGTAGGTATCTTGCAGTGTTGTACAAAGGGAATATGAAAAATAAAAGAATAAAACACACAATAGTGTAATATATCAAAGAAAAAGTGAAATAAAGTGAATGAATGGTGCCAAATGGCCACTCACATTCGTCTGAGCAACTACTTGCTCAGGGATATCAGCATAAGGGAGCCCAGGGAAAGGGTTAATGATGATCCGTCACTTCATCCATGAAGACTCCATAAAATATATCAACACATGAGGAAGAAGGAAGGCAAGGATGTTAATGAACACTGTTTAATATATAATTCAAATAAAACATAGAATTCTTACAGTTTAAAATCTGAAGAGTCCTCAATTTCAATAAAAGCAGTAAAATCCTTGAAAAAGAGTCCAGTGTTTGCACATCCCTTGTCTCCTGTAGCACACAACGCGTTTCTCCTCTTAGGTGAGGCTTTTTCAAGTGTCAATATATATATATTCCTTCAAATAATTCTGGTTTGATATACAAACAGACCCCTCCGCCTCTTTTGTTTGACCTATCTTTTCTAAACAAAATGTAGCCCTCCAAACTGATTGACCAATCATGTATGTTATCCCACCATTTTTCGGTTATACCAATTAAGTCATAATTGTCAATACATGGTGTTTCAACTTGCAAGCCATCCATATGCCATTATAGATATTTGGATAGTCACCTTACCCTGCAAGCGCTCATTTTATTTTTACTATTATTGAATCTGTATCACCCTCACTACTCACTCCTTCTCCGTGCCTCCCTGTGGTCCCAATCGCAGCAGGTGCCTCAGCTCTGCGAGTCCCTAGCACTCCAACATGGCCACCGAAAGCAGTCCGCACATGAGTGAGCGTCAGATTTAAAGAAAATGATTGCTATACCAGCCCAATTCACACTCCAGTCTGCATGATCAGATGATGGCGCCAAAATAGCATTTAAACCCTCCAACTAGGTTTGCACTTTGCCTGTGATTGGTGTCTTATGCATTTTGCCTGTCTACTCTTGATCTCCTGCCCTTGTATTATTTTTGACCGCGGCTTGTCTCATTTCACTGCTCCCTATTGCACCTGACTTTAGCTCGCTATAACTATCCAGTATCCGGCATCTCAGTACCAGTGACTGTGTTTCCTGTATCCAGCATCTCAGTACCAGCAGCTGTGTTTACAGTATCCGGCATCCCAGTACCAGTGACTGTGTTTCCTGTATCCAGCATCTCAGTACCAGCAGCTGTGTTTACAGTATCCGGCATCCCAGTACCAGTGACTGTGTTTCCTGTATCCAGCATCTCAGTACCAGCAGCTGTGTGTCCAGTATCCGGCATCTCAGTACCAGCAGCTGTGTTTCCAGTATCCGGCATCTCAGTACCAGCAGCTGTGTTTCCAGTATCCGGCATCTCAGTATAAGTGACTGTGTTTCCAGTATCCAGCATCTCAGTACCAGGAGCTGTGTTTCCAGTATCCGGCATCTCAGTACCAGCAGCTGTGTTTCCTGTATCCGGCATCTCAGTACCAGCAGCTGTGTGTCCAGTATCCGGCATCTCAGTACCAGCAGCTGTGTTTCCAGTATCCGGCATCTCAGTACCAGCAGCTGTGTTTCCAGTATCCGGCATCTCAGTACCAGCAGCTGTGTTTCCTGTATCCAGCATCTCAGTATAAGTGACTGTGTTTCCAGTATCCGGCATCTCAGTACCAGCAGCTGTGTTTCCTGTATCCAGCATCTCAGTATAAGTGACTGTGTTTCCAGTATCCGGCATCTCAGTACCAGCAGATATGTTTCCTGTATCCAGCATCTCAGTACCAATGGCTGTGTGTCCAGTATCCGGCATCTCAGTACCAATGGCTGTGTGTCCAGTATCCGGCATCTCAGTACCAGTAGCTGTGTTTCCAGTATCCGGCATCTCAGTACCAATGGCTGTGTGTCCAGTATCCGGCATCTCAGTATAAGTGACTGTGTTTCCAGTATCCGGCATCTCAGTACCAGCAGCTGTGTGTCCAGTATCCGGCATCTCAGTATAAGTGACTGTGTGTCCAGTATCCGGCATCTCAGTATAAGTGACTGTGTTTCCAGTATCTGGCATCTCAGTACCAGCAGCTGTTTTTCCTGTATCCAGCATCTCAGTACCAGTAGCTGTGTTTCCAGTATCCGGCATCTCAGTACCAATGGCTGTGTGTCCAGTATCCGGCATCTCAGTACAAGTGACTGTGTTTCCAGTATCCGGCATCTCAGTACCAGTAGCTGTGTTTCCAGTATCCGGCATCTCAGTACCAATGGCTGTGTGTCCAGTATCCGGCATCTCAGTACAAGTGACTGTGTTTCCAGTATCCGGCATCTCAGTACCAATGGCTGTGTGTCCAGTATCCGGCATCTCAGTTTCAGAGGGAAAGAAGATGAAATGTCATAGTGTAAATAATTTGATATAAAACCATACATTATCAACTATCTTTAAGTAGTGGTGAAGCTTGCAAAATATTCACAAAATGTGCGTGTTTATCAAAGTATTATAAAATAGCAATTGAAATCCTGTTCAAAGCTTGGGTAGACGTATATATATATATATTATTTTTATATATAGATTAATTTTAATTTTAATTTCTATATTTACATTTATATTTATTGTTATATTTATTTTAATTTCTATCCTCATTTATATTTATTTATATTGTTATTTTTATTCTCAGTAGGGACAAACGGATATTTCCTTGATAAACTCTCCAAAGATCTTGTTTTTTGCAATACAATAAAGTTCTGGCCAACAACAAACGTAATTTAAAATGTCCACTGCTTTTTGTATACCTCTTCTTTTTCCTTTCAAACGAAAAAAGATAATTAACAGAGAGATAAAAAGGAACTTTACAACAAACGAAAATACATTGCAACAGTTTACTAGTCTTTAAAATGATTTTAAATAATATATGTAAATTAATGTTCACTTTTGCACTTTATATGCACCAATGGTTGTCTTTGTTTGATTGTTTGCACAAACTGTGCATATCTGGAAGAATAAATGTGGACATAGGGGTAGGTTCTACCTTCAATCAAGCTTCTATTTATTAAGAACCAATTACATATTAGCTTGCAGTAAATAGAGGGGCCTATGATTAAATACTAAACAGCACGAAACGCGTAAGGAGACTGAATGGAGTAATTTGGTCTGTGCCTGCAAAACTTTTTTATGGAATAAATCCACCAATTTTGTGTACCTTACCGTGAAGTCTGTCTCCCTGTTTTTGTTTCTCTATATATTTAATTGGGAAGTCTGGATGCACTTGGACAGGCTTATGAACCTAGGGTATTAATTGATTTCTTGGGGGGGGGGGGTCTGAAAGCTGACCCCAGAAAGGGTTTAATTTTATAATATGAGGGCACAGCTCATTGCACACACTGTTCTGACAAAGTACTTTGGTGCGAAACGCGTCAAGCGTTCGTCTGCTCCATCATCTGTCTTCGAGATCGGTTACTTTATTTTCAAATTGTTTAATTTTTTAGTCCAGTAATTGGTTCTCATCGTGGATCTTATCATAATCTTCCTTTATTTTCGGAAGCTTGTTGCTTTATTTTTTCACCCAACCCCGAGATTTATTTTTCTAGGTCCTTTTTATTAGAATCTACGGCCGTATAATGTATATATTAACCCAATAGGTCTTCTCTAATCTCTTTGAGCTAAGCCAATTTGTAGCTGTAGAAAGTTTATATAACAATCACCATCAGTTCAATTTGCTTTATCGCATAGCATTTGACTCAACAGTGTTCAGATAATGAGTCGAGGCACTTTGCCAAATTATAAAGTATATGACCCAAAGTACACTTTAGGGTGGAAACGGCATATATACGATTTTAATATAAAAATATAAGCAGTGGCTTGTGAATATTATTTGGTTTTTATTCATCCCTGGCCAATTTAAATGAAGCAGTATTGCCTCTGGAAGAAAGTGTTTTTTAATGTTGGTTACTTGATTTATCAATGATATTACTTTTTCCAGAATTGTCTAATAATACTACATTGCCACCATATGTGCAGGTATGTTCCCTTCTCTAATCCACATCAGTTCAAAAAGGATTTTTTTTATTTAAGAGTACAGTTGCTGTAAGCTCCTAACCCCGAGTACAGACCGATAGGTTTATTAAATCTACGATGTAGTGAGGCGATCTGGTATCAGCTTCTTTATCTTTCTCGGATATAGCCTCCTTACAAAGTTCAAAGGAGTTTCCCAACGAGTACACCATTAACATCAATAAACGTACTGTGGAGCTCCTATCCCGAGTAGAGATGATTAGGTAAATAGGCTCCAAGGTGCTATGAGGTGATGTAAGGCAACCTATGTAGAGGTTTTGTTTCCCCGTTACAACAAGGTACCATAAATGTCTTGTTTTGTGTACCAAGCTTAATTAAACATGACTTTCCAAGGTTTTGCAAATTTGTTTAACTTGAGCTACTCACGGTTGTTGGTCATTTGCGGATTGCAGCTGTGTTGTTGTTTGGAGATAGAGCAGGCCGTCTGTTGAGTCAAATAATATATATAATTTTCTCTGAGGTGTACTCACTTGGTATGCATGGGCTCAGTCAGTTGTTCTTTTTTTTTCTCTGACACTCAGCACCATTGTATCCGATATGAATTATCCCAGGATTTATTGAAACATCATTGTGTAATTGTTATCCGTGTAGTGTCAGTAGCGAAAAGAAGGAAAAGAGAGGAAAAAGAAGAGAGAGAGAGAGAGATAAGAGAGGGAAAGGAGGGCAGGGGGGATAATTTGTGTATACCAAAGTAAACTGAAGTCAACTGAAATAAGCTGAAATAAAGTAAGATGAACAAAATAAAGTGAAATAAAAGAGGGGGTCCCCCTACCTCAGTTTGGCACAGGGCAGTTGTTCCACATGGAGAGGAGATTTGAGTGTTTCTCTAGGGACCTAGTTGAGAAGTAATGTCACTTTTCCAATTGGAGATTGTAAGTCATTAAATTATGCAGATCTATTTTGTGTGGGATGTGTTGGGATTTCCAATTTCTTGCCAAGAGTGTTTTTGCTGCAATTAGGATATGACCTACCAAAACCTTTTGTATGAACTTCAGGTTTGTGGTGAAAATGTGGAAGAGCGCACATTCTGGCGTTTTTGGGATATCAATTTCAATAGCTTGTGTTATGAAAGTAAAATTGTCCGACCAATATTGACAGAGGTGATGACACGCCCAGGGGAGTTTCTACAGGGGAGTTTAGTCGAAGAGGGAAGGAGAGGACCTGAATGGTAACATATAGAGAGTAGTTTTGGCGTTGAAGATATATTCATGCAGCATTTAGTGAGTATGTGAAGTGACAGTTTTTCAGAGGATAAGGTGTTCTGGGTAGACAATATGGCGTGCCTAATTTGAAGATAGATATAAAAATCAGAAGCAGAAATTGTTGCTTCAGACTTTGAGAAGAGTGTCAGTCATTTGTTCTTGTGCTTATTTTTCGGTCTCTCAGTAGCTTCAGTACTTTCTCCGATGTCTGCTGTATCTTCTCAGTAATCATGATACATCTAGATAATTTCTCCCTTGGGACAATGACTCAAGCGAGGGGAAATGTCACCATAATGCTGACTTTACCTGTGCAGTCGACTCCTCAAAGCCAGCTCACGTGACATTTTGCTTTGTTACGTCATGACGCCCGCAACCAGACCCATTTCAGATTAACACTGTTTGTAAGTGTACATCCAGAGGTATGTTTTTAATTATTATAAGGGAACATTGAGATAGGATGGTAAAGTATCCTTGCCAAAGGAATTCCAGGGATATTAATATGGGGTTAAAAGCGTGATATCATATGCTGATGGTCTTTTCCAGACTTGCACCTGACTTCTTTCTTGCCTTCCTCTTGGTTGCATGGCTGAATAATCCTGAGACTTTAAAAACATGTCAAAATGTACATGAATATGTACATGTGACAATTATTTCATATGAGGATACCATGGTGTGACAGAACTTACAAAACAACTGTGCATCTCCCTAGTCTTCTCAGAGCTCGTTGGACATCTTTATTTCTCAAGCTATAGATCAGAGGGTTCATCATGGGGGTGACTATTGTATAAAATACTGACACCATTTTGTCTGTTGCATCTCTTACTGAGTGCATTGGTCGCATGTACATGAATATACTAGTCCCATAAAAAATAACCACCACAATCACATGTGAGACGCATGTGGAGAAAGATTTGGACCTTCCAGGCCGTATTTTCACTATACAGAGGATGATATGAACGTAAGAAAACAAAATAAGGACCAATGGCATGAGAAGAAGTAGAGTGCTACCGGACCACATCACTATATTATTTAATGAGATATCATTGCAGGCCAATTTGGTCAGAGATGGAGCCTCACAGAAGAAGTGGTCGATTGTGTTGGGACCACAGTATTTTAACCGATAGACAAAGAACTGATCTATGCAAGAGATGGTGCAACCAGTCACCCATGCAGCAGTGATCATATGTATACAGGTCGTAATGTTCATGACTGTGTTGTAGTGTAAGGGGTTACAGATCGCAACAAAGCGATCGTACGCCATGAACGCCAAAAGGACGCATTCACTTTCTCCCAGGAAAAGATAGAAATAAATCTGGACAGCGCAGCCCGTGACTGAAATACTTTTCCTCTCGGTAAGGAAGTCCGCGAGCATTTTGGGGACGATGATGGTTGTGTAGCAGATATCCATGCTAGACAGGTTAGCGAGGAATAAATACATGGAGCTGTGGAGACGTTTGTCAGTTCTCACTGCCACAATGAGGAGAAGGTTGCCAGCCAGTGTGGCCACGTAGATGAGCAGGAAGATCTGGAATAATAATACTTGAACATTGGGGTCAGTGGACAGTCCGAGAAGGATGAACTCAGTCACCACACTGCGATTCCATCTTTCCATTGTCAGTAACACGTGTGAGACCAACCTCATCTGCAGAAACACAACTTTTCATTTAAATACATTAATCTTGGTTTAAGTATCAATATGAGATAAATCCAATACAATATACATGTATTAAATTCTATTTTATTATTTTCTCACATAGTTTCTCCAACCTATGCACTGAAGGATATCTGTAGGCAAAAATGTAATTTGTAATGTAAACCAATAAAAGTGAACCATGGCGCTCCCTAAAAAGTGCATACAAACAATGAGTTGTGATGTGCTCTCAACCTACACTCTAATACTAAAAAACCTCAGTGTACTGCGCATTCAACATACATTAAACTGTGTAATACTTCCCAACTTAAGCATTTCCTCAGTTGACATGAAAATCCATCAGGTGTATGGGAAAAAAAACTAAATAGAATAGAAATAGTGTAATATAGTTATAATAAGTAATGAAATTGTGAATCAGTGAATGATCACTCACGGAATCTCTGATGTGACTGCCAGTATGTACTAAACAAAGATCAGCTGTTGTAGTAACCCTTCAATGAGATAACCTGTGGAGGGAGAGACTACAAAGAAAAACAAACTATCTGGACTGATAATAAAGCAAAATGTCTATTTTAATGCTTCGTATAAAAGCCCCATAATGCTCTCCCAATCAGTCTCCACTCTTTCAGTGCTCATACAACACTGTTGTCATTTATTATATTTTTGCATTTCTTGCATGTGATCAATGTAATTAATCGTTCACAGTGATCATATCCATAAGATATGCCTAACTGTTAAGGCAAGCAGCATCACCTCACCCCATACATCGTCCAATTTTGGGGAGGATGGCAATGTATTGTGACATGTCCCTAGATATATATCAAAATCCTCACTGCAATAATTGAGACAGCCGGTTCATTTATGGGCATTAAAGGCAGCCCGTACATATACAGAATTTGCCATGAATGCATTGCATTGGCAGCCCATACATGTACAGGCAGCATTCTAAGGGGTTAATTTTGTATAGAAAATCTTTAATGAAAGATCAACAATAACATACTTTATTATTGAGCCCTCTTTGCTCTGTATACCTCTATGAGGGGGAAGGCACATGCTCAGAAAATTCAGCAAGATGCTCCTTCATCTGATTAAGTCAAATCAAAAAAAATTGGACCCAAGATTCTAAACAACAAGTCCACCCCCTGATAGAGCTATACAGAGCAAAGATTCTAAACAGCATGTCCACCCCCTGATAGAGCTGTACAGAGCAAAGATTCTAAACAACAAGTCCGCCCCGTGATAGAGCAATATAGAGCAAAGATTCTAAACAACATGTCCGCCCCGTGATAGAGCAATATAGAGCAAAGATTCTAAACAACATGTCCACCCCCTGATACAGCTATACAGAGCAAAAGGTTCTAAACAACATGACCGTCCTCTGATAGAGCTATACAGAGCAAAGATTCTAAACAACAAGTCCACCCCCTGATAGAGCTATACAGAGCAAAGATTCTAAACAACATGTCTGCCCCCTGATAGAGCTATACAGAGCAATGGTTCTAAACAACATGACCGTCCTCTGATAGAGCTATACAGTGCAAAAGTTCTAAACAACATGTCCGACCCCTGATAGAGCTATACAGAGCAACGGTTCTAAACAACATGACCGCCCTCTGATAGAGCTATACAGAGCAAAGGTTCTAAACAACATGTCTGCCCCCTGATAGAGCTATACAGAGCAACGGTTCTAAACAACATGACCGTCCTCTGATAGAGCTATACAGAGCAACGGTTCTAAACAACATGACCGTCCTCTGATAGAACTATACAGAGCAACGGTTCTAAACAACATGTCTGCCCCCTGATAGAGCTATACAGAGAAAAGACTTTAAGCAACATGTCCATCCCTTGATAGAGATATACAGAGCAACGGTTCTAAACAACATGTCCGCCCCCTGATAGATTTATACAGAGTAAAGACTTTAAGCAGCATGTCCATTGCCTTATAGAGCTATACAGAGCAACATGTTCTAAACAACATGACCGCCCCCTTATAGAGCTATACAGAGCAAAGATTTTGAACAACACGCCCTCCTCCTGAGATAGCTGCACAGAGCAAAGACTCTAAGCAACATGTCCATCCCCTGAGAGCTATACAGAGCAACAGTTCTACACAGCATGACCGCCCCCTGATAGAGCTATATAGAGCAACAGTTCTACACAACATGACTGCCCCCTGATAGAGCTATATAGAGCAAAGATTCTAAACAGCATGTCCTCCCCCTGATAGAGCTATACAGAGCAAATATTTTAAACAACATGTCTGTCCTCTGATAGAGCTATACAGAACAAAGTACACTCAATAAAGTGCTTCATTTGCATTATTTAATTAAAACATTTCTATTTAAAGGGTCTACTCTTGCTCTAATTTTTATATAGTCAGAAGTTAATTTCATGCCTACAGTTGACCCTTGAGTAGTTTGAGCAGTATAAACTAATCTGTGTTGGACATCATAAATGTATTATTGGAAATAATACCAACATCTTCCTAAAAATGCGATTGGAACAATAATTTTTCACTAAATATACCATTATTAGCTTGCATACATGTAGCAAAGAACAGTATAAGAATAATCAAATATTGGTTTGCCAATCTACTCTTTCACATAGAATCACAACTGAAAAAACACACTAACAAAAAACACACAAACAAAAAACACACGAACAAAAAAACTTCACGTATTTCAGCACAGTAAAAAACACTGTTATTTGTTGGCTTGTCTTTTACTTTAGAAGCTTAATCAGATTGTAAATAACAGTAAAAAGGATTTCACTAGTCACATACGCCAACAACTTTTATTAGTAACTTATGAGAACAAATCCAGTATAACCACCAAGAAAAACAATTAATATAGAATAAACAAATATAATAAATCACACACCCATAATACTGTGAGCAGTGTATTGGTTAAACCCATATTACATAAATGGACTCTCAAGATGCTATTATAGTACAGTAATTATTAGTATTAGACTTGTATAAAGTCAAGTGGTGAATGTTTTTTTGCAGCCAGGAGTATAGAAGGCTAATCAGCCTCATTGCTTAGTGTATACAGGTTCTGCTATAACTATCAAGGTCTCAGTCTACAGCACAGAGGCTTGCTAACTGCCAACGAATACTAGGACTTGGCTGCCTGACAAACCTACAGTTGGAGACAAAAAGAGTCAGTTATCTTTCCTGCTTTATAAACCTAACTCTTGACACTTAAGCCTGGCTAGAGGCCACAATGGTAGCATGTGGTAATGAGACTACATTATTCAGATTATCCCACTACAGTCACATGTATAGTAGCCAGAGTACTCACCACATAAGAGCCTAAGAGATTAATGGTATCATTATACCACACCCTCTGTTGTTAACTGTGACCCCTTTCTAAGATCAATCGGAACCTCCATATTAATCCGATAATACTACATTTTATAAATAAACTAAATAAAAAATAACTTTACATTAATAAGTACAGCATAAAACACTGCTTACTTGTTGGCTTGGCCATTTCTTTAGATGTTTCATTGTGTAACATTTTGTAATAATACATTTACTTTTAATTATTTCCATTATGCCCCAACCTCCTCTTTCTAAAGTGTTTGTGTAAATATATACATATATAGATATAGAAAATATAGTAATTTATTAATTATAATTAGTATAATAATATGACATTTAAATTCTGAAAGACAAATGAAATATTACCTGATTTTGGTTTAATTGTTTTGGTAAATTATTTTCTAATCTGAAAAAAATGTATTTCTTAGATTCTTGAAAATGCTGAGGGTAAAGCAAAGAAAGACTATATTTGGCATTAAATAAAGGTTTTGTTACAAATAAAAAATTTGGATCATATTTCCAACTGAAATTCCTGGAGAATTGCACAAAGTCTTTGAAACGTGTGGATAATGTCTGTGGTCAATCCATTATTATCAAAACAGTAGAACTACAGGAAATGTAATGTTAGCTTATTCTAGCAAGAAAAATATATAAAACATAGGAGACCTGAATGGCCTACCTATCTCTAAATAACATCTTTTATATGTTTATAACTATATGGGGAATTAAGGATTAAGGGATGTACATCCTCCAGAGACTAGATTATGTAAAATGTAATTGGCGCACATAGACCAGCCATTATAGAATGTCTGATATTATCATGGGGTTAGTGTATTCAACTAAGTTATATTGAAATATAGTAATATAGGTTAAAAGAGGCCCCAAGTCTAGGGAAAGTAATAGGCTAGCTGAAAATAACTATGTTCCATTAATGATAGATCTATCATTGGAACCTCTGTTGGAGAGAATGAGTTTTGCTGGGCCTCTAATTTCCATGAAACGTCTAAGAGCATTAATAAAACGTGAAGTGCCCATTGATTCGATCACTTCAATGTGCACAGCTCGGACGGACATGCAAGTGAATATGACTGCCCAACATTTAGTGTTTAGATGTCCCCTTCTGGTGTGCCGTGTGATGACAGACCAGGGACCAAAAACATTGAGTCCAACATTAGTAAAGGGCGGATCCATGCTAAGTCTGTCAGATAGTAAATTTGCCATCTTTTGCGCCTGTAACGTTCCGCAAAGTTTACGGCAGATAACACGCTTAAAAAGAAACTTGCTCACACATCTCTTAGCTCCTACTATCCACAGTCCAGCAGCTTGTAAAGCTCCTTCAGTAAACAGTCGGCCCTGGTGTTTGGTTTGGTCATGGTAGTGTTGAATTAGTAAGTAGGCAATATGATGGTGGCCTTGGATCACTAAAGGATGTTTCTCTGAAAACTCTAACTTGCCTTCTTTTAAACGGCCTCCTACTCTCAGGCCATTTTTATCCAGGATTAGATCAAGTTTCTTCAAAACGCTGTCGTTTTCTTTGGCGAAGACTTCTCTCTGTACAACAGATATTATCCAATTTTTAGATTGTTCTATGTCAGTTGCTGTGTAGACTTTTTCACAGTGATGCCAACCTCTGCAGTTGTCATGAGTTGGTGGCACCTTTTTGTAAGACTGAGCTATGTGGATTAGGCAAGTGATAGCTCGAACTAGTGACTTCCAGGTGGAGAACCTGCTAGAATGGTGGGTTTTAAACTGGTTGTGTTATGATCTGTGCTGTCGCACTCTGTACACTGGACACTGACCTTACAGTCTTTGGCAAAGAGTGTTGATGAGGAGCAGCACTTATAACAGATGTTGCTCTCCTTGAGGAAGATCTGTGGGAAGGAATGTTAGTCTTGTGCACTGCCACTGGAGCCTTGAGTTGCTTAGGGCCAGAAGAAGTGGCATAAGACACTGGAAAAATGAAACTGGGGTCGTCTTTCATTCCTGCTTGTCTGTCTACAAAGTCATCAAACTCTGTAAAGGGTAGAAGAGGTACATTGTGTTTTCATTTGTAGTTACAGCCATAAGCGATCCATCTTTCGTGCAACTCATAAGGAAGTTTTTGTGCTAAGGAGTTAATTCCTCTAGCTGAGTCGAGATAAGAAAGGCTGGGTTATTCTCCTTCTGCTTTAGCAACTCGTAACTCCATACACAGGTCGCTGAATTCTCTGAGTCTTTGGTAACCTTTGCTAGGTATTCTTGAGAAGTCCTCTATCCTTTTAAATAGTGTACTCTCTATAGTCTCTGGTGAGCTGTAACATCTATCCAGTCTGCTCCAGATGTCTGTAAGGCCAATCTCTGGGTGGTTTACATTAAATGTCTCTGATCCTTTTTGCATGCTCAGCGGAATCATTGCCAAGCCACTTTACGAGGAGATCTATCTGTTCCCTGCAGGATAGATCTAGACCTTTGATGGCACTCTGGAAAGAAGATCGCCACGCCCTGTAATGCTGGGGGGTGATCACTGAATTTCATAAGTCCTTGGGTAACTAACTCGCATTTTATAAGGAACTTGGCAAGCTCTACACAAGCCTGATTGGCATTTGGCTAGGCTGTTGGTGTATCGTGGTGTGGTGTATGGGCACACCTGGTAGGAGTCTCTTCTTTGTGCAGGCTGGGTTCATACCTGCATAAGGTTGGCGGCTCGTACCGGCTTGTCGCATACTCCCTTGGAGTGAAAGCAGGTGATAGACGCTGGTATGTAGGCGGAGTACCTTGTTGGTTTAGTGATAACCAAGTGAGAAATTGGGCGCCAGAAAATAAATATAAAAATATATATATATAAATAAACCTATTAATTGGGAACAGATAAAAAAAAAATGACAGATTCTAAACCTGTAATATGCAGCAGACACTGATGTGGACCACCACAAGTACACAATATAGAAAGTGAAATATACAAAAACATGTTGCGCAATAAAGTGAAATACTTATCTCACACACTGGTCGACAATATTTAGCCGGCTTGTCAATGCATACAAAAAATGGAAAAAACAAAAAAAAATACAACGTGTGACACTGTAACAATTTGCAATGGTGATATATGCCCCCAAAGGAGATTCACTCACATTTACTAGAGCCCTTATACTGGCTCTAGTGTAGGGGCGTAGTGGGGCTACAATTCCCAATATCCTCAGATGGTGTAATATACCCTCTTCAGAGGGTAATGTGTGATGGTAAAAACCAAGCAAGATCTATAGGAGATCTCAGGAACAGGATTACAGGATAAAAAAGATAAAATCACAATCAGTAAAACTTGCGTGCAGACATGGGAAATAAGATCATCGACAGACAGAAAAGTCCCCTTGGAACCAGTATGGTGTTTGGAGATCCTTCCAGTTGCAACACACAAAACTTAGGGATACGCCCCCGTGACGTCACACGACGCGCTTCGTCCAATGGGACTTCTTCTCGGGGCACCCTCTCTCTGTTCTCTCTCCCTCCCACCCTCCCTCTCTGTTCTCTCTCTCCCTCTCTGTTCTCTTTCTCTCCATCCCTCCCCTTCCTCTATTCTGTCTCTCTCCCCCCTCCCCTTCTTCTGCCTACAAAAATGGATCCAGGGAGGGGGCGGGGCTCACTAGATGAGAGGTGTAACTCTGCCCCACCCCTGTGAAGCAGAGCAGTGTCTGCTTCACGGAGAGCTGTGGGCAGCATGAGAAAGTGCTGCTCACACAGTGCTTCACAGGGTGGGGGCGGAGCTACACCTATCAGTGAGCTCCACCCCCTCCTTGGATCCAGCAGAGTAGTGGGCTGGTGAGGGGGGATCCAGTGCCTCTACCAGAAAACTTTTTTTTAATACTTTTTTTTCCATGTGGGCGGGCACCCCCTGGGGTGTTGTGCCTTGTGCGCTCGCACAGGTCGGACACACCTAAGGCCGGCCTTGCCTGCAGGGATCTGGAGGCAACCCTATTGCCTCCAGACCCAATTTAAAATAAAATACCTCCTTCCCAGTGCGAGGGCTGGCCAAATAGTCCCGGACCAAATAAAAAAATATTTGATGCCCCTCTGGGAGTGGGGGCTGGCCAAAGGCCTCTATACCCAATGAAATTAATAAAAATGAAATAAATCCCTACCTTACTTTTACCTTGCCCAGGTAGGGAGGTATAATTCAATCAACTGACCTAATCCCACACTTTGGGTGCCAGATGATGTGAAGTGAAAATCACTGCCCATTCTCCTGGCACCCTAAGAGTGCCCTGCCAAAAAAGAAAAACATATATAAATGCCCCACCCGCCCATTGTGCCGTTGATCCTCAGTTTAGACCTAGGGAAAGAAGCCATCCAAAAATAAAATAATCCAGCTAACCTAAAAAAATCCCGCTGACAAAAAACAAACCCCCCCCCCCCCAAAAAAAAAGCCTCCCCCCAAGCTTATTATAGTGTAATTGGAATAATGCTGTCGGATTGCTAGTCAGCATCATTGATAATCGGAACTATGGCACAGTTTAATCATCTTGAAACTTCAACTATCATTCTTTATTAATAAAATGCAAATGCTTTCACTTTGACTATCTTTCTAAATCATGACTCTATTGCCAAAAACCAACAACGTAGAACCAGAGGGGTCTATTCACTAAAGGGTGAGTTGCAGGTGAGATGATCATTTAATCTCACCAGTTTAGCTATACTTTGGGCAGAGATAACCCTTGGGAATTTGCTTAGCAGGGAAAACTCGCCCAGTGTGTACATGCACACTGTACAGTTAAAATGGTGAGGTGAAATGTTCATCTGACCTCACCTCAACTCATCTGAAACTCACCTTTTAGTGAATAGACCCCAGAGTCCTACTTGATTATTCTTTGCTGAAGTATTCATGCAACCAGCCTGCTTTGAAAACTCTAATATTTCCAGTGTAAATGCTTTCAAAGCATTATAAGATAAGGCCATGGACTAATGAAAGTATTACTTTACTGAGAGGGTAGTGGATACATGGAATAGTCTTCCAGTAGAAGTGGTAGAGGTTAATTCAGTGAAGGAGTTTAAGCATGCGTGGGATAGGTATAAGGCTATCCTAGATATAAGATAAGGCCAGGGACTAATGAAAGTATTACTTTACTGAGAGGGTAGTGGATGCATGGAATAGTCTTCCAGTAGAAGTGGTAGAGGTTAATACAGTGAAGGAGTTTAAGCATGCGTGGGATAGGTATAAGGCTATCCTAGATATAAGATAAGGCCAGGGACTAATGAAAGTATTACATTACTGAGAGGGTAGTGGATGCATGGAATAGTCTTCCAGTAGAAGTGGTAGAGGTTAATACAGTGAAGGAGTTTAAGCATGCATGGGATAGGTATAAGGCTATCCTAGATATAAGATAAGGCCAGGGCTAATGAAAGTATTACATTACTGAGAGGGTAGTGGATGTATGGAATAGGCTTCCAGTAGAAGTGGTAGAGGTTAATACAGTGAAGGAGTTTAAGCATGCATGGGATAGGCACAAGGCTATCCTAGATATAAGACCGGGAACTGGGGACTAATAAAAGTATTTAGTAAATTGGGCAGACTAGATGGGCCGAATGGTTCTTATCTGCCGGTGACACATTCTATGTTTCTATGTTTCTATAAGAATTACTAAATCCTATTGGTAAGGTGGATAGGGATGAAAGCTGGAATAAGATTAAAAAAAACAAAACTACCCACTGTCTCTCTATGCATGAATTCCATTTCAAGGTCATACATAGATGGCACCTTTCTCTATCAAGACTATATAAATTCCTTTTTTATTTTTATTTTTTATTTTTTTTTTATTTTTTACACTCAGATCGTTTAGCACCTTATTTTGTATAATACTTCCTTGTTTTGTGCTATCAAATCATCCTTGTGCTTTCCATATACTTTCTTGTTATTAAGTATTTTATTTAAATATAAACATCATCATCACCAACATTTAATATATAATTACTATACTTCCACTTCTATCTTCATTTAACTTTCTTGGATTTACCCTGTGCTACAAACTTAACATACAGGACAAGACAAACTAAAACATACTTCAAGCGGGAGAACAGGCCCGGCGCCGCGCCGAGGGGGGGGGGGGGGGGAGTCCCTGGGGAGGCAAGGGGAGTCAGGACCTTCTGTATTTCTTGACATCAGTCCTATCTCGGTATTCTTTTTCTCTTTTTTCCTCCTTTTCTCTCTTTTTTTTCTTCTTTCCCTTCCCTTCCCTTCCCTTCCCCCTTCTTCCAGTGCTATTCCCCTATACTCCATACCTTGAACCCCTGTTTATCCACCCTCCCCAAACTCGTTCATATTTCCCTATTTGATCATTAATCTGATAGAAACCCTTCTCCATAGTGCACTGTATATTGAGTTGAGAGACTACTTGATTCCATACTATCTCCTCATCTACCCTCCATTTTCTGGCTATTATTATCTTCATTGCCAGAAATGTTTGTACTGCAAAGGCCTTTTGGTACCATTTCAACACGTCAAGATCTAAATGTAGAATGGCTTTAGTGTTTAGAGGGGGAACCCGGATCTGGCATATCTCCGAAAATACTTTAAAAATGATTTCCCAAGTATGGTTGATCTTTTTACATGACCACCATATGTGTTCAAACGTCCCGGGGGCCTCACCACACCTCCAGCAAACATTTACTACAGCAGGATCTATTCTATGCAACTTCTGTGGGACCATATACCACCTATTCATCAGTTTATATGTTAATTCCTGGAAATTCAAACTGTGCGTAATAGTCTGGATCTGTGCCCAGTTTTTATTCCATTCTGTCCCTTCTATTTTAATATTAAGTTCTTTTTCCCAGCTTGCTATGGCTGGTGGAATTTTTGGAGCGTATAAGAGTTCGTAGAGATCTTTCCATCTGCCTATTATGCCCTTTTTAGGATGATTATCTAACATCTGTTCTATCTGGCCTTTTATTCCCCTATCATCCTCTCTAAGCAAATATTTTGACAGGTAATTTCCCACTCTATATGTCCAGAATTTGTCTCTCCATTTTAGATGTAATTCTTCTGTCAATGTTGAAATTGGTTTAATTCTGCCTTCACTTAACATAACACTGACTCGAGTTTTATCTTTATCTCCCCATGGTCCTATTTTCAAGTCTTCAACATTGTGCTCTATGGAATATAGTGGAGCAGAGTAAATTACCTTGTCTTTCATTCTGATTTTCCTTTTAAAAGTTAGCCACTGTGGTATGATACTTTTCAAAATATTAGATGGAGTCTTATTCAGGAATTTAAAAGCTTCCCCTTCTTTTATCCACATGATAAATTCCAGGCTGTCAATTCCTATCATTTTATTCTCTATCCTGTACCAGTCTTGGTTTTTTGAATCTTTTAGTTGTATTTGGTAGACATGAGTCAGTTGGCTAGCAAACAAATACTGTTCTAGGTTCGGAAGGCCCAATCCCCCCTTTTTCCTGGTCTTATGGAGAATGTATCTAGAAATTCGAGGTTTTTTCCCTTGCCATATGTATTTCATAAACATGTCTTGCACCTCTTTTAACCACCTTTTCTCTGGTTGAATTGGGATCATTCTAAATAAGTATATTATTTTCGGGAGGATGTATGACTTTATGATGTTGATTCTACCTAGCCAGGATATATTTAATTTTTTCCAGTTCTCTAGTTTTTGACTTATCTGGTCCTTTAATGGGGGATAGTTTGCCTGTATGATCTTATCTGTTGAGGGGGGAATATTTATACCTAGATACTTAATGTCTTCCTGTGTCCATTCAAAAGGAAACTCAGTTCTCAAAGATTCCATTAGTGCAGTGCTTAGCCCGCATCCCATTGCTAGCGTCTTATCCATATTTAATTTATAGTTGCTCAACCTAGCATATGACTGTATCTCTTCCATTATTGCTGTGAGGGAGGAGGTTGGATCTGATGTAACAATAAGTATGTCGTCAGCATACATTGCAAGTTTGATTTGCTTCTCTCCTAACGGGATTCCTGCAATGTCCCCCCTCTGCTTAATTTTAATGGCCAGAAACTCTATAGTCAAAACATAGAGAATTGGGGCCAGCGGGCACCCTTGTCATGTGCCATTCCCTATGCTAAAATCTTCTGAGCAGAATCCCTGCCCCAGTACCTTTGCCGAAGGGTTGGTATACAAAGCCATGACAGAGCCAACCAGCCTCTCCCCGAACCCGAATCTTTTCAGGGATTCCTCGAGGAAAAGCCAGTCAACTCTGTCAAAGGCCTTTTCAGCATCAAGGGAGAGAATCACCGTTGGAATCTCCTGTTGTTTGGTGTAATCCAACAGATCTATGATTTTCCTCGTATTTAAGTTGGCTTGCCGACCCCTGATAAATCCTATTTGATCCTCATGAATCAAGTCCGGGATAATCTCCCTCAATCTCTCTGATATAACTGCTGAGTAAATCTTGGTATCTGTATTTATTAGTGATATAGGCCTATAGTTTTTAATTTTGGTGGAATCTTTCTCCGGCTTAGGTATCGGTTTAATTAGAGCTTTCAGCATTTCGGCGGGAAAACATCCTTTCTCTCGAATCTCGTTAAAGGTCTTAGTCAGTTGTGGGACTAGCTGGGGAATCAGTTTTTTATAAAAGATGTTGGAAAACCCGTCTGGGCCCGGAGCTTTATTTGTTTTAAGTTTTTTAATAGATTTTTCCACTTCTAATTCTGTGAATTCCCTTTCTAGTTGGTCTCTCTTTTCTTCAGTGACCCCCGGACAAACTAGGCTACTCAGGTATTCTTGTACTTTGTCTCGATCTTGGTGGGACGCATCTATATTATACAACTCCTGATAGTATTTTCTAAATGCTGCGGCTATTTTTTCTGGAGATACGGCAACTTTGTTATCAGAGATAATTTTATATATTCTGCCTTGCATTTTTTGTTTCTTTATCTGAAATGACATCATTTTGTCGGCTCGGTTTCCCATAAGGTACCATTTTTGTTTCATTCTCATCATTGCAAAGTTTACTCCTTCTAATATTTTCTGTTTTATTAGGTCTCTGACTCTGTCTATCTCTTTTCTAATAGATACCTGGGGGCTGCTCTTATTTTCCCTCTCCAATTCTTCTAATTTTAAATATAGTTGTGCCAGATGTTTCCCTCTATGTTTATTGATCTTGCTTTCCTCCTTAATTAGTATTCCTCGTATATAACTTTTATATGTACACCAGACTGTAGGGGCCTCAATTTCTCCCGTGTAATTTTTTTCGAAAAAGAAGGCAGACTCTGCCCTAATCTTTCCAATTAATTCGGTGTTCCTAATAATTGCCTCATTAATCCTCCAAATTCTGTTGGTCTGTTTAAGGCCGTTACCTATTTCCAGCACTACTGCGTCATGGTCAGACCATACCACTGTTCCTATTCTTATTTTCTTACAGTTCTTTATTGTTATTGCAGTTGTTAGGATCATGTCAATTCTAGAATAGGAGTTATGCCGTTTTGAATAGTGTGTATAGTCTCTGTCCTGAGGTCTAATTGTTCTCCAGATGTCATATAATCCATATTTCCCTAGTGTCTCGGAAAAAGCTCTAGCTAGGCTTTGAGACCCTGCATTGATCCTTCTATTTTCATTGTTCGATTTTTTATCGAGCTCCACGTCTGCGACACAGTTATAATCACCCAGACACAGAAAGGTCCCTTGAGCTCTGACTATAATTTTGTCCAAAGTTCTATTCAAGAAATGAACCTGTTTCTTGTTTGGGCTATAAATATTTAATAGTGAGAAGGTCTGATCGTTAATTTTGCAAATCAAAAACAGAAATCGTCCCTTTTTATCTGCCTGTTTATACAGCCTTTCTGTCACCTACCTTGATTTACCTCCTGATCCGCCGCCATCGCGGATCAGGAGGACGCCATCCCGTCGGCTGGGGCTCAGAGTGAGAGCCCCAGCTTCCCTTGATGCTGAGACGCGCGTCCAGTAAGACGCGCGCTCAGTGACGTCACGCACCCGTTCGCGCATGCGCGAACGGGTGTTTCATGAATATTCATGAGCCCAGTTAAAGGGCTATTTATTAAATTAACCCCTCCCTTGCCAATTGATCAGAGGTGTGTCCTGATCAATTGGTAGTGTATTTAAACGGTCATTTCACAGGTTACCTTTGCCTGTGATAGTGCCTTGTGTATCTCACTAGCGTTTTGACTCCTGATTGACTCCGTTTATCTGTTGCTGACCCGGTTCGTCCCTATATTCTCCATCCGTTTGTTCCTGCATTCCTGATTATTCTGTGTATGACCCTGCTGTTCCTGACTATTCTCCGTCCGCCGCCTGCCTCGATTTCTGCTAGTGACCTGTTTATCCGTATCTCTCCTGTCCGTGACCCGGCCTGTCTCCTGACTCTCCGTTTGCCTGTATTCCTGTACGATCCTATACGGGCTCCACTTGCTGAGTATCCGGTAGTAAGTGTTCCAGCAAAATCCTTGGTGACATACCACCGGCGGCTCAACCAAGGGTGTGTAGTCATTAAGGTGAAGACCAATACTTGCTACCTACGGTACTTAGTGAGTGTCCCTATAGCCTCATCTACACTTGTGGTCCATCTCCTGAACACGACCGTTACATTTATCACAGGCCTTAAATATGGATCCCGTAGATATGGCGAGGATTTCGTCCAGACAGGACACGCATGATCAAGTCCTGATGACCCATGCTACACATCTCCAGTCTCTTGAGAGGAAAGTGGATGAAGTTGCAGATCTTCTACGTCAAATGACTGGTCCGTCTACGTCCTCCAGAACCATGGCCGAGACCGCTACTCATTCTGCTTCCTTGGTGAAACCACCAAAAATGCCACTTCCTGAGAAGTATTCTGGTGAACCTCAATTATGTCGGGGTTTTCTAAATCAATGTTCTTTACATTTTCGGACACAACCACAGACCTTTTCTTCACACTTCAACAGAGTTTCCTTTATTATCAACCTGTTAAAGGGAGAAGCTCTTGCCTGGGCCACCCCACTTATGGAACAGAACTCTATACTTCTGGAAGATGCAGATGAATTTACAGCTGCTTTTCGCTCGGTATTTGACGCCCCTGGTCGACGTGAAGCTGCAGAATCAAATCTGATGGAACTTCTCCAAGGGAGAAGAACTGTAGCTCAATATGCAGTGGAGTTCCGCACTTTGGCCTACGAGACCGACTGGAATGCTAGCGCTTTACGGGCTGCATTTCGCAGAGGTTTAAATGAATCCATCAAAGATGCTCTCACATATAGAGATATACCACACGATCTAGAAAACCTGATTGCCTTATGCCTAAGATTAGAAGCTAGAGATCAAGAAAGAAGATTGGAGAAAGATAGAGACAGAGAGAGAAAACCTTCTCGTCCATTTCGTTCACCTTACCCCAAACCCACAACCGAAAGTAACGTTCCCGGTGCAGAACCTATGGAGATAGGTCCAGTTCTTCGGTTAACTCCAGAAGAAAAACAACGCCGACGATCTCTAGGGTTGTGTATGTATTGTGGCCAAAAAGGTCACTTGGTAGCTCTCTGTCCTAAAAAATCGGGAAATGCCTAAGCTTGGTGGAGTCAGGAGGTTCTCCACTGAGCGTTTCTATGATCATGCCTCCAGACAACCAAAGAATGTATGTACCCATTACTCTCCAGTGGAGAGGCCACCAAATGGCCACACAAGCCTTCATAGATTCAGGGGCCGCTGGGAATTTTATTGATGAGACATGGGCTCTTCGTCAAGGGATCCATCTTAATAACAAAACCCAAAAGACAGCTGTCGCCACATTAGATGGGACTCCGCTGGGTACAGGAATCATTTCTTTACAGACTGAACCTCTGGGAGTTGTAGTAGGAATATGTCATACTGAAGAATTACATTTTGATATATTGCAGAGTCCTCACATACCTATCATTTTAGGGATGCCATGGTTACAACTCCATAATCCTTGTATTGATTGGGAAAACAAACAAATTACTTCCTGGAGCAATCGGTGTAAAACATCCTGTTGTATAACCCTCCATAAAGTCAATCTTGTTCTTGATTTACCTACCGAAGATCCCCGGAAAATTGTACCATCTCCATATTGGGATTTCTTAGATGTATTTTCTAAAAAGAAAGCAGAGTCCTTACCTCCACATCGGGCATATGACTGTGCTATTGAATTATTATGTGGATCCAGTCCTCCCACAGGTCATACTTATCCTTTATCAAGTCCAGAAAATCAGGCCTTAGCCCAATACATAGAAGAAAATATAAATAAAGGATTTATCAGACCCTCAGCATCCCCAGCAGGAGCAGGTTTTTTCTTTGTGGCTAAAAAAGAGGGATCCCTCCGTCCCTGTATTGATTACAGGGGACTTAACAAGATCACAGTCAAGAACAAATACCCTCTACCGCTCATCACTGAACTGTATGATCAATTAAGGGATGCCATGATTTTCACTAAATTAGATCTTCGGGGGGCCTATAACTTGATCCGCATCAAGGAAGGGGATGAATGGAAGACGGCATTTAATACCCGATACGGCCACTATGAGTACCTGGTAATGCCGTTTGGGTTGTGTAATGCGCCAGCTGTATTCCAAACGTTCATGAATGATATCTTCAGGGACTTACTTCTGTCCCACGTAATGATTTATTTGGATGACATTTTAATATATTCCAAAAACCTTGAAGAACATCGCAGTCATGTCAGACAAGTGTTGCAACGTCTTAGGGATCACTCCCTTTTCGCCAAGGCAGAGAAATGCGAATTTGAATCCAACCGAATAAAATTTTTAGGCTACATTATCTCTGCTGGTCAATTAGAGATGGATCCAGACAAGCTTTCAGCTATTAATGATTGGAAGGAACCCACTGACCTCAAAGGAGTACAAAGATTCGTAGGTTTTGCCAATTACTACAGACGATTTATCCATAACTTCTCTCGTGTCATAGCCCCCATCATTGCACTAACCAAAAAGGGAGCCAACCCCAAACATTGGACACCCGAAGCTACTGCCGCCTTCAAAAAATTGAAATTGGCTTTTACCTCTGCACCCATACTTAAACGACCAGAAACCAACCAACCATTTGTATTGGAAGTCGATGCTTCGGAAATTGCAGCAGGCGCTATATTGTCACAAAGGGATCAGAAAACCAATAAACTCCACCCTTGTTCCTATTTTTCAAGGTCTTTTTCTTCCGCAGAGAGGAACTATGATGTAGGTAATCGGGAATTGTTAGCCATTAAATTAGCTTTGGAGGAATGGCGTCACTTACTTGAAGGTACAGAAATCCCCATCACCATCCTCACTGATCATAAGAATTTGCTTTATATTGAAAAGGCCAAAAGATTAAACCCACGTCAAGCTAGATGGGCTCTATTTTTTACTCGTTTTAACTTCATAATTTCTTTCCGTCCTGGTTCAAAAAATACTAAGGCAGATGCCTTATCCAGACAATTTGAGACTCCGTTAACCGAGCATCCTGTAGAAACCATCATACCCTCGTCCAAGATGGTAGCTACTGTACAAAGTTCCTTAATATGGTGGATATCCAAGTCACAAGGAAATAAACCAAAGAACTGTCAATCACCTCCTGGCAGATTATTCGTTCCGCTCCGCTTCAGAAAAAGAGTACTATCCTGGGGTCATAAATCCCCTGTGGCAGGTCATAGGGGCAAACAGAATGTACGATTCTTACTTCAGAGATATTTTTGGTGGCCCTCAATGTTGAAGGATATTTCTCTTTTCATCCACTCGTGTCCTGTTTGTGCTCGTTACAAAATTCCTCGTACTCGTCCTTCTGGATTACTACACCCTTTACCTGTACCCGACAGACCGTGGACTAATATAGCCATGGACTTTATTACCGATTTACCTATATCTCATGGGTACACTACTGTCCTGGTCATCGTCGACTTATTTAGCAAACAGGCTCATTTTATCGCACTCCCCAAGTTACCCAACTCCAGCACGCTTGCTAATATTTTTCTTAAAGAAATCATTCGTCTGCACGGAGTTCCGCAATCGATTGTCTCTGACAGAGGTCCTCAGTTCGTCTCAAAATTTTGGAGGGCGTTATGCAAACTTCTACATATCGAACTTCATTTTTCTTCTTCTCACCACCCTCAATCCAACGGTCAGGCTGAACGTACAAACCAAGCTCTTAAACAATATCTGAGAATGTATGTGTCTGCCGACCAATCTGACTGGTCTGATCTTTTATACCTAGCCGAGTGGTCCTATAACAGCTCTTACCATGAATCTCTCCGGATGTCCCCTTTCAAGGCCGTTCATGGATATGAACCCACCTTATGGCCTCAGGATCGCATTCTCACTGAGGTTCCTGCCGCTGACCTCCAAGTTTTATCTATCCGAGACCATTGGTCTCGCCTGGCCAATATTTTGCGTCAAGCCAAGGTCAAACAGAAGACAGCCGCAGATAAACACAGGTCGGTGGGTCCTGTCCTTACACCTGGTACACTGGTCTGGCTGTCTACAAAACATCTCCGCCTTCGTCAAGCTGCCAAAACATTGGGGCCAAAGTATATAGGACCCTATAAGATTCAATCTCGACTCAACGACGTTTCTTTCTCTTTGTGTCTTCCCAAATCGTTACGCATTAACAACTCTTTCCATGTGTCCTTATTGAAACCTGCCATTACTAACAAATACTCTCATATGCTCAAAGTTCCCGAATCCGTTTTATTCCAGGGGGATGAAGAATACGAAGTTCAGTCTATCTTGGATTCTCGGTTCCAGCAGGGCTCCTTGCAATATCTAATTAGATGGAAGGGTTATGGTCCTGAGGAGAATTCCTGGGTACCGGCTAGGGATGTTCATGCTCCTGTGAAACTCCGATCTTTTCATTCCAAGTTTCCTCTCAAGCCGGGTCTTGGTAGCCAGTATGTCTCCCGTCGGGGGAGGGGTAGTGTCACCTACCTTGATTTACCTCCTGATCCGCCGCCATCGCGGATCAGGAGGACGCCATCCCGTCGGCTGGGGCTCAGAGTGAGAGCCCCAGCTTCCCTTGATGCTGAGACGCGCGTCCAGTAAGACGCGCGCTCAGTGACGTCACGCACCCGTTCGCGCATGCGCGAACGGGTGTTTCATGAATATTCATGAGCCCAGTTAAAGGGCTATTTATTAAATTAACCCCTCCCTTGCCAATTGATCAGAGGTGTGTCCTGATCAATTGGTAGTGTATTTAAACGGTCATTTCACAGGTTACCTTTGCCTGTGATAGTGCCTTGTGTATCTCACTAGCGTTTTGACTCCTGATTGACTCCGTTTATCTGTTGCTGACCCGGTTCGTCCCTATATTCTCCATCCGTTTGTTCCTGCATTCCTGATTATTCTGTGTATGACCCTGCTGTTCCTGACTATTCTCCGTCCGCCGCCTGCCTCGATTTCTGCTAGTGACCTGTTTATCCGTATCTCTCCTGTCCGTGACCCGGCCTGTCTCCTGACTCTCCGTTTGCCTGTATTCCTGTACGATCCTATACGGGCTCCACTTGCTGAGTATCCGGTAGTAAGTGTTCCAGCAAAATCCTTGGTGACATACCACCGGCGGCTCAACCAAGGGTGTGTAGTCATTAAGGTGAAGACCAATACTTGCTACCTACGGTACTTAGTGAGTGTCCCTATAGCCTCATCTACACTTGTGGTCCATCTCCTGAACACGACCGTTACACTTTCATACTTTATATTTTTAGAGAAGAGAATAGCTACCCCTCTCTTTCTTTTTAGTTGACAAGACGAATACTCTACATTTGGGAAGTTTTTGCTTTTAAGTCTCTCTGCCTCCTCTCCTCTCATATGTGTCTCTTGGATTCCCCCAATTGCTATATTTTCTTTTAATAGCATTTTATCTAGAAGGATTCTTTTTTGAGGGGAGTTTAGACCCTGAACATTCAGGGTTAATAGTCTTATAGGGGTCTCCATACTTCTTCAGATCCTGCTCCCCGTCCCCCCCCCTCCACCCCCTCCCCCCCGACCCCAAGCCCGAACGCACACAGCCCGATCCCGCCATTGACATTACTTACATATAACATATAAAAAACATATAACATATACAAAATTGTGAATTTCACAATACTCCCCCCATTATTTCTACCACCTATTGGGGAAGGGAAACTGTCACCCCCCATTTCCCTAGTATAGAAATTTGTAAGGGCTCAAAAAGGAGCCCCTTTAGAAGGCCTGCAGGACCTACTCTATTCTACCTTGAACCGAACCCCGCTCTCCTCAGGGGATTCAGAAGCAATCTGAATAGGGAGAGAACGAAGCGGGGGGAAAGAAAAAAAAAAAAAAAAAATTTCTATCTTTTCATCCCATGGGGCACCCTTACTTCAGATCTATTTAGTTGATTTATCTTATTTTACCTTTTAGTCTCTTTCAGACCTCTGTGCATAACCTTACCCGGTATAATAAAATAAAGTGACTTATGTCTACCTCTTACCAAAAAAAAAAAAAAAAGGTTCCCTTTTATGTGATTAGAATTTCATTCTATTATTACCTCGACCTTATTACTTTCTTTGACCCTGTTCTTTTTGACCTACTGTGCCCTGCCTTAGATTTGAAGTGCTATAAAAATATATAGTTTCTTGTGTCTTATCAATTATTCTAAAACATAGTGTTCCCTAAAGTGTGACCTTCATTTAATCCAGCAATTGTCACCTGGTATCTTAGATTTGTGCCTTCTTCTTCCTCTAAACCGCCCCTTGCTTGCGATATACCAGTGTTATGTGCTCATTCTTTAAAATATACCGTACCCTATTGGGGGACTGATATTCAAAACTTCCCCACTGACCTAGTGACTATTTGATTTCTTCCTCACTCTTTCTAAGATCCGCTTTTCCCTAACCTTCCACAAAAAAAAAAAAAAAAAAAAAAACAATTTACTTTTAAAGTGTCAGAGCCCTGTCTCTTCCCCTTATTCCCCAGGGTCATTTTCCCTGTGTGTCTTCTAGGGCAAGGCCTCCAGTGAGAGTGAGAGGGGAAAGGAAAAAAAAAAAAAAAAAAAAAGCTATAGAGAAAAATTTTTTTTATATATTATATCTCTTCCTAGCCTATGATCCCTATCAAACCACTATACGATTCCATAAATTTGAAGTGCTATAGAAATATAAAGTTTCTTGTGTCTATCCATAATTCTTAAACATAACATTCCCTAAGATGTGGCCTTCGTTTAGAACAACAATTGTCACCTCGTTACTTTCATTGAAGCCTCGGCAACTTGTATTCAAGCTGCCCCACTGATCTATTGGCTATTTGATTTCTTCCTTCCTCTTTCTAAGATCTGCTTTATTCCTAACCTACATATCACACAAAAAAAAAAAAAAATATAAAAAAAAAAAAAAGACTATATAAATTCCAAGCAATTAAACAGCATAAATGTTGAAGATGCAGTGAGGATCAATGTGATTCATTACTTATGTGGTGGTCCTGTGAAAGAATAGAAATTCTATGCAATAAAGCATTTGGTCTAATTTCAGACCTCGAGGGCACCATAGTTCCCATACAACCCGAAAAGGCTCTTTTCCATTTTGATTTACAAAATCTGCCTTTCAAAGATAGATATAAGAATAAAATCGTTAGACAATGGATGAAATCCCTTGGCTGAAAATTGAAACTCAAATCAAACTCCAATGCCTGATGGAAAAGGGCTATTTTTTTTGGCCAGACAGACAAAATAATTGTTTTAACATATCTGAGGGATGGCTGAATTAACACCCATTATAACAGAAGAAAGAGATAGAAAGATAAGGGGAGAGGGGAAGAAGGGAATAAACGAAAAATAATTAAAGTAACAGAGGAATTCGATTATATGGAAGGAAAATAGAGGAAACACTTGCTGTTGAATTTTGATCCCAGATTTAATAACGATTTGACGAGGATCCTCATGCCTGTCCAGTATATACATGTGTATATGTTATTTAAAAAAAAAAAAAAATACAAAAACTTATTTTTGTATGTCTTTTTCTATTGAAAATAATAAAAATATATTTTGGAGAAAAAAAAATGATGGTATCTAAAGAAAGCCTTTCTTGACCCGATAAAAACAATATATAATTTGTGTGGTGTGACAAACCACCTCCTTTACATATAGGATTTTGGCACCGATCTTGCAATAAACCACAGCCTTCTAGGGTATACAAAGTCCAGGACACATTCAGTTCGGTTTTCCGTTTCTTTATTTGGTAGGAAAACAGCTGCTTCAAATAATAATAAACAAAAACAAAAATTCCTTGCTCTTACTTGAGCTCTTACTAGACAGAAATTACTATCTATAATTGGGTGGCTTTCCCACTTACCAATTTCTTCAAAAAACTAAAACAGCTTTGCAATAAACAGAAGTATTGTTCTCTCTGTCTCAGCTCTCCTAGCTGACCTTTTTTTTCTTCCCCCTTGTAGCATGCTGATCTCTTCTTTTAAAGGCCTGTCTGCTAATTGACCAGCTACAGGTGAGTGCCAATTAGGAAACTCTGTAGTTAAATCTAAATCCTGGTCTGTTACACAGCAACTAGTGCTGTTGGAGCATTGGCCCACCCTGCTCTCCAAATACTCCGCCCCAGGGACCCATACCGTGGTTTGCAGAGCATCAGCAAGGTATATCACAAACTTTAACATCCCTCCCTGGGGCATTTAACTGAAAATTCTCAGGTTGCTGTTTAGCAAATCAGGCCTGATGTATCTTCCATCAACCACCATTCCACTTTTTCGCTCACAGTGGGTACAGCAAATGACAAAGAAGAAATTTACAGCTAAACACAAAAAGTGCAGAAATGTTAAAGTAGCCATTGTCCAGAATGACCAAAATTTTTCCAAAGGGTCGGTCCTTAAGGGGTTAACATTTCAGCGGTGTTTATGTTTAGCTGTAGTTTTATCATGTTCTGTCCGCATGCAAATTATATATATATATTTTTTAAACTGTGACATGTAAAATATTTTACACAATTACAAATGGTAAGAAAGACCCCATTTAAAAGTTTGTAAATTCTGTCCTTAGTTTAGAAATATGTCAAGTTTACATGTTTTTCTTTTCTTTTTACAAGTTATAGAGCAATAACTAAAAGTAGTTTTTATTTATGTACTAACCATTTTATCCTACAGTGATGTTTTGACCCCAATCCTAACACTACACGTAGCACTAACCCTAAATCTAACCCTAAATCTAACACTTATGCTAGCCCTAACCCTAATCTAACACTTATGTTAACCCAAAAACCTAATTTAACTCTAAGCCTAACCATTATGGTAAACATAACAGGAGATTTAAGTGATTTTTTTTTTGTATTGCAATGTTGCTGACTGCCTCTTGGGGATACTTCTTCACTTATGAAGACCTTACCGACAAGATGGCATCTCCACCTTGGAGATAATGACCCTCTCCAGTATGGCGTCCACAATTATCTCCTTGGACGATCATGGGTGCCCTTGGCAAGCAAATATGGGGATGATTAATGCATCAACATTTAGACATTACTGTAGCTACCGGAGCGTTGTTCCACCGCAGGGAATACCAGACATGTCCTATGTTGCAAAGGGTTTAATTTAAATTAAACAGTTATATATAGAGTATATATAGATATAACTACGAAAAAATTGTTTATTTTAATTTTCCTGCCAATTTTCGGCAATTTACAAATGTTTCAAAAAATTGATACGTGAACGCATACAATTTTCATCAACTTGTTTGGATATATCAAAATGTGACAAAATGTGTAACAAACAGAACAAGTGAAATTAATTTCAGAGCAACAGTATTTTGTAAGCGAAACACTCAAAGGTATTTGTCTAATTTATTTATTTTAAAGGCACGCTTGAGGTAGGATGAAGTCTCTTTCCCTAGGAGTTCTTGGAATGTAATTGTGGCCCAGGGAAAAAAATATTATAGATATCATAGAAAATGCAGGGATAAGAATCCTAGTATAATTTCCCTAATGTTATTTCCTGACTTGCATTGGACCTCTTTTTTGGGGTAGTATGGCATAACAAAACCTGACGGGATTCACAAAGATGATTCTGAGATTTGCAAAAATTGCTACATTTTCATGCATTGCGGATGTACATGAGTCAATTCTTTCATACGAGGAGTAAAATTCAACAACAGAACTTTACAAAACAACTGTGCATCGCCCTAGTCTTCTCAGAGCTCGTTGGACATCTTTATTTCTCAAGCTATAGATCAGAGGGTTCAGCATGGGGGTGACTATTGTATAAAATACGGACACCATTTTGTCTGTTGCATCTCTTACTTTCTGCTTTGGTCGCATGTATAAATATATAGTGCTGCCATAGAAAAGTACCACCACAATCAGATGTGAGACGCATGTGGAGAAAGATTTGGACCTTCCAGAGCGTATTTTCACTATACAGAGGATGATCTGAACGTAAGAATACAAAATAAGGGCCAGTGGCACAAGAAGAAGCACAGTACTACCAGCCAAGATCACTATAATATTTAATGAGATATCATTGCAGGCCAGTGTGTTCAGAGATGGAGCCTCACAGAAGAAGTGGTCGATCGTGTTGGGACCACAGAATGTTAACCGATAGACAAAGAACTGATCTATGCAAGAGATGGTGCAACCAATCACCCATGCAGCAGTGATCATACGTATACAGGTCGTAATGTTCATGACTGTGTTGTAGTGTAAGGGGTTACAGATTGCAACAAAGCGATCGTACGCCATGAACGCCAACAGGATGCACTCACTTTCTCCCAGGAAAAGATAGAAATAAATCTGGACAGCACAGCCCGTGACTGAAATACTTTTCCTCTTGGTAAGGAAGTCCGCAAGCATTTTGGGGACGATGATGGTTGTGTAGCAGATATCCATGCTAGACAGGTTAGCGAGGAATAAATACATGGAGCTGTGGAGACGTTTGTCAGTTCTCACAGCCACAATGAGGAGAAGGTTGCCAGCCAGTGTGGCCACGTAGACGAGCAGGAAGATCTGGAATAATACTAGTTGAATGATGGGATCAGTGGACAGTCCGAGAAGGATGAATTCAGTCACCGCACTGCGATTCCAACTTTCCATTGTCAGTAACAAGTGTGAAAAAATCTTGGTCTGCAAGAAGACACATGTAACACACAACGTTTTCATTTATATTTAGATGAATCTTTCCTGAAGTATCAATATAAACTGTTTGCCATAAAATATATATCACATGTATTTTTCAATATATTTGTAGATAATTGTTTCATTCTGTATTTAATTTACCATTTTTGATAAATTATTTGAAAAGGAAATTTCAAACTTAAGGACAAACTTGGAAAAAATCAACTGGGAATTGAGAAAGGATTGCAAATAATTCCCTTAAATTCTTTCTTTCATGAATACTGACCTAAGTTTCTCCAACCTGTTTTCTATTTATCAGATCTACACTTAATGTAATTCAGGGGTGGGGAACTTGTGGCCAAGACTGGTGCCTCAAGTGGCACTGTGAATAACCTGAGATGACTCAGCATGGACCTACAGTATCACCAACAATTATGGAAGACCCAGTAAATGTTATGATCAGTGACTCACATTTGTGGATATTAGACACTTTGGTGCACAGATCTTACTTGAACTCATTGGTGCAAGAGAAAGGATAGGAAGAGATGGAGAGAAGGAAGGAAGCCATCATCTCGGCTTCCTACAGAAGATTGGAAACTCAGTTTCAAAAAGAGTCACCGTCACTGTTATATAGTAATAACTCTGTAATACATAGACACACTCCACAATTTAAAAAAAGTTTGGGTTTTCCGGGAAATTCTTTTCTGATTTAAAAAATGTCTTTCTTGGATTGTTTAAAAATCCTTTAGGTAGCACCAAAAAAAAGAGAGACTATTTGTCATCAAATAAAAATTGCTTTCAAACAAAAAAAACCCAAAGTCTTATCGTACTTCCAACTGAAATTCCTGGGTAAAACTGCACAACGTCAGTTATATCACAGGCAGATATAGTGTCTGTGGTGAATCTATTATTATTTTACAGATATATAAAATAGTAGACCAACCGCTTCTACATAGAATCACTACATCTTCTTTTTTAAATATTACATAGCTTGTTCCAAGTTCCGTAGAAATGCACGCTGTTGTCAGACACAAATTAATGGAGAGTGATCTTTTATACACATATAACTATATTGGGATTTAAAGATTAAGGGAGATATGTACATCCTCCGGAGGCTACATTATGGAAATAGTAATTTGCCCACAGACACAATAACATAATTGTTGGCAGCAAAGGAATACACTGGTCCACAGTGAGTTGCTGAGAGAAGTGGCAATGACCGGAAACATGGAGTAGATGAAAGAGCATGGGCTCAAAATGGCCTCTACCAATGCACAGGAACAAAAACGCACATGACTGTGCCTGCACAACCGCTGGATGCCATTGTTGCATCTCAAACAAGATCGGAGAGAAATCAGGGTTAGCAACAAGGAGCAAGCTGTGTATGGCACCCACGTAACAAGACAATGCTGACACAGCAAATGAGAATTAAAAATCTAAGATGAGCAAAGGTCATCCTTCCAATGATGAATTCATCTAATCATTCACTTTACTGGATAAAAAAGCATAGCGGAGAGCGCCAGCTATCATGAGGGAAACAGGATCGCAACTAAGCATGTGCGCCCTGGTCCTCACCTTCACTGCAAACCTTATAATGTGCATGTGGTAGTTTTACATCGCTCTGGTGCTTATGCAGGACCCCTAGATGGAATCCCAGGCCAAGTGACCGAAGGCAGGGGGAAAAAAAGGGAGGTTAGGGCTTCCCCTGCCTCTCTCTTTTCAACTGAGCATGGGAGGAGCAAGGGACAAAAGCTTGGCTGAAAGGATGGCTTTTAATAGGTCTCAACAAAGTAGCTGCCATGCAATGCACAGAGCACATTCCTAGAAATATGTTGCCTACGAATGATTTAGCAATGATTTCCCCACAAATGTGCAGTGTGTTTCCAGAGAGAGATGGGGCCTTTCTGTCCGCACTCTGTTCTAGAGGTGAGCAGCTCTGCCCAAAGGCCTAACGGCAAGCTACCCCTGGCAGAGGCAAATTGAGGCTTAGCAGGACTTGCACTATCACATACAGTGTGGATTCTAGCTCAAAGGCATTCAGTCATAGTCTTTGTCCCATTGGATCCTCAACCTGCACATACACCACATGAAATCAGCAAGGTTACTGAGGGGGGACAGAGCCCCACATTGTCAGAAATATCCCTCGGTGTGGCCGGACCTTAGAAATAACAAGTGAAATTCATTTCAGAGTATCACTGTTTGTAAGCATATATCCAGCGGTATTTGTAGACAAAAGTCTATTCTTTTTTTAAGGTTATAGTTCAGACAGGATGTTTGAATACGACTCTGGTATAAATATTTTTGGTTTCATGGAAAATGCAGAGATAAGAAGCCAAATATCCTTTCCGTAATTATTTTCCTGACTTTGATTGAGGTTTTTTTTTCTTGGGTTGGCATACATTTCTTTACAGGAAGAACAAGGACAAAGATTCTCCTGAGATTTCCAAAAATGGGAAAGTTTGTATGAGACAACTGTGTATCTCCCTAATCTTCTCAGAGCTCGTTGGACATCTTTATTTCTCAAGCTATAGACCAGTGGGTTCAGCATGGGGGTGACGATTGTATAAAATACTGACACCATTTTGTCTGTTGCATATTTTACTGAGTGCATTGGTCACATGTACATGCATATAGCGATCCTGTAAAAAAGAACCACCACAATAAGATGTGAGACAAAAAGATTTGGACCTTCCAGAGTCTATTTATATAGAGGAGAATCTGAATATAAGATAATAAAATAATGGCTGGTGGCATAAGAAGAAGCACAGTACTACTGGCCATGATCACTATAATATTTAATGAGATATCACCACAGGACATTTGGGTCAGAGATGGAGCTTGTCACGGTACCCACCATGACTTTCACCCCTGGCGGTAAAGGGGGCCAGCCTCCTTCCTAGAGACTATGGACCTGGTCCGTGTCAGAAGCCAAAAACTCCTAGAAGAGCTATAATCACTGGCACCTTAACAGTCTTCCCTGAACAGACAGATATTCTGGCACCAATTTCAATTATATTTTCGATTGTGTACAAGTTAAACGGTTTAAACATTTTTCAATCTATTTTTATCCTATATTGTAATGTATAAATACTGTAGGTGTGTTACTAAATCAAGTGTGTTCATTATGTTTAACATAATAAGACCAGTTTTGTCCGTAATGTTGGGGGAATACTGAGCGGGGCTGAGAGTGATTATAGCCCCTTTGAGATACTTTGTGCTGACCGGGACCTGAGAAAGACTCTTTTGGAACTTACAACATCATAGCTCTTGACGTCCCATTACAGAGCCTCACAGAAAAAGTGGTTGATTGTGTTGTTACCACAGAATGTTAACCGATAGATCCAGATCAGGTCTAAGCAATTGATAGTAGTGTAACCGGTCACCCTTGCAACTGTGATTATAAGTATACAGGTCGTAATGTTCATGACTGTGTTGTAGTGTAAGGGGTTACAGATCGCAACAAACTTGTCATACGCCATGAACACCAACAGGATGCACTCGCTTTCTCCCAGGAAAAGATAGAAATACATCTGGACAGCGCAACCCGTGACTGAAATACCTTTCCTCTTGGTAAGGAAGTCCGCAAGCATTTTGGGGACGATGATGGTAGTGTAGCAGATATCCATGCTAGACAGGTTAGCGAGGAATAAATACATGGAGCTGTGGAGACGTTTGTCAGTTCTCACAGCTACAATTAGGAGAAGGTTGCCAGCCAGTGTGGCCACGTAGACGAACAGGAATATCTGGAATAATAATACCTGAACTCGGGTCAGTGGACAGTCCGAGAAGGATAAACTCAGTCACTGCACTGTGATTCCATTTTTCTATTGTCTGTAACATGTGTGAGACCAACCTCATCTGCAGAAACAAAAATAAATTCTTATGAATGGGGACTATATTTCGGTTTATAGAAAGCCAAAAGCATTACAAGTATTCCATAAACCAAAAGTCTATAAACCGAAAGACATTCGTACAGCGCACTTTGAAAAGTTCTAATAGTTTTGGGTGGTAAATAGTACATTTGCGTCTTGCGGTGCACTTCATATCTGAGAGTCAAATAGAACAGTCCAATACTGTGCTTACAGCGCACTTTGAAAAATTCTAATTGTTTTGGGTGGTAAATAGTACATTTGCGTCTTGTGGTGCATTTCATATCTGAGAGTCAAATAGAATAGTCCAATACTGTGCTTACAGCGCACTTTGAAAAATTCTGGGTACCTCCTCCTCCTCCAGCGCCGCTTCCACCTACACCGCCACGGTCACCGCCTCCTCAACCTATGGGTCACTTAGTATTAACTGAAAGAGAATACCCTGCACTCCAACCCTCTCTCAAATGGATAATTCTGCTGATCCTCCTGGCAGCCATGCTTTAGATTTAGATTTATGTTCTTCCAAAACTAAAATCAAAGATTCCATCTAGTGCTATTTTATGGCTCAGCTGTATTTTTAATTTGTATGTATTTTATATTATTTGAAGTTACCGTATTTGCTCGATTATAAGACAAGGTTTTTTTCAGAATTTTTTTTCTGAAAATTGCCCCTCGTCTTATAATCAAGGTCTTCTTATAATCTGACCTCAAATTGAGGTTAGATTATAAGACATGGATCCAGGTCCCCAACAGAGCTGCAGGGGACCTGGATCCCCCTCTCTAACAGCAGGGGATGTCTGAGCGATGAGCGCAGACTCCCCTGCTTCCGCCCGGCACGACCGCCGGGGCTTCTATGAAGAAGCCGGGAACTTCCGCTTTCGTCACAGAAGTCCCGGCGAGCGTGCCGGGCGGCAGCAGGGGAGTCTGCGCTCGTCGCGCAGACATCCTCTGCTGCCCCACTAGGTACCAGGGAGAATCGGGCAGCTGGGGGATATCTGCACTATACGTGCAGACATCCTCCATGCTGTCCGACACCTCAGTCTATTATGACGGACCAGCTGTCCGTCATAATAGACGGAGGTGTCGGGCAGCATGGAGGATGTATGCACGTATCGTGCAGACATCCCCCAGCTGCCTCCACTAGCCACCAGGGATCTAGGTATAGTTAAGGGAGGGGGCAGGGAGACAGGGAGGGGGCAGGAAGACAGGGGGAGGGAGGGGGCAGGGAGACAGGGGGAGCAGAGCAACAAGGGGAGGGAGGGGAGCAGAGCAACAAGGGGAGGGAGGGGGGAAGAGACAGAGCAACAAGGGGGGGAGAGACAGAGGGAGGGGGGACAGAGCAACAAGGGGAGGGGGGCAGAGAGAAACAAGTGGGAAGAGACAGAGGCGAGGGGGAGTCAAAGGGAAGGGGAGAGAGACAAAGCTGGGGGCAACGGAAAGAGAGAGGCAACATTGGCACATAAAAAGGAAATAAAAACAAGAAATGCACTTTTTGATATAATTTTTTATTAAAAAAGCAATTTACATGTGAATATATACAAGTTTAACTTTTTTCCTATAGGGTAGTCTTATATTCAGGCTTTTAGTTTTTTTCCTAAAGCAATATCCAAAGTTTGGGGAGTCGTCTTATAATCAGGGTCGTCTTATAATCGAGCAAATACGGTATTTCCCTATCCATAATTGTTTGCAGGGCACTTGTCCTACTCTTACCCACATTTTAATTCCTTTTCCAGCCCTCTTGCCCTTCCATGGACTTTTTTAGAGGCATTTTAGTGCCCAAAGTTCGTGTCCCCATTGACTTCAATGGTGTTCGGGGTCAAGTTCGGGGTCAAGTTTGAGCCAGAACACGGACTTTTTTCCGAAGTTCGGCCGGACCCGTCGAACCAGAGCATCCAGGTGTCCGCTCAACTCTAATCTTCACCTCTGTGTTTCGCTGTATAATGTTTTTTTTTTTAATTGTTAGTATTTTAGCACTTGGAAGGTAAGGTGTGATTTCTGTTGATTGGTAGTCTTTTATTAGAGGTGCTGAGACACAGGGTGTCACCTATGACTTAAAGCAACATTGTGAAAAATCTGTTAGGTAGCGCCTATCTAGAGTTTCTTTTTTTTTTACCCCCCCACTGTGCCAGTTTTAGAATATATTCAATACAAGTTTTTTTCTTAATTTTGCTGGTGTGGAACGCTTGGCCATCTTCCGTAGAGAACGAACGTATTTTGTTCTCGAAATATTCTTAAAGCCGCCTATGATACCAAACTTTTCCAATACTTGATCTAGAAAATTCCCGCTGACCCTATCATAGCCTTTTTCCGTATCTAAACACAGCAGAACTGAACAATGTCTGTGTATTGGGTTCAAAATTCTGCTGGCACTATCTGAAGAACTCCTTCCTCATATAAATCCATCTGATATGATATTTTTTATTATAGTCTTTCTAGAATTATACTGCAGTTTCCCGGTCCTATTACTGCTGTGGTATCATTTTTGTTATTGCCTTATTTATCCCTGAATGTGTTGTTTCTATCATACAGTTTCTAATTTTTCAAATCTTAGTTGTGTGAATGGAATCAATTTGAATTTTGTTTAGTATCTCCAACTTGACCCGCTCAATTGGAATTTCTGGTAGATTGTTATTTTTTTTACCCAGTTTGATGAACAACCCTCTAGAATTTTTTTTTTAAGGTACACCATAGTTTGAAACATGAGCAGACCCGTCATCATTTACGTTCAATAATTACTTTTCAATTAACCTCCAGTGGGTTCTTGACAAGAAGCCTTGAGAAAGCGCCTCGTTTTGGCGCGAAACGCGTAGGCGTTTGGGTTACACCGGGTAGGAGGATAGTGGCGGTGAGGCTGTCCTTTTATTCATGGATTAAAGCACTTATTTCAGCGATATTACCATTGTCTACGTTGTTCTTTCCTTCGGATCTTCACCGATTTTTACTTCACTCCTGAACTACTCAAATGACATAATTAACAAAACTGATACTCCAATATCTAGACACGTGAATGCATACCACGATGGAGACCGTAAAGTATTGACCTTAGTATTGATCAGCTGGAGGACATGTTGATTAGAATCTATTCTCTGTATAGCTCTATCAGGGAGCATACATGTTGTTTAGAATCTTTGCTCTGTATAGCTCTATCAGGGAGCATACATGTTGTTTAGAATCTTTGCTCTGTATAGCTCTATCAGGGAGCATACATGTTGTTTAGAATCTTTGCTCTGTATAGCTCTATCAGGGAGCATACACGTTGTTTAGAATCTTATATAAATCCAAAATATGGTGCACTCAGCTTTGCCCAGGTGCCCAGGTGCTGTGATGCTCCATACACAATGATCCAAACAAAATCCACGAACTTGCGGGACTTGGTACAAATAAGTTGATGCTTTTATTACTCTGAAGTAAAAGACTCTAACATGAGAATCCTATCGACGTTTCGGTTCGCTCTGCAAACCTTTATCAAGACAATTAAATAAGAAAAAACACATACAATATATAGAAAAATATGAAGACGCAATTACTCACCGCACCAATGTATTCACTCCCCTATGTTACCGGAATCCGTATTGCTCGGTGCCGAAAAGCCCGTCAGGATAGTGCTGAGCATGAGCAGAATCACCCGTGTGAAACCACCGTTACCATGGTTACATGGACGCATACGAACTGTCTTCTTTCATGTGAAATATCAATCACATAGAGCCAGACGAAAAGATGAATTGTATAAAGGTGAAATAGATGCACAGCTGGAGACTGTAAGGAGGCAAAACCCACCCACACATACACAATAATAAACACAAAAGATAAAAAGAAAGAGTGTGTACAAGGCTGAGAACTAACATAAAAGGCAAATACTGTGAGAACAAGGATAATTTAGGTACAGGGAAGCTACAAATAATACATGGCTACAGCAACAATTATCGTGTTTTCAAAAATGGCCACAGAACTGTTCATTCAAGCCTCTGAGGGACATGATATCAAAGTCAAGATCCAATATGCTTCATGTTTCATTATACATTTTGCTTGATCGCCCCCCACAGTGAGGTAACGGGATATGATCAAATGCAATAAACTAAGTTGTGACATTCTGTGTCCCAACTGTAGGAAGTTCTTGGCATCAGGCATATCAGATTTGAAATCCCGGTATGCTGTGGTGATGGACGATCTGTGTCCTCCGATCCGTTCACGTAAGGTCAAGATGGTTTTCCCTATATATGATAGTCCACACGGACATGTAATCATGTATGCACACTCTGTAATATCTTATGCGATGCTGTATAGAATTTCGTAGGGAACACTACTCTGGATGTTTCGATTTTGGGTGTGCGTGGATCTATTGTGAGAGCCTGGGCTTTAGTCAGGGCCGATTATATGGTGACTTTAGAGTAGCTTCTTTCACAAACCTTTCTGCCATTTCAGTAAGTTGTACATCTCATGTCTCTGTATCAGAGTTGTTGTGAATGACTCTTAAGAATTGCGAGTATGGCAAAATTATTTTTGTAGCATCAGGATGAAAACTTGAGGCATGTAACAGGGTATCCTATCAGTAGGTTTTCTGTATAAAGTATGGCCAAGAGAATTACCTCTAACTGAGAGTTCCACATCCAGAAATTGAATTCTTGACTTGTCAGCATGCATGGTTAGGTGTTCTGTGGAGTTGATTAACTTTGTATTCTTTAATACAATATGTTTTGTAAATTTTGTGAATTGCCAGAAAGTGACACCTCAGAAGTGTTCACCTCTGAAAATATATATATGTATATAAATAATAGGAGCTATCATGCTTCTTGATACAAGAATAAAAAAAACATTTATTGGCACATAAGTATTTAATATTTCAATATATAGTTTCCTTGCTCATGCATAAATCCTGGTCCCCATACAAATTTGCAAAAAATAGTAGTACTCACGGGTCTTGAGACAAAAATTGAAAAATTGTTTATTGGCACATAAAGTATCAAATAATTATGTGCCAATAAACTATTTTTGTATTAAGACCCATGAGTGCTCCTATTTTTTGCACCCAATTTGTAAGCGTACATCCAGAAGTTAAAAGTCTCTTTTAATTTTTTATAGTCACATACCAGATAGGATGCCGGAACTCTTTTTGCCTCAAAATGTAAATATGACATTGCCTCATGAAAAGATATTTTGGATATATGGAAAATGCAGGAATAAGAAGCTTAATATAATTTCCCTAAAGTATTTTCCTGGGTTGGGTTGGCATACCAAACCTGACAGCAATGGGCTGTTTTTACAAAGATAAGCCTGAGATTTCCAAAATTGGCTTAAATTGCGGATGTACATGAGACAATTCTTTCATACAAAGAGTACAATGCAGCAACACAACTTTAGATAACAACTGTGTATCTCCCTAGTCTTCTCAGAGCTCGTTGGACATCTTTATTTCTCAAGCTATAGATCAGAGGGTTCAACATGGGGGTGACGATTGTATAAAATACTGACAGCATTTTGCCCGTATCATCTCTTGCAGAATGTCTTGGTCTCATGTACATGATCATAGTGGTCCCGTATAAGAGGACCACAACGATCAAATGTGAGACACATGTGGAGAAAGATTTGGACCTAGATCTAGAGCGTATTTTCACTATACAGTGGATGATATGAATGTAGGAATACAAAATAAGGGTCAGTGGTATGAGAAGTAGCACAATGCTAGCAACCAACATCAGTAAATTATTTAATGTGCTATTACCGCAGGACAATTGCATCAGGGATGGAGCCTCACAGAAGAAGTGGTCGATCGTGTTGGGACCACAGAATGTTAACTGATAGAAATAGAATAGGTCTATGCAAGAGATGGTGCAACCAGTCACCCATACAGCAGTGATCATACGTACACAGGTTGTAATGTTCATGACTGTGTTGTAGTGTAAGGGGTTACAGATCGCGACAAACCTGTCATACGCCATGAACGCCAACAGGATGCACTCACTTTCTCCCATGAAAAGATAGAAATACATCTGGACAGCACAACCGGTGAATGAAATACGTTTTCTCTTGGTAAGGAAGTCCGCAAGCATTTTGGGGACGATGATGGTTGTGTAGCAGATATCCATGCTAGACAGGTTAGCGAGGAATAAATACATGGAGCTGTGGAGACGTTTGTCAGTTCTCACAGCCACAATGAGGAGAAGGTTTCCAGCCACTGTTGCCACGTAGATGAGCAGGAAGATCTGGAATAATACTAGTTGAATGTTGGGGTCAGTGGACAGTCCGAGAAGTATGAACTCAGTCACCGCACTGCGATTCCATCTTTCCATTGTCAGTACCACGTGTGACCAACCTCGTCTGCAGAAAAACAAGTTACACGCAATTTTTCAATTATATAATAATAAATCTTCCCTAAGGGATCAATGTGAAATACTTGTAATAAAATATATATTAATATAATTACATATTTAATTCCTTTTTTTTTTTTTTACACAGGGATATATTCATTAAAGAGGCAATTGTGGGGAATGGAGAAGGGCTTTGCGTATAGTAATAGGGTAGGAACAATTCAGACAGTCAACTGAATGCAGTCTAAAATAGCATGGAAAGTGAAGTTACCGAAACCTGATGTAGACTTGCTAGACTGCCCAATCTCCCCGACTGAACTAGCGTTTGTCATTAAGATGTCTAAGACTGGCAAATGCCCGGGACCCAATGGGCTACCATTATTATACAACAAAAAATTCTTAGATACTCTATTTCTGCAATTTGTCCATTCTTTTAAAACCACATTTCAAGGCAAGGAAATTCACCCACATACCCTCTCGGCTACTATCATACTCTAATACCCAATGAAGGCAGGGACCCAGAGCTATGCAGCAATTTTAGGCCCTTCTCACTCCTCAATGTAGACGTGAAGTTATTCTCCAAAATACTCGCCCTGTACCTGGGCAGGCTTCTATTGACACTGATCTCCCCCGACCAATCTGGCTTTAAACCGGGCGGAAGTCTAGGGACTGCACCATTAGAGCAAGCAACCTTGTTCCTTTTGCACATAAAGCCTACAGACATACAATTTTTTTATTGGCTGATGCTGAAAAGGCTTTCGATAGATTAGATTGGTCCTTTATGCTCAAAACCCTTCTGCTTATGGCGTTCGGCCCTGGAGTGATGAACTGGGTGTCCTCTCTATACTACCGCCCCTCAGCTGGAATTAGAATTAACGGTGTCCAATCTGAAACAGTCCCAATAAGTAATGGAACCTGCCACGGTTGCCCATTGTCCCCAATGCTATTTGTCCTAGCCCTGGAACCCTTTATTGAAGCAATCTGAAATAACCCAGATATTACGGGTCTCCAATTAGGTAAAACGACCCATAAGGTCCTGGGTTAAAGAGATGACCTCCTTTTTACCCTAACAAATCCCTGAATCTCTATCCCAGTCCTCCTATGGGAGTTCGGGAAGTATGGTTCTGTAGCTAATATGAAAATTGACTTTTCTAAATCTGAGATTTTTAATATTAGTCTACCCCAGCGGAAAGTGGAGACACTATCGTCCTCCTTTTCCTTTCACTGGTGCTGAAATCGCATTAAATATCTTGAGATTTGGTTGACTATGGTTACTTCAGACCTTTAAGCATTCAAATTCCCACCCCTTCTTGCAGCTACACAGAAAGACCTCCTTAAATGGGCCCCTTTATATGTCTCTTGGATGGGCCACATAAATGCCCTAAAGATGAATGCCCTCCCTAGGATCCTATACCTGTTGCAGACCATTCTGATTAAAATCCCACCTGCCTTCTTTGCCTCCATATGCCACGCATTTATCAATTTTACTTGGGGTGGAAAACAACCCTGGATAAAATTTGATCTGCTTACACAACACAAAGCTAAAGAGGGATTAGGGATTAGGGATGCCGTGTATACGCACATACTATCGAGCATGCCACCTGCAATGCCTCCTAGAATGGCATTTTCGACCACCAGACAAGCTGTCGGTGGGAGCGGAGGAGGAGCTTTTAGGGTTTGCCTGCTTTTTCCCCAAGCGAGATGAATAGATAGTGAAAATCCGTTGACTTAGGCCTCAGTCGCTAATGTCCACTCACTCCACAGAACACATGACTGTAAATGTTAGACATGTGCAAAACTAAAATTTTGGTTTCGTTTTCATCCATTCGGACGAAAATTTTATTTATTTCATCCAAAACTAATTTCGTTCATTACTGCATTCGTTTCAGACGAAATTCGTTCATTATTTTCGTTTCGTTTTATTCATTCGTAAGAATTGACCTATTTTAACCTCTCTTTCGGTCTATAGACTTTCGGTTTATGGAATGTATGTAATGCTATTGGCTTTCTATAAACCAAAATAGAGTTGAAATAGGTCAATTCGTATGAATGAGGACTCTATTTCGGTTTATAGAATGCCAATAGCATTTACTACATACATTCCATAAACCGAAAGTCGTTCGTTATGTCGGTTTATGGAATGTATGTAATGCTATTGGTATTCTATAAACCAATTCTATTTCAGTTTATAGAATGCCAATAGCACGAATGGGCGAATGATTTTCGTTTATTAACCATTCGTTCATTCGGCTTTCGTTAGTTTAGCATTTTCGTTATTCGTTTTTCGGACGAATGGACAAAAATGCTATTTTCAGCCAAAAATGCATTCGTTCGAAAACGAATGCACATGTCTAGTAAATGTATACTTGTTACTTATGTTCCTATACACCTAGTACCACATTGGGAGACTATGGTTTAAGTTTGTATTATTCTACACGAATATCCATGTTATTGTAACTCCCCCACCCCATTGTTTTCTTACTATCTGATTGACCCCCACTGCCTTCCTCCCCTTTGCTACCTGTAATGTACTTCCAAAAGAAAAAAACTCAATAAATACTGATTTACAAAAATAGCATTGAAAGACAACTGTAAGTAAAAAAAATAATAATAATAATCAGTGTACTGTCCACGCATCAGGCAATAAAATGTGTAATACTTCCTAACTTAAGCAATCCTTGGAATAAATGAACAGCCATAAGGTACATGGAAAAGTTAAAATAAATGGAATAGAAAAAGTGCAATACTGTTATAACAAAAAGTAATGACATTGTGAATCAGTGAATGATCACTCACGGAATCTTGAGCAATTATTTAGTCTGATGTGACAGGCAGTATGCGCTAAACAAACATCAGCTGTTGTACTAAACCAATAAGATAACAAAGAAAAACAAATAGTGTGGACTGATAATAAAGCAAAATTGATCTTTTAATGATAAGTAAGAAAACCCCATACATGAGCCTCAAAAGAATAAACATAATAAATGTCAGGAAGAGAGGTCTGTTACCACTGTGCTTCACTGTGTCTAACATTCAATTTTATTGAAAGATTACAGCAAGTGTAGACATTATAAATAGAACCACTTTAATGAAAGAACACAATAAAGTACCTTGTGGAGTCCTCTTTGCTCAGTATGGCTCAGGGGGCAGACATGCTGATAAATTTTAGTCAGATCCGTTTTCCTCTGATCTCAGGTGAAGTCAGATTTAGGAACATCTGACCCAAAATTCTGCACAACATGACCTTTCCCTAATAGGGCTATCCAATGCAAAGTGATCTCAGTAAGGTACATTATTTTGTAACATTGTATCAATCCTTTCCCATGCTTATGATGAGTTAACTCCATGCACACCGCAAACCAGCCTGTAACGGGTCCATCACCCAAGGCAAATTTCCTGGACCCAATTGGCGGGTTTACAGGCATTTGATCTCAGTGATCGACTGATAACAAGTTAATGTGTTCGATCTTATTCACTCCCTGTGCTCGACATGCTTATTGTGAAGCACAGAGAGTGACAGGCAAGTGGGAAGAAAATATTTTTTTTAACCCTCCCTTTGCTGATCAAAGTTTGTTACTGTGATCAGTTTCCTTCCTACTTTACGGCCCTGATTTTGTTATTTTCTCAAAAGTTTTTTTATTTTTTGAATTTTTACGTTTTTCCTCCTAAATAAAGTATATTATGGTCATATATCAATTTAACTACAGTTAACCCCTGCTTGCCCGTGCTGTGGTTCTGTTGCCTCTGACTAGTAACATTGCACCCACTTTTTTTCTGTTTTATTTTTGGGAGGGAGGGAGGGAGGGTGAGGAACTTATATTTTTATTTTTTTATTAGTTGGTATAAGTGGGTTAGTGTTGTTCAAGTTGTGTAGAAAATGATTGGGAAATAATGAAAAAAATATATGTTTTTTTTAATAGTAAATTGTAGGATATTTTTATTGATAGTGTATCAAAAGCAAGCTCTAACTGTCCTTTAAAAAACAAAATATAATTTATGTGGGTGCGTTAAATGACAGAGAGGAAAATTACATGACAACCACATATCAAAAATTGAAAAATCGCTCTGGTCACGGGCCCAGGAATTCCCTGGTCACTAAGAGGTTAAAGCATTTCTATTTAAAATGTTGACACTTGCTGTAATGTTTCTGTAGTCAGAAGTTCATTTCTTATTGTTTGTGTAGGTTGAGTATCACATCTTAAAGGACAAGTGTTGGAAAACAATGAGTTATGTTTAATTAAAAGGATTGCATCTAGTGTAGACATGTTAAATACAATTGATTACATGAAAGAATTCAAATAAAACACCTTAAAGATCCTCTCTGCTTATGTAGCACTTTTATCGGACAGATAGGTCTTCCTTCACCGGATCCATCTCACCCAAGATTCTAATAAACCATTAAGGGCTCAGAAAGGAGCTTTATTTTTATATATTTTTTTTAAATTGGCTCCCCTTTATTTGATCAATCGTGTACTCTGTGTATACCCTTCCTATTTCATCCATTGTCACACTGCTGAAATAACACATTTACAGAGCTTGTCTTAGGACAGATTTCACCTTGTGATGCCCCTGACCTTCTCTTCCTGAAGTCTTTTGAAATATTAGTGTTAAAGGACAACTGTAGAAAAAAAATAATTAATTTTTTTTCAGGTGTTTAATTGAAAGATGGCATCAAGTCTGGGCATTTTATATAGAAATGCTTTAATGAAAGAATACAAATAAAGTACCTTATTGAGCCCTCTTTGCTCCGTATAGCTCTACCAGGAGGCAGACATTTTGTTTAGAATCTTGGGTCAGATCTTTGTTCATCGGAACCAAGGTGAGTGAAGATCTGACCCAAGATTCTAAACAACATGTCTGCCCCCTGAGAGATCTATATGGAGTAAAGAAGGCTTAATAAGGCACTTTATTTGTATTCTTGCATTAAAGATTTTTTTTTATAAATAGTCTATACAATATTTTAATTAAACATTAGTTAATTTTTTGCTACAGTTGTCCTTTAAACTTTGTAATGTGGTTCAGAAATCACAAAATGAAGAGGAGATAAGTATCCCTGGTATAGTAAGTGGCAGCTAAATTAAAATATTAAAATATATTATTAAAAGTAATCGTAACGATGATTACATTTTCTTTCATTAAACACATTTTTTAATAAGATTCCCTAGTTTCAAACGTTAAGGGCCTGTCACAAGCTACTAAATATTCTGTATCATATGAAATGTATCAGTGTTTTTTTTTAAATAAAATGTTCTTAATTTATATAGTACTAACGCTGTACATAGATACATGTACCTTTATACCTTTTAGAGAGACGATTTAAACAGTACCTTTATTTTTTTTCTGGGAAATCCTTTTTTGATCTGGAAAATTTCTTTCTCGGATTGTTTAAAAATATTTAGGGTAGTGCAAAAAAAAAAAAAATAGGGGGGGGGGGGGGATATTTACCATGAAATACAAGTTGTGTTCAAAATAAACAAAATTATTATCATACATCCAATTGAAATTTCTGGAAAACTGCACTGAGGCTTCAAAATATGTGAATTATACCACAGGGAGATATAATGTTCATGGTCAATCTATTATTATTTGGCAGATAAGTAAAATAGTAAAATAACAGTTTCTGTGGATTATCACTGTATCTTCTTTTTCAGATATTACACAGCTTATTCTATGGATTTTTTTTTTATCATTGCCATATCATTTGTTTCAAGGCATTAAATGTTAAATGTTATTTCAAACATCAAAAGCTGAAATGTTACAAACCCAGAAAGTCTTTGGGTCTAGATACAAATTGAAGAGAATGATTGAAATGAATGTATGTTATTGTCTGACATATATTAATGCAGTGTGATCTTTTATATACATTTACACTGTACTGGGATTTAAAGATTAAGGAAGAGATGTACATTCTCCAGAGACTAGATTATGGAAAAAGAAATTGGCGCCCATAGACCAGCCATGATTAAAAGCCAAATATTATCATGGGTAATTTAAATCGAAAAAAGACCCACATTTAACCCTTTTACCTGTCCTTCTTCCTGCTGTTCGCTGTTCATCCAAAAGACAACAAACCCCCTAATTAAGCCATTTTCAATGTTGCCAGTTATGGGGAAATGTCCTTCTTGACTGCAAATGACAAACCGATTGCTCCTTGGATCAACACACACTATATATTAATGTTGATTCTATTGTTTATTGCATATGTTTATATTGTTCATTGGGCAAAGTGCATCATTACTGTTCTAACAATTCAGAGCCCCCCATCTTCAGAAATATCCCTGGGTGTGGTTTTATGCCACTTTGCCTGCCGGACCTTGCATGCTCAGGTCAGTGGGGATGGGTAGGTTCAGACATTTCCATCCTCAGCTTATTCCTGGGACAGAGCATAGAGACCACTCCAGGAGGAGTAAAGGTCTCTTTACTTGCATGGAAGTGGGGGTACCAGATTGGTTGGTGAGCAGAACATGAGCCTGAAGGGAGCACCACAGCAGGTCCATCAGTCCATGCATTGAAAGGGGGACCATTGTCTAAATTCTCTGCAGCCCTTCTAGGGGTAAAAGTGCAAGAAGTGTCACCTAAAATGTTCCTGCCATGTCACAAAAATGCCTTACCTAGAGAAAGTGGTGCTGTGTGGATATCTCATAGAGTATTTCAGAGTCTTCTGTGGGCCCATACCTACTGGAACACCCCAGGCAGAGTTTCAGGTTATCAGGTAAGCAGCAAGGCATGGCAACCCCTGCAGGCCCTGAGCCTTCCATGGGATGAAATTTTGGTATTTGTCCATTCCTCCTCCCAAGGAACGCTCCTGAAAAGGAGATCCCAGAAAAAAATCCTCAAGATCGTTGTGTGACCCATGCCTGCCTGTGGAAGGCAAGAGGAGGGCAAACAGGTGCCCCCATGGTGGCCAAATTTCAATTTGTTTACATTTTCAAATTAATTTTCCCTTCTCGAGGTGTGGCCAGGTGCGGCAGTAAGCCAAAGTTATTAAACTGCCTGACTGACTCAGCAACAGCAAAGCAGGGGCGAATGTAAGAGGAACAAAACACCGTAAGTTATAGGCTTGCACAGTGGGGTAATTTTGTCCTCCTTCTCAGGCGCCATTTTAATTCATCCATTGTAAGAGGTGGTCGAAAGATTGGTCAGTAGAACTGTGAAAGTGGCAATATTTGTGTTTCCGTGATTGCTTAACGGACCCTCGAGACTGGTCATGTTTACTGTGAAGGGGGGTAATCTCCAATTCTGGGAAACCTATTTTTTAAATGAAATCCCTACTCCAGGGCATAGTGCTCCACACCGAGATCAGGGCTAGAAATGTTCATCAGGTATCTCTGTTGGAACGTCCTCCTATTTTCACCTCACTGGTGGCGACATCATATACATAAATATTGAAGCGCATTTATACATTTTTTTCCCGTTTTGTTTATTTTTATTGTGAGATTTCATGTTATCACAGTATTTGTTGCTGCTTATACATTTTTTAGCGCAGTAATCACTACCATTTTGTTTTTCACATTAGAGAATATTTAGCAAATTAGATGACATTCAGCCATCACAAAGCCCTAACTCTCAATCTTTACTCCAGCTGTAAGTCCTGTTTAAGTCCCATTATCAGCCCACCTTTACTTCCCCCAATTACATATCAATTTCCACATGGATCAGAAAACTCTATAAACTGCTAGAACTGTTTTAGATAAAACCATTTGATTGGATGGTTTCTGGTTGGCCTCTTTTAGATAAAACCATTTGATTGGATGGTTTCTGGTAGGCCTGTTTTAGATAAAACCATTTGATTGGATGGTATCTGGTAGACCTGTTTTAGATAAAACCACTTGATTGATTAATGTGTGGTAGGCCTGTATTCTATGACACCATCTAATTGGACAGTATGTGTTCTAAACTTATTTAGATGGTGCAATTTAATTAGGCGGACCTGTTTTAGATAACGCAATGTGATTTTTTTGGTTTGTGTACATCTACTGGATTTTACCAGAAATTGGAGGATTTCACTAAGTCATGACATAAAGTGTTTGTGCATTCTCTTTCTTTTAATCTCCCCAGCAGCAAATGAGTTAATATAATGGAACATAGGAAAAAAATGAAAACAACCAATCAGGGAATACATATAACTCCCGCCCTCCCCTTATAAAAGCTCTAACTTGCACCCATTCTTCCTCTTTCTTTTTTTTCCATCGTAAAAGTCCAAAAGTCCCAACAACTGGAAACCGAAATAACTGGAGGGTGAATCAGAACACATGAACCGGGGACTGAAGAAGAAATGAAATGAAGAAATTACGTCATGACTTATGACAGTATAATCCTCCAATTTATAAAGACACGGAGCCTCGTATTTGTGCAAGTTCAAAGTTGGTCTATTACCACCGTTGACAAATGTTCCACTGGTTTGAAATAAAATTCTCTAAACGGCAATCAGCTGCCTTCATGATATCTTCCAATCTCTCTCCTGACAACAGGGCATTAGAAGCCATAGCCCCTCTGAGTGAATGAGGGCCAAAAATAGTTTTATCTATGCTGGCTTCCTTCAGGATCCATTTGACCCCTCTGGCCAAGGTACTTGTTGTAACCGGATGATGAGGATTATGAATAGCTAAAAATAGATTAGACAGAGGCGGTTGAGGGAAAACCTCTGTTCTTCTTTCATATTCTTGGAAACAAAGTACCGGACAAAGTCGATGGTGATCCGTAAAAGACGGGTAGAAAACGGACTTGATCGAAGTCTTGGTGCGTCTAGAAATATCGAAGAGAAATATAAAAGAGCGTGCTGAGGCATCCAACGCTATAACGTCCGCTTCGCGTTTGCATGAGATAAAGCAGAATAGGACCACCAATTTGGCTGAGACTTGCTTCAAGGATAGCTCAGCAAGTAACCATGTTAGAAGTTTCAATTGTTTAGAGACGATCAGAGGATGAGGGTTCCCGTCTGGATTCATCAGAAGATCTGATTGTGATGTAAGGAGTCGCGGCCAATCCATTGATATCTCCAGCAGCGTGGGGAACCAGGGTTGTGTTTCCCACCATGCCATTGTAGATGCACCAGTGTGCGTGCTATGAGGCAAAATGGTGGGAATGCATAGGATCCGTGGAGGGTCCACACTTGCAGGAAAGCATCAGTTGCCACTGCTTCCGGATCTGGGTGCCAGCTGACGTACCTGGGAAGTTGAGTGTTCAGAGTGTCCAGTTCCAATGGACCCCATAATTCCTGCAATCCCTGTAACACTTGCGGATGCAGATGCCAGTGGCTGGAGTCCTTCACATATCGTGAACTCCAATCTGTGTTGTAATTTTCTAGTCCTGGAATGTGAGTTGCCTGAATTGAGATGTTGTGTGTGAGGCAGAATTGACAGAATTCCATCGCCAGGTAAGAAAGAACCAGTGATCTTGTGCCTCCCAGGTGGCTGATGTACCGTACCGCTGATACATTGTCCATACATTGGCGAATTGAACAATTGGTCAGATTTATGGAGAAACTCTTGACCGCGAAGGTTCCCGCTAAGAGTTCAAGGCCGTTGATGTGTAGACCTAGTTCTTGGATGGGCCACCTTCCTCCTGTGAATGAAGCATCGCATACGGACGCACATCCATGTAAGCTTGCATCAGAGCTGATCATGAGATCTGGTTCTGTGTGGGAAATTGCTCTGCCATTCCATGCATCCATGTGTTGGATCCACCAATTCAGTTATTCTGATGCCTCGCAATCCAATCCTTGATGGAGGGAGCATGTTTTTAAGCGTTGTAGTGCTTGGTAATGTAAGGGTCCTGAAAAAATTGCTTGGATCTAGGTCGAAAGAAGTCCAATGATCCTCGCCAATTGCCGAATCGTGATTCTGGATTGTGTCAGTAATTTTTTGATCTCCTAATTGATCAGTTTGATTTTGGCTGGAGGTAGATGTAGAGACCCGTGAACCGAGTCTATAGTAAAGCCTAACAATGCCATTAAACTGGGCTGTACATATCAGGGATTTGTCCCAATTGATTAGAAAACCCAGGTTTTGGAGGAGTTCCACCGTCCACCTTGAATGTAATTGTATGGTTGATTCGCTCTGAGACATAATCACTATGTCGTCCAGATAAAAAATGAGTCTGACACCCCTCCTGCGTAGGTGGGCCACCACTGGTTTTAGTAATTTGGTGAAGCAACATGGGGCAGAGGAGAGGCCGAAGGGCAGGCATGAGAAATTCCACAATCTGTCCTGCCAGTGAAACTGAACGAACTGATGATTTTCCGGGGACATGGGTACCGTCAGATACTCGTCTTGCAAATCTAGTTTGGCCACCCAATCCCTGAATCATAAAAGGTCCCTCAGACAAGGAATCCCTTCCATCTTGAAATGGCGGTACTTGAGGAACATGTTCAAGGAGCGAAGGTTGATGACATGTCTGAAATCGCCTCCCTTTTTGGATACTAGAAACAGATTGCTTACAAATCCCGTTGAATTGTCGGGAGATAAGTGCAAAGCCTGTTTCTCATGTTGGGTACACACCTCTTGTGCTATCATGTTCGGCATTGGAAAAAATCAGTGGTCGGGGAAGCAAAGTCTGTATTGGGGTGGTTATGAAATCTATATGGTATCCCTCCACAAACGAGTCACCGAAAAGGAGGCCATTTGCCTTGGACCGGGTTGGGAAATAGCCATATTCACTAATCTGGGTTCAATTTTGAGTAGGGTGGCCTTCCTGCGCTCCGTTGTGCATGCTGAATTAGCATAAGACAAATGGCCCTTTGTGCCCAGCCTATAAGGGGAGAGCGGGATTTATATGTATTCCCTGATTGGTTGTGTTCATTTTTTCCTATGTTCCATTATATTAACTCCTTTGCTGCTGGGGAGATTAAATGAAAGAGAATGCACAGATACGAGGCTCCGTGTTTTTATAAAATTTCCAGGCATTTCCGATGTAGCTGTAAATGATTGTCTTTTCTAGAGGAACCCTACCAGTAAAAAAAGCAAAAAAGGACATATCCTACAGGGGTGGAGTCATGTGACGGAGCATGAGGAGGGAACACTCGCTTCTCCGACTCCGCAGTAGGCTGGAAGATTGTGGGATGTGAGATAATCACTGCGCCGTGTGCAAGCGCCATCTTGTGCGTGTATATAGAGGAATAGTCTACTTGGACGATCAGGGGCTCCAACTGCAGATTCCTCCATTTGCATTCGCAAGATGATCCGCATGTATGATGCCGGGATGCACATTTAATGTGCGATAGACATCAGGGCCGTCTTTACCACAGGGCAAAAGAGACAGCTGGCCTGGGTCCAAGAACTTTGCAGGACCACTGATTCTACTACTTGGTTCCTATAGTTTGTGAATCTTTTTTTGTCATATTCTCACTTGCCAGGGTGGATGACATTATACTGATTTAAATTATTATTCATGTTATTCTTTCCCTCACTCGCCACTAAACCCCTTTCATCATGGTATTGCCCAAGTTCCCTTCTTCCAACTGCCATTGCTTACATTCACTCCACTGGCCACTGTCGGTCTGTCATCCTATTGGCCAGCTTCCCTTACATCCATTCTTTCACCCTATTGGCCAGCTTCCCTTACATCCATTCTTTCACCCTATTGGCCAGCTTCCCATAGATCCCTCCTTTCATCCTATTGGTCTCTCTCTCAGTCACTCTGACTTCTATTTATTCGTTTGGCATAAGAATACCTGATAGGAAATGTTTCACAAAGATTCTCCTGAGATTTGCAAGAATGGGAAAGTTTGCATGAAAACTGTAGATAACCACTGTGCATCTCCCTAGTCTTCTCATGTACATGAATATAGCGCTCCCGTAAAAAAAAACTACCACCCCAATCACATGTGAGACGCACGTGGAGAAAGATTTGGACCTCGCAGAGCGTATTTTCACTATACACAGAATCATCTGAATGTAAGAATAAAAAATAAGAAGCTGCTTAACAAAATATAAGCTATGTTAAAAAAAAAAAGTGTTATACTTCCAAATTAATGTCTATGTGGTCAAGCTATTATTATTATTATTATTTGGCAGATAAATAAAATAGTAAAATAACAGTTTCTGTGGATTATCACTGTATCTTCTTTTTGAGATATTACATAGCTTATTCTATGGATTTTTTTTTTATCATTGCCATATCATTTGTTTCAAGGCATTAAATGTTAAATGTTATTTCAAACCTCAAAAGCTGAAATGTTACAAACCCAGAAAGTCTTTGGGTCTAGATACAAATTGGAGAGAATGATTGAAATGAATGCATGTTGTTGTCTGACATATATTAATGCAGTGTGATCTTTTATATACCGTATTTATCGGCGTATAACACGCGCCGGCGTATGACACGCACCTCATTTTAAGAAGGAAATTTCAGGAAAAAAAACTTAAATTTCAAATAAAGAACTTTGAAGCCCAATATGCCATTTTAATATGCCAGGATATTGCCCCCAATATGCCATTTCATATGCCAGGATATTGCCCCCAATATGCCATTTTAATATGCCAGGATATTGCCCCCAATATGCCACTTTAATATGCCAGGATATTGTCCCCAATATGCCATTTTAATATGCCAAGATATTGCCCCCAATATGCCATTTTAATATGCCAGGATATTGCCCCCAATATGCCATTTCATATGCCAGGATATTGCCCCAATATGCCATTTTAATATGCCAGGATATTGCCCCCAATATGCCATTTTAATATGCCAGGATATTGCCCCCAATATGCCATTTTAATATGCCAGGATGTTGCCCCCAATATGCCATTTCATATGCCAGGATATTGCCCCCAATATGCCATTTTAATATGCCAGGATATTGCCCTCAATATGCCAGGATATTGCCCCCAATATGCCATTTCATATGCCAGGATATTGCCCCCAATATGCCATTTCATATGCCAGGATATTGCCCCCAATATGCCATTTTAATATGCCAGGATATTGCCCCCAATATGCCATTTCATATGCCAGGATATTGCCCCCAATATGCCATTTCATATGCCAGGATATTGCCCCCAATATGCCATTTAATATGCCAGGATATTGCCCCCAATATGCCATTTTAATATGCCAGGATATTGCCCCCACTATGCCATTTTAATATGCCAGGATATTGCCCCCACTATTCCATTTTAATATGCCAGGATATTGCCCCCAATATGCCATTTAATATGCCATGATATTGCCCTCAATATGCCAGGATATTGCCCCTTAGTATGCTCGTTATGCCTCCCCTTCCCCAGACCCCAGCACTTACCTCGTTCCTGTTCTGTCCCCAGGTGCTCTGAAGCTGCGTGGCTGTGAGGGAAGAGTTGTGAGCTCCCCTCCAGCCGCGCAGAACAATAAAGTTTGTTTAAAAAAACACACTGGAATTTTTTTTTCATTATATCGGCGTATAACACGCACACATCATTTTCCCCCTATTTTCAGGGAGAAAAGGTGTGTGTTATACACTGTACTGGGATTTAAAGATTAAGGGAAAGATGAAGCTCCTCCAGAGACTAGATTACAGAAAAATAAATTGTCATGCATGCACCAGCCATTATCATACCTATCATTATCATTCGTTCAGTGTTCAACTTAATTTCATGATAATATAGTAATTTAAATTAAAAAAAAGACCCATATTCATCAAGTTTAACCATTTTACCTGTCCTTCTTCCTGCAGTTCATCCAAAAGACGACAAACCCCCTAGTTAAGTCATTTTTTTTATTTTGCCACATATGGGGAGATTTTGATCTTGTGATTAGGGCTTTGCTAACATACTAAAATATTTATCATGTCTTATATCCATGCATATGTTTAAGTTTCTGAATCAGGGGCCCTGTTTGTCTTTAAGACTCCTTGCTATTCTGTGGGGATTTCTAGAAGTCTTCTGGTCACTTCAACTGCTCATAACATGAACATTTGTTGTAAAGTAATAAGGTGATGTTGTTGTATCTGTCATGTGTTTGCTTTGTAGGCTATCAGTATGCACTGATTTTCTGCACCAAGATGATTGGCCAATTGGCCGAAATGATATTGGGCACATTGGAGACATATCGGGGGCAGAAATACCCAATAGGCACCGACGTAACCCCAAATACCTTTATCACCTCCATAGACGTCTATTGGATGATAGAGACTCATTTACTTACAAATTTAGTGATTATGGTAATAGCCATATCCCTCCGAAAAAAACAAAAAAAGCAATAGTCCCAATGGGGGCACTTAAATTTATATACGCACATGGGCAAGTCAGCCAAATTGCTCCTAGCTCCCACTAAATAGATAGGGGGCCAGGGCTACCTGCACAAGCCCCAATGTACTAAAATACCCCCCGTGGATCTGGAGGCTATTCAAATGCACCCAGTCCACAATTTAAAATAAAATAATATCCCTTTGGTGGTATTTGAAAACCAGCCAACAGAAAAGCTGGTATTGAAGTCATCTGATTGGCATCATAGAAAACATAGAAACATAGAAACATAGAATGTGTCGGCAGATAAGAACCATTCGGTCCATCTAGTCTGCCCAATTTTTTTTTTTTTTTTGAGTACTTTTATTAGTCCCCCGTTCCCGGTCTTATAGCTAGGATAGCCTTGTGTCTATCCCACGCATGCTTAAAATCCTTGACTGTGTTTACCTCTACCACTTCTGCTGGCAGGCTATTCCATACATCCACTACCCTCTCAGTAAAGTAATACTTCCTGATATTACTTTTAAATCGTTGCCCCTCTAATTTAAGACTATGTCCTCTAGTTGTGGTAGTTTTTCTTCTTTTGAATATACTCTCTTCCTTTACTGTGTTGATTCCCTTTATGTATTTAAATGTTTCTATCATATCCCCCCTGTTACGTCTTTCCTCCAAGCTATACATGTTAAGATGCTTTAACCTTTCCTGGTAAGTTTTATCCTTCAACCCATGAACCAGTTTAGTAGCCCTTCTCTGAACTCTCTCCAAAGTATCAATATCCTTCTGGAGATACGGTCTCCAGTACTGCGTACAATACTCCAAGTGAGGTCTCACCAGTGCTCTGTACAATGGCATGAGCACTTCCCTCTTCCTACTACTAATACCTCTCCCCATGCAACCAAGCATTCTGCTAGCATTTCCTGCTGCTCTATTGCATTGCCTACCTACCTTCAAGTCCTCTGAAATTATTACTCCTAAATCCCTTTCCTCAGATGTTGAGGTTAGGACTGTACCAAATAGTCTATATTCTGCTTTTGGGTTTTTACGCCCAACGTGCATAATCTTGCACTTGTCCACATTAAATGCCAGTTGCCACTGCTCTGACCATTTTTCTAGTTTAGCTAAATCATTTGCCATTTGGCTTATCCCTCCATGAATATCAACCCTGCTGCAAATCTTTGTATCATCAGCAAAAAGATATACTTTGCCAACAAGACCTTCTGCAATATCGCTAATAAAAATATTAAAGAGAATGGATCCAAGAACAGATCCCTGAGGTACCCCACTAGTAACAAGACCTTGCATCGAATATACCCCATTGACTACAACCCTCTGTTGCCTGTCACTCAGCCATTGTCTAATCCATTCAACAATATTGAAATCCAAACTCAAAGATTTCAGTTTATTGATAAGCCTTCTATGTGCGACAGTGTCAAAAGCCTTACTGAAATCTAGGTAAGCAATGTCTACTGCACCACCCTGATCTATTATTTTAGTTACCCAATCAAAAAAATCAATAAGATTAGTTTGGCATGATCTCCCTGAAGTAAACCCATGCTGTCTCTGATCTTGAAATCCAAGCGACTTTAGATGTTCAACAATCCTATTCTTTAACAAGGTTTCCATTATTTTCCCCACTACTGAAGTAAGACTTACTGGTCTATAGTTGCCCGCCTCCTCCTTACTACCTTTCTTGTGAATGGGCACAACATTAGCTAATTTCCAATCTTCTGGAACTACTCCCGTTAACAATGATTGGTTAAATAAATCTGTTAACGGTTTTGCTAGTACACCACTAAGTTCTTTTAATAACTTTGGATGTATCCCATCAGGTCCCATCGACTTATTTGTCTTTACTTTAGACAGCTGAAGTAAAACCTCTTCCTCTGTAAACTTACATGCATCAAAAGACTCATTAGTCTTTTTCCCTAAATTAGGTCCCTTACCCTCATTTTCATTTGTATAAACTGAACAAAAATATTCATTAAGGCAGTCTGCTAAGCCTTTATCCTCTTCTACATAGCATCCTTCTTTTGTTTTTAATCTAACTAATCCTTGTTTTACTTTCCTTTTCTCGTTTATGTATCTAAAAAATGTTTTATCCCCCTTTTTCACTGACTGGGCTATAGTCTCTTCTGTGTGTGCTTTGGAAGCTCTTATAGCTTGCTTTGCCTCTTTCTGCTTACTCTTATAGATATTTCTATCTTCCTCACTCTGAGTATTTTTATAATTACTAAATGCTAGCTTTTTATTTTTTACTATTTTAGCCACCTCTGCAGAGTACCACAGTGGTTTCTTCAATTTTTTGCTCTTACTGACAAGCCTTATGCAATTTTCTGTTGCCCTCAGTAGTGCAACTTTTAGATAATCCCATTTCTCCTGGACTCCATTTAAATTGCTCCAGTCTGATAATGACTCCTTTACACATAATCTAATTTTAGAAAAGTCTGTTTTTCTAAAATCTAAAACTTTTGCTTTTGTGTGGTGTGACTGCGTCACTGTTCTTATATTAAACCACACTGTCTGGTGATCACTAGATCCTAAACTTTCACCTACAGTAATATCTGATAACAAATCTCCATTTGTGAACACTAAGTCTAGTATGGCCTGCTTTCGAGTTGGCTCCTCCACTACTTGCTTTAGAGATAATCCCAGTAGGGAGTTTAGGATATACGTACTCCTGGCGCAAGTAGCTGTTTTGTATTTCCAGTTCACATCAGGAAGATTAAAGTCACCCATGATGATCACTTCTCCCTTCATTTTCATTTTAGCTATTTCCTCAACTAGTAGATTATCTAACTCCTCTATTTGTCCAGGGGGCCTATAAATCACACCTACCCGAGTTACCATATGATTACCAAATTCTAATGTAACCCAAACTGACTCTATGTTCGCCTCACTAACTTGTATTACGTTACATTTTAAGCTATCCCTCACATACAGGGCCACCCCTCCCCCTTTTTTACCTTCTCTGTCTTTTCTATATAAAGAGTACCCTGGTATTGATATGTCCCAGTCATGTTTTTCATTATACCATGTCTCAGTAACAGCCACTAAATCTACATTCTCAGTTGCCAATATTGTCACAAGTTCATGGATCTTATTCCCTAAACTGCGAGCATTTGTAGACATGACCCTAAGCTTATCATTTTTCAGCACACTGACTACAGGTAACTTCTGTACCTTTTTTGGGGGGCAATTGGATTGATGTTTTATCGCCATTTTGCCCCCCTCTTTTAGTTTAAAAACCTCCTAGCAAAACCTCTGAACTGCTCACTGAGAACATTCGTTCCCTTTTGAAAAAGATGCAAACCATCTTTTTTGTACAGTTCCTTTCTATCCCATAGTGAACTTCCATGAGAAACAAAGCCAAATCCTTGCTCCCGACACCATTCTCCAAGCCACAAGTTGAAGTTCCTAATACGCATCCGTCTATCATTCTGAAAGTTATGCACAGGCATAACTTCAGAAAAGGACAGTGTGGACACAACCTGCCGTATATCATTGGCAAGAACAAGAAAAGCTTCCTTCACCTCTGAAACCTCATTGCAAGCCAAATCATTTGTCCCTAGATGAACCAGTACATCCAATTCTCCTTCCTGATTTGCTTGCTTAACTATATTAGAAATACGCCTCCTGTCTCTGCGAGCAGTAGCTCCAGGAAGACATCTCACTAAGCCAATACTGTCCAACTCCGCACCTCTTATGATAGAATCGCCCAACAACAACTGCTTTCTATCAGGCCTCACCTTCTCCTTGCACACCTTTGCCACATAGGAGAGTGGTTCCTCAAACTCTGCATCTGAGCCTGCCTCCACAACACGACTGCACTCTGCAAGTGCTGAAAATGAATTCTGGACAGCCACAGACTGCGGGACATGCCTTTTATCAACAACTCTAAGCCTACCAGATCCAACAGTAATCCACCTGCCATTCCTAGGAAGCCTCTGCGGCAATGGCCTCTGTGGCAGTGACTTCGCAACAGTCTCAGCCCGAGTTTGTTTTACAGATAAATTACAAATCTCGGACTTTAAAAATGCAATCTCCTGCTGCAATCTTGAGAACTGTCTACAGATTAGACAGCCTCCAAACCTCCAAAAAATGGAATGTGAAACAAATGCAGAACAATTATCACAGTAAACCAAATCTGCCATTTTAAGAATTTAAATCAAAAAGATCTTTTAGTTTTTCTCACCTCTTGTATACCTCAGACTACCTCCAGAGTATCTCTTAAATATACTCTTTGAAAAGCAGCTCTTAGAAGAGCAGCCAAGCTATTAAATTCATCACAGGGACCTCGCAACATTTTTCGTATTAGAATAGGTGGATTCATTTTATTTTTGGGGGGCATAAGATGAGGATAGAGGGCTTCAAAAATCACTGCTGAATTTCAGCAAAAGATAAAAAAAAGATGTTTCACTGCCTACTTCCCTTCACTTTTTTAACAGGTGAATAACCTGCCCATATCTGGACAAGATAGAGGTAGGGGGATAGGTAGGAAAATGTATTTTAAATTATTTAGATGTGGTTTGGGGTCCTATCAGCAGCCCAGAGCCACAGGAGGATTTAATTTATTTTATGGGGGTCTTGGGGCCCCCATATTTCGTGTGAGGCAATTATTTACTTTCATGGGACCCAGAGTCATTTTTCCAGCCTCCAGAGCCCAGGGAGGGAATTGTTTCATTTTAATTAGGGTCTGGGTGCATTTGGCCAGACAAAATAACCTGGGGGGGGGGGGGGGGGAAATAATAATCTTGTATGGGAGCGAGGACAAGTAGCCCTGGCCCTGATCTATATTAGGAAGGCTGAGAGCCATTTTGGTGGCACAAACCTTTAGCTCACAAGCTCAGCCTTATGTCTGCATGTGTGTCCTGGGGAAGGCTTAAGCTACCACCTGCCTGTCCCAGGAACGACTTAAGACCCTCCCTGCCTTCCCTTGGATCCCCCCATTTGCTTCCCTAGGCCAGCTTTACACTATCCACCTACTAACCTCAAGACAGCTTCTTGTGTGCCCCAAACAGCCATTAAGCCTCCCCTTGTCTGCCTTGGTGAACCATTGTGGCCCACGCTGCACTCGGCAGCATCTGAAAGTAGAGCCTGAAACTTGACCAAGATGTTATAAACCTTCGGGATTCCAGCATTGCCAGGAGGACTGAGAAGGGCACATGAAGCCTCATCCAACCACCATGTTTCAGCCAGTGAAGCTTCCAGTGTCATCCATGGTATATTAATCTGGACATGAAGAGTGTGCTTCATTCCTGGTAACCTATAAACCCACTTGGGTATTAAAACTCCGATAACCCTGAGGCTCCCCCACTCCCACTTTACCCCCGGCATCGAGGGTTGAAGAAGATGTACATGCAACAGTTGTTTCAGGCAGACACTAAACTTTATATAGTAACTGTGTATCTCCCTAGTCTTCTCAGAGCTCGTTGGACATCTTTATTTCTCAAGCTATAGATCAGAGGGTTCAGCATGGGGGTGACTACTGTATAAAATACTGACACCATTTTTCCTGTTTCGTCTCTTACTTTCTGCATTGGTCGCATGTAGATGAATATAGCGGTCCCATAAAAAATTACCACCACAATCAGATGTGAGACACATGTGGAGAAAGATTTGGACCTTCCAGGGCGTATTTTCACTATACAGTGGATGATCTGAACGCAAGAATACAAAATAAGGGTCACCGGCATGATAAGAAGCACAGTACTATCAGCCAACATCACTATATTATTTAATGAGATATCATTGCAGGTAAACTGGTTCAGAGATGGAGCCTCACAGAAGAAGTGGTCGATCGTGTTGGGACCACAGAATGTTAACTGATAGATACAGATCAGGTCTAGGCAAGAGATGGAGCAACCAGTCACCCATGCAGCAGTGATCATACGTATACAGGTCGTAATGTTCATGACTGTGTTGTAGTGTAAGGGGTTACAGATCGCAACAAAGCGATCGTACGCCATGAACGCCAACAATATGCACTCGCTTTCTCCCATGAAAAGATAGAAATAAATCTGGACAGCACAGCCCGTGACTGAAATACTTTTCCCCTTGGTAAGGAAGTCCGCGACTTGGGGACTTTGGGGACGATGATGGTTGTGTAGCAGATATCCATGCTAGACAGGTTAGTGAGGAATAAATACATGGAGCTGTGGAGACGTTTGTCAGTTCTCACAGCTACAATGAGGAGAAGGTTGCCAGCCAGTGTGGCGACGTAGACGAGCAGGAAGATCTGGAATAATACTAGTTGAATGATGGGATCAGTGGACAGTCCGAGAAGGATGAATTCAGTCACCGCACTGCGATTCCAACTTTCCATTGTAAGTGGCACTTGTCAGTCCATGTTGGCCTGCAGAAATACACATGTAATACACAACTTTTCCATGTATACACATTCATTTTCCTGAAGTATCAATATGAAATATTTATAATAACATATTTATTTCTCTCTCATTCAATATTTAATTCATTATTTTTCCATATAGGGCTTTATTCATGAAAGAGAAGACTGCAGGGAATGGTAGGGATATGAGAAGGTAATTTAAATTTTTTTTTTATTTTATTAGATACATTTTCCAGAAAAACTTTCCCATCATGGTGAGTTTTGTATATAATCATATGGCTATACAATATATACAACAATATGTGCAGGTGTATACATAGAACAATTTTGTACATTATCAAGATTAATCCAAGAACATCATCGAGACGAGTTTTGTTCATAAACATTTAACTAGACAATATGCACATTAGTATCTATGAGAATATACATTAAACAATTTTATAAAATAGCGAAGTTAATCTGAAACCACAATATTTTATTCCATGTCAACCTGGGGTTCTAATTCTCCTATCCCGCTTTTGGTCTGAATCGGTTGTCTTGGTGACGTTACTTGGTTCTGTATAACTTGAGTCAATAGACCATCTGCCCTTGCCCATATGTAACTAGTACTCAATCTCCCATAATGAGAGAGGGAAGTGTAGAAAAATGAACAAGGGAAAAAAGAAGAATACCGACTTACAAAGAGTATAAAACATTCTCTCAACATTTACACCCATTCTTCCATACGTTCAGTATTTTTTCAGCCAGTCTGCAACAGGTCCAGGATGAAGCCTTGCACCCGAGGCAAAGCTCCTGGACCCAATCGGTGGATTTCCGGGCATGTGATCGTGGTGATAACGTGATCACCGCGATAACATGCAAATTAGATGCAAAGTCAATGTGTTCACACACTGCCTTTGCTTCTAATTCACTTTGTGCTTCAGGTTCTTATAGTGAAGCACAGAGAGTGACCTGTAAGTATAAATAAGTATAAATAAGTATAAGAAGGACTTGACAGGCTCAGAAAAGTCAAAAATAGTGAGATATCTTGCAGAGGGATGCAGCACTCTTAAAATTGCAAAGCTTCTGAAGCGTGATCATCGAACAATCAAGCGTTTCATTCAAAATAGTCAACAGGGTCGCAAGAAGCGTGTGGAAAAACCAAGGCGCAAAAAAACTGCCCATGAACTGAGAAAAGTCAAGCGTGCAGCTGCCACGATGCCACTTGCCACCAGTTTGGCCATATTTCAGAGCTGCAACATCACTGGAGTGCCCAAAAGCACAAGGTGTGCAATACTCACATGACATGGCCAAGGTAAGAAAGGCTGAAAGACGACCAGCACTGAACAAGACACACAAGCTGAAACGTCAAGACTGGGCCAAGAAATATCTCAAGACTGATTTTTCTAAGTTTTTATGGACTGATGAAATGAGAGTGAGTCTTGATGGGCCAGATGGATGGGCCCGTGGCTGGATTGGTAAAGGGCAGAGAGCTCCAGTCCGACTCAGACGCCAGCAAGGTGGAGGTGGAGTACTGGTTTGGGCTGGTATCATCAAAGATGAGCTTGTGGGGCCTTTTCGGGTTGAGGATGGAGTCAAGCTCAACTCCCAGTCCTACTGCCAGTTCCTGGAAGACACCTTCTTCAAGCAGTGGTACAGGAAGAAGTCTGCATCCTTCAAGAAAAACATGATTTTCATGCAGGACAATGCTCCATCACACGCGTCCAAGTACTCCACAGCGTGGCTGGCAAGAAAGGGTATAAAAGAAGAAAATCTAATGACATGGCCTCCTTGTTCACCTGCTCTGAACCCCATTGAGAACCTGTGGTCCATCATCAAATGTGAGATTTACAAGGAGGGAAAACAGTACACCTCTCTGAACAGTGTCTGGGAGGCTGTGGTGGCTGCTGCATGCAATGTTGATGGTGAACAGATCAAAACACTGACAGAATCCATGGATGGCAGGCTTTTGAGTGTCCTTGCAAAGAAAGGTGGCTATATTGGTCACTGATTTGTTTTTGTTTTGTTTTTGAATGTCAGAAATGTATATTTGTGAATGTTGAGATGTTATATTGGTTTCACTGGTAAAAATAAATAATTGAAATGGGTATATATTTGTTTTTTGTTAAGTTGCCTAATAATTATGCACAGTAATAGTCACCTGCACACACAGATATCCCCCTAAAATAGCTAAAACTAAAAACAAACTAAAAACTACAAAAATATTCAGCTTTGATATTAATGAGTTTTTTGGGTTCATTGAGAACATGGTTGTTGTTCAATAATAAAATGAATCCTCAAAAATACAACTTGCCTAATAATTCTGCACTCCCTGTAGATGTGGTAGTTTTATTCTTTTATCTATCATATCCCCCCCTTTACGTCTTTCCTCCAAGCTATACATGTTAAAATGCTTTAACCTCTCCTGGTAATTTTTATCCGCCAATCCATGAACCAGGTTAGTAGCCCTTCTCTGAACTCTCTCCAAAGTATCAATATCTCCAGTACTGCGTACAATACTCCAAGTGAGGGCTCCCCAGTGCTCTGTACAATGACATGAGCACTTCCCTCTTCCTACTGCTAATACCTCTCCCCATGCAACCAAGCATTCTGCTAGCATTTCCTGCTGCTCTATTGCATTGCCTACCTACCTTCAAGTCCTCTGAAATTATTACTCCTAAATCTTTTCCTGTTGAATTCTTCAACTTCAAGAGCAGTTCTGAAATTAAAAAGAATATTCAGTATAAAATTAAAGATATCAATGCTTTTCTTTAAATAAAACATGTGTAATTTACATAGCAGTAGTGCAGTACCACATAGATAAATTGAGAAAGAACCTGTATTTTTTGGGGGTTAGGAGTGTAAATTCTTTTATGATCTTGAAAATTTCTTCCTTGGATTTCTAATTTTCTTTTTTAGTGTTGGACAAAATAAAAGAGAATATTTGTCATACAATGTCACGTTCAAAAACGTATCATACTTCCGATTTAAATTGCTGGAGAACTGCACGAAGGCTTCGAAACAAGTAATGTATATCACGGGCAGATAGAACGTCTTTGGTCAATGCATTATTATTACGAGCATCACTGAGATGTGTTGAATGTAGTGTGATCTTTTATATGTTTACAACTATACTGGGAATTAAAGATTATGGGAGAGATGTACATCCTCCAGAGACTAGATAAAGGTAAAATAAAATTGGCACACATAGGTCAGTTATTATAGAAATCCACATATTATCATGGGGTTAGTGTTGTTAATTAAGTTTCTAGAAACCTAGTCATTCTGGTTGACAAAAGCTGCAAGTCCATCCAGTTTAACCCTTGCACCTATCCTATTTTTTTTCTGTTGATCCCAAGGAAGACAAAAACCACTAGTTAAGTGATGTCAAATGTTGCTCTAACTATTAATGTTGATTCTATTATGTATAGCCCTGTGTGTATATATAAAATATATATATATATATCAAGACCCATTTGAAGACATCTACATCCTGGTAGTCAATTCTATACCTTTATCATTAATACCATAAATAAACCCTGTGGTGTCTAGTAAATTTTGACTCTTCCAGTCTCAGGGGGTGAACTCTTGTACTTTGTACATTTCTGTTAGTGATAAGACATTTTCACCTTGACTTTCCCTTGGTGACAATGGCTGTTTTGACATTTCTAGGGTGTTTGTGTTTAGCTGTAATTTTTTTCTTTCTCACATACCGTACCCACACAAATTATATGTTGTTTTTTATCGTCATAAGAAGGGCTTTCATTAGATACCATTATGTTCATCATATCTTATAATTTACTACAAAAAAAATCATAAAATATAATGAAATTTTTTTAAAAACCCACTTTTTCTAACTTTGACCTAAAATATAATTTACACAAATAAAATCATTAGAAAATAGTTTCTAAATGTTCTCCCGAGTTAAAAAATATGCATGTTTCCATATTTTTTGGTATTTTTTTGCGAGTTATGGGGCAAAAACCAAAAATAGTGTTTTTTGGTTTCCTATATTGAACTTTTGACCCCAACCCGAACCCAAAATTTAACCCTAACACTAAATTTAACCCCAACTCTAATCCTTATTATATCCATTAATATTTTTTTAACTTTAATTTAATTTTAACCCTATCGCTTATACTAAAAAATATTTAATTTTAACCCTATAGGCTAATATAGCTAAATAACCTGTTTTTAATTAATTAAATATGTATTTTAAATATTTTCCATTGCAATGCTACTAAACTACCACTAGGGGTAGTCAAGTAGCATATTCAGAGCGACGGAAGTGAAGTTACTTTCACTTCCGAATCTCAGACCGGCAGAGGGCTTAGCCATATTGACGGAGCAGCATGCTCCGTCAATATGGCTCCCCACGATCGTTCCGTGGGGCGATCGTGGGGGTCCCAAAATAGAAATTTCGGTCGAGGCAATAGACCAGCACTGTTAAAGCGTTGATCGTGAAAACCGCTTCATTCACTGCAGGACGTGCCAGGCACGTCCTTTGTCGTTAAGGGAGTTTCTCCCAGGACGTGCCTGGCACGTCCTTTGTCGTCAAGGGGTTAATGGACAGGTCACTGTTGGTTCTGTATACGTTTATATTGTTCATTGGGCGAGTTCTAACATTTACTGTTGATGCCTGCTAAAGTGTTGGGAGTCATCCAGCTCAACTCTGGGCTCTGATTGTCCACTGGCACACTCTAACTCAAGGATTGAAAAACTGGGATACAATTCCAAGATGGCAGCCTCCACACTGAAAGCCAGCAGCCATATCTTCCAATGATTATAATTTTTAGATGTGTTACAGATTGGTTAGATTAATTAGAATGAAGTTATATTTTTGGCCAATTAATATGCTCCTAATACATTTTTAGACCCAGCACCAGAATATATCTGCTGTATGTAAATTTGTGTTTAATAATGTTTCGGCTACTCCCCTGACTTTTTAAGTCATTGCTTTGTTGTGTGGGCTATTCCAAGGGGACTGGAGATTTCTAGCATTTTTTTAGGTCACTTCAATTGGTCACAGCACTAAGATACAGTTGCAAGAAAAAGTATGTGAACCCTTTGGAATGATATGGATTACTGCACAAATTGGTCATAAAATGTGACCTGATCTTCAGTCACAACAATAGACAATCACAGTCTGCCTAAACTAATAACACACAAAGAATGAAATGTTACCATGTTTTTATTGAACACACCATGTAAACATTCACAGTGCAGGTGGAAAAAGTATGTGAACCCTTGGATTTAATAACTGATTGAACCTCCTTTGGCAGCAATAACTTCAACCAAACGTTTCCTGTAGTTGCAGATCAGACGTGCACAACGGTGTAATTCTTGACCATTCCTCTTTACAGAACTGTTTCAGTTCAGCAATATTCTTGGGATGTCTGGTGTGAATCTCTTTCTTGAGGTCATGCCACAGCATCTCAATCGGGTTGAGGTCAGGACTCTGACTGGGCAACTCCAGAAGGCGTATTTTCTTCTGTTTAAGCCATTCTGTTGTTGATTTTCTTCTATGCTTTGGGTCGTTGTCCTGTTGCAACACCCATCTTCTGTTGAGCTTCAGCTGGTGGACAGATGGCCTTAAGTTCTCCTGCAAAATGTCTTGATTAACTTGGGAATTAATTTTTCCTTCGATGATAGAAATCCGTCCAGGCCCTGACGCAGCAAAGCAGCCCCAAACCATGATGCCCCCACCACCATACTTCACAGTTGGGATGAGGATTTGATGTTGGTGTGCTGTGCCTCTTTTTCTCCACACATAGTGTTGTGTGTTTCTTCCAAACAACTCAACTTTGGTTTCATCTGTCCACAGAATATTTTGCCAGTACTGCTATGGAACATCCAGGTGCTCTTGTGCAAACTGTAAACGTGCAGCAATGTTTTGTTTGGACAGCAGTGGCTTCCTCTGTGGTATCCTCCCATGAAATCAATTCTTGTTTAGTGTTTTGCGTATCGTAGATTCACTAACAGGGATGTTAGCATATGCCAGTGACTTTTGTAAGTCTTTAGCTGACACTCTAGGATTCTTCTTCACCTCATTGAGCAGTCTGCGCTGTGCTCTTGTAGTCATCTTTACAGGACGGCCACTCCTAGGGAGAGTAGCAGCAGTGCTGAACTTTCTCCATTTATAGACAATGATGAACAGCAAGGCTTTTGGAGATACTTTTATAACCCTTTCCAGCTTTATGCAAGTCAATAATTCTTAATCGTAGGTCTTCTGAGAGCTCTTTTGTGCGAGGCATCATTCACATCAGCCAATGCTTCTTGTGAAAAGCAAACCCAGAACTGGTGTGAGTTTTTTATAGGGCAGAGCAGCTGTAACCAACACCTCCAATCTCATCTCATTGATTGGACTCCAGTTGGCTGACACCTCACTCCAATTAGCTCTTGGAGATGTCATTAGTAGTGTTGAGCGAACCCGAACCACACTGTTCGGGTTCGTACCGAACATTACGTTTTTTGGACCCCGGACCCGACCACGGACATTTAACTGTATGGCACATTTTGAAAGGCTGCAGGGCAGTCAATCAACAAGCGTTTGACTCATTTTCCCTTAGAAGCCATCACAGCCATGCCTACTAATGGCATGGCTGTGATTGACCAGTGCAGCATGTGACCCAGCCTCTATATTTAAGCTGGAGTCATGTACACGCACATCACATGAGCTCTTCTTAGTGTAGGGAGAGGATGCTGCAGCTGTGAGGGACAGATTAAAAAACATTCTGGTGTTGAATCTGCAAACTACAGCGATTATTCAAACTACAGCGATTATTCAAATTACAGTGATTATTTTAGTGGGTGCTATACTACATATTTGTACCCTGCCCTGAGCCCAGTGCCACAGAGAGTGCAGTGCACTTGAAACTGCATGTGTGCCAGGCACATGACTTTAATCCTGTTCTGTTAGCTCAGTGGGCAACATCTAGGCATTTTTAAATACTGCAATTTGTTGGTGTTAAATATTACATTTGCGTCCTGCACTTCATATCTGAGAGTCAAATAGAACCGTCAAATACTGTGCTTACAGCGCACTTTGAAAAATTATAAATGTTTTGGGTGCTAAATAGTACATTTACATCTTGCGGTGCATTTCTTGCAGTCCAATAAACAAAAAATAAATAAAATACAAATAAAAATTGTTGACTATTGGCGGTTACATTGACGCCTCACATAAACCATAAACCATCTGTTACTTTGGTGGGTGACCGCAAAGAATGAGGAGAACGTCAAATAAGGGACGTGGCCCTGGTCGTGGTGCTGCTGGTGTTGGTGGAGCTCCTGTTGCAAGTAGGGGATGTGGTCGATCTGTGCCAGCTACACGCACAAGTGAAACACCTTACTCAGGTGCTAGTACGCGACAGAACCTTCAGCGTTGTTTGGTAGGCCCGAATGCCGCTCTTAGAATGGTGAGGCCAGAACAAGTACAGGCGATAGTAGATTGGGTGGCTGACAGTACCTCCAGTTCCTTCACACTGTCTCCCACCCGGTCCCCTGCTGAAAGCTCAGAGTTGACACCTGCAGCCCATGGCCATCTGTCTTTCACCTCACCCCCTTGCAAATCAGCCAAGCAGTCTGAGCCACAAGTCATGCAGCAGCCTCTTTTGCTTTTTGATGACTCTGCTGGCGGGGTCATCAAACCTAGCCTTGCCCCAGAAGTGGAAGAGATTGAGTGCACTGATGCACAACCACTTATGTGTCAGGATGTGGACATGCGAGGACCACCGCAGCACGTCTTTGATGATGACGAAACACAGGTGCCAACTGCTGTGGCTTTCGGCAGTGTGCAGACCGGCAAGGAGGGCAGGGTTGAGGAGTGGGTCGAAGATGATGTGGAGGATGATGAGGTCCTAGACCCCACATGGAATCAAAGTCATGCGAGTGACGTGTCCAGTTTGGAGGAAGAGGCGGTGGTCGCAAAGAGGCACCATAAGAGGGAGCAGGGTGCAAAACCGTAGCAGCCTTCCCCTAGACAGTACGCCTGCTACTGCCCACCACACCCGGGGGCCGAGCACACCAAAGCCAGCTCCAAGGAGTTCCCTGGCGTGGCAGTTCTTTACACAATGTGCTGACGACAAGACACGAGTGGTTTGCAAGCTGTGCAATCAGAACCTGAAGCGAGGCATAAACATGCTAAACCTGAGCACAACCTGCATGACCAGGCATCTACATGAAAAGCACGAGCTGCAGTGGAGTAAGCATCTCCAAACCCAAGAAAGGTCTCAAGCTCCTCCTGCTTCCTCTTCCGCTGCTGTCTTGGCCCCTTCCTCCAGCTCTGGAGTCACAGTGGCACCTGCCACCGAGCAAATAGAGGAAGTGGCAGCAACGCCACAACATCCGCCACCGTCCCCAAGCATCTCCACACTGTCCCATGGAAGCGTTCAGCTGTCCATCTCCCAAACACTGGAGAGAAAGTATGGCCCTACCCACCCGCGAACATTTGGCCCTGAATGCCAGCATTTCCAAATTCCTGGCCTTTGAAATGCTGTCATTTTGTCTGTTGGAGACGGACAGTTTTAAAAACCTGATGGCGGTGGCTGTCCCACAGTACGTGGTTCCCAGCTGCCACTACTTTTCCCGGCGAGCCATCCCTTCCCTGCACAAGCAATTGGCGGACAAAATCAGGTGTGCACTGCGCAACGCCATCTGTGGCAGGGTGCACATAACCACAGATACATGGACCAGTAAGCACGGGCAGGGACGCTATATCTCCCTAACTGCACACTGGGCAAATGTAGTGTCGGCTGTGCCTGAGGCAGATAGCAGTGTGGCGCATGTCCTTCCACCACAGAGGATTGCAGGGCATTTCTCTTTGCCTCCTGTTGCCTCCTCCTCCTACTCAGCTTCTTCCTTCTCCTATACCACCTCCTCATCCGGTCAGCGTAAAACCTTCACCACCAACTTCAGCACAGCCAGGGGGAAACGACAGCAGGCTCTTTTAAAACTCATATGTTTGGGGGGAAAACCCCACAGTGCGCAGGAGCTGTGGACAGGCATGGAACAACAGATCAATGAGTGGTTGTTGCCACTGAGCCTCAAGCCAGGCCTGGTGGTGTGCGATAATGGGTGAAATCTCGTAGCAGCTCTGGGCCTAGCTAGTTTGACGCACATCCCTTGCCTGGCGCATGTGTTGAATTTGGTGGTGCAGAAATTCCTGAAAAACTACCCAGATATATAAGAGCTGCTGCAGAAAGTGCGGGCCGTCTGTGCGCACTTTAGGCGTTCTCACCCTGCTGCTGCTCGCCTGTCTGCGCTGCAGCAAAACTTAGGCCTTCCCGCTCACCGCCTGATATGCGACGTGCCCACAAGGTGGAACTCCACCTTGCACATGCTGGAGAGATTGTGCGAGCAACAGCAGGCGATAGTGGAGTAACAGCTGCAGCACGCACGGGTCAGTCGCTCTGCGGAACAGCACCACTTCACCACCAATGAGTGGGCCTCCATGCGAGACCTGTGTGCCATTTTGCACTTTCGAGAACTCCACCAACATGGCCAGTGCCCATTTTTAATGATTTTATTTGTGTAAATTATATTTTAGGTCAAAGTTAGAAAAAGTGGGTTTTTTTTACATTTTTCATCATATTTTATACTTTTTTTGTAGTAAATTATAAGATATGATGAACATAATGGTATCTTATGAAAGCCCTTCTTATGACGATAAAAACAACATATAATTTGTGTGGGTACTGTATGTGAGAAAGAATAAAATTGCAGCTAAACACAAACACCCCAGAAATGTCAAAACAGCCATTGTCACCAAGGGAAAGTCAAGGTGAAAATGTCTTGTCACTAAGGGGTTAATACATATAAATCCTACTAGAAAAATACCATGATTCATTAAAAACTTCTTTTTTCATTTCATATATTATATTGCAGAATATTATTAACATTATTATATCAATAACAGTGATTACTTAATGAGATATATTTTTTTTAATATCCCAAGAGCTTTATGAACATCTTTATTTCTTAAACTGTAAATTAATGGATTTAAAAATGGCGTCGCTATTGTATAAAACACTGACATAATTTTGTCTGAAATGTCTCCTGGATGTTTTGGGACCATGTATATAAAAATGGCGGCTCCGTAAAATAGGATCACCACGATCATATGGGAAAAACAGGTGGAAAAGGCTTTATATCGGCCGGAATTGATTTTCATCACTGCGGCAATAATCTGGCCATATGAAAGTATGATGAAAGAGAGCGGCATCAGTAGCAAAACAGCACTGCCAGCTAACTTAACAATGTTGATAACAGAGATATCATTACAAGAGAGATCAATTAAGGATGGAGCTTCACAGAAGAAATGGTTGATTGTATGAGGACCACAGAATTCCAACTGAGATATAAAGAATAGGTCTATAGAGGATATTATACAACCAGTCATCCATGCAGAAGCGATCATCCGTAGACATGTCGTAATGTCCATAACTGTGTTATATCGTAAGGGGTTACAGATCGCGACAAACCGATCGTACGCCATGAATGCCAAAAGGACGCACTCGCTCTCTGCAAAAAAAAGGAAAAAAAAAATCTGAACGGTACAGCCCGTTAAAGAAATACTCTTCTTCTTGGCCAGAAAGTTAACAAGCATTTGAGGTATAGTTATTGAGGTATAACAGATATCCAGGAATGATAGGCATGTGAGGAAGCAATACATTGCGTTGTGTAGACGGCGATCACATCTCACGGCCAGGATAAGCAGAACATTGCCGGTGAGTGTGGCCATGTAGACAACCAAGAAGACCTGGAATAATAATACTTGAACAGTGGGGTCTGTGGAGAGACCGAGAAGAATGAATTCTGTCACCGTGCTGTCATTCTTCTGTTTCATTGTAACTATTATTTACTTGTATGAACTCGTCTTGTGCTGTAGAGAAAAGAATGATTGTTGAGATAATATGGCACTCAATGGACTACTTAATATAATCTTATACATCTAATACATTCATTTTTTTCTAATGCTTTTTAAGAAATGCAAGTGGAAATATATACGTGTATATGTGTGCTATAAAATTATTCCACTGTGATTTTCAGAAAGTCAGAAACCTTCAATGTAAAAATAAAAAGGCTTGGTGCATAAATAGTAAGTACGGTGGTATTTTGTTGCATCTCTCTATCAAGGTTGGTAGAGTGTGCCAGTGTCCACAGAAGGGTCTGTGAAGGTCTGTGAAATTAGTGAACTAATCAATTCAACAAACAGGAATACACTGCGCCTATATGTGATTAGAGTGGCAGCACCAAAATAAACTCGTTTTTCACTTCTAGTACAAACAATAAGACATAAAAAAACGTGAATCGGTGCGCTTCTCCCAAACACTTCACACTTTTGATTACCCATAAAATGAGCCGATCCTCTCCGTATTATGCAAAGGGAAAAGAAAAAAATAAATAAAATATTATAGTGTAGTATTTCTCAGAACAAAAAGCGACTTTGTAATAATATATATATAGGTCCACTCACATATTACTGAGCAGTAATCTGCTCAGTATAACAGGAATCCTGAAGCCCCTCGTGGGGAAAAAATATGTTTTTTTTAATGAACTTGTGGGATCCCCTACTTGATTGATTTCCTTCTGGTCACATATGACTACTACATACTGCAAGGCAGCCTGCAAAAACTATATGTGGCTGGAAAAAAATGGCTGAGGTGGCCACCGTAGTCACAAAGTCCAGTTCATGTCCACAATGAGCAGAGTTGGTGTTAAGGACCTCTGTGAAGCACGGAGTATCACATACAAGTCCCCTTTGGAATGCTGTGGGGATACGGGACACTGGGTATAATAAGATGGCAGCACATTAAAGTAAGCTCCATCACACTGACTGCTACTGCTTAAACTAAAATAACATTTAAAAAATTGTTAAGACATTTACTTTTCTGCCTGAAACATACTTTAAAAATGTGAGAAAAATATTGCTATAATGTTCTCTATTCTGTGTGTAGTTTATCACTCCAGCAATTTATCTTAATTATGCGTAACATAATATAGCAACAAAAATATCATGAAAAGCAAATTTTATATCTGTTTAAAAATGGTGGTTTTTTTTTTTGTAAATACAGCAATGGCTTTTGGGTACAAAATTTTGAAACAAAAAAAAGTTAACAAACAAAAACAAAAACAGAATTAATTCTATTATTTAGACATGGCATGCAAACTCATACATACTCAATATTTTTAAATATTTCTAAATATTTTATATATTTTTTTCTTTTCCCTTTGCATAATTTTATGGGTAATCAAAAGTGTGAAGTGTTTGGGAGAAGCGCACCGATTCACTTTTTTTTATGTCTTATTGTTTGTACTAGAAGTGAAAAACGAGTTGATTTTGGTGCTGCCACTCTAATCACATATAGGCGCAGTGTATTCCTGTTTGTTGAATTGATTAGTTCATTGATTTCACAGACCATCACAGACTCTTCTGTGGACACTGGCACACTCTACCAACCTTGCTAGAGAGATGCAACAAAATACCACCGTACTTACTATTTATGCACCAAGCCTTTTTATTTTTACATTGAAGGTTTCTGACTTTCTGAAAATCACAGCCTTGATAAATGACACCTCGAAGATCTATCGTAAAATATTATCACCACAAATTACCTTAAATTGAATTCTCCCCTCTGGTAATGAGACAGACCATGACATTAATGAAACTTTGAAAACGTACCAATTTTAAAAGTGATATTGTAATGATCATTCTGCCTACGATTCTGTGAACAGTAATTTGTTGATGTTTATTTCCTACTCCTTTATTTTCCTGTAATACAAGCTGTGTATCCAAAAAAGTAGGTTAGTAGACATGTATTAAACTATTATTATTATTATTATTTGTTTATACTTTATTTAGGTTTTGAGTACAGCAAAATGTGTACCCAAAACCCAAATAAAGAATTAAAATAATAATAACAGTTTAATACATGTCTACTAAGTTTTTTGAAAACAAAGAAAAAAACGCATGCACTCCAAGTAGATATGGTGAAAAATAGAAAAATGTATTACATATAACATACACGTAGACACTTAAAACAGAGGACCCGGTGAGAGCGATCCGCCTGACGCGTTTCGCGTGATAACACGCTTATTCATAGGCTTCTTAAGTTTTTTGGACACAAAGCTTGTTTGCCAATTCTAGTAATTATAAAATGTTGTGCAGTCAGTGGTCTCTGCTCACCTTGTAGTCACATATTCCAAGTTAAATATTTGTACCCACAATACATGTGATGAAGGACTCAAAAAGGAAATAGTGTATATGTCCTGCCGTCTGTCTTTCTGTTCAGCCAGGAAAGCATGGATTCTAGAAATAGTCTACCAGAGCTCAGGAAAAGAAATATTAATCTGTTTTTTTTTTTAATGATTTTCACAGAGAAAGGGAATAAAATAAAACTAGTATGTGTCTTACATGCGCTATTAATGTCATTTCGCTACATCTAACTATGAAGGGGATGATTGGAGAGAGCAATCTTTAAATATGTAGCTGTAAAAACATCCTCAATTCCCTGTACAGGGATATACATAGCGCAATGAGCAGAGCTTTTACTCTGGGGCTTTCTTAAGGAACATATGGCTTCTATATTGACAAACAACTGATCACAGTTACTGATAACAGATGCCGATAATGCATTTCAGTGCACGTTAAATTCCCTCTCTTTAGAAAGTTAGATCCTTTAAGATAGCACTCACGGTATGTTTTTCTTTGGGGTCTTTCTCAATAAAATCTCATAGAGCAAATATCATTAACATATCATCACATGTGCTCACTGTGCAAGTTTCACATTGAAAGTAGTGATATATATCTATATATATATCTATAGGTGCTGTGCTGCCCTAGGCCTGAAAAAACTCATGCACCCATAACTGTGTGAACCATAGTTACTTTTTATAATTCTTTGCCACTTTTTCGGTACATAAGGGTCCACACTGTATAATTTCTTCATTTATTTCGTCTTATTTTCCTTCTCTCTTTTCCGCTCTTTCATCACATTCTCTTCAATGGAAGTTTGCTTATTATTCACCTTGGTGATCTGCTGCTTCTATTTTCATACCAGCCCTCTAGATCTTCGGTCATCGATGGTAGCATTTTCCGTTGGAGTTAGAGAGGTTTGTATTTCACTTGTGAGATGTACGTTACCCATGAGTACAGTCTAGTGTGCACTCATCTTCCACTTGCATGTGAAGGCAGCGATAGAGCTATAACGTATGACTGTATAAGTCCAAATTTGTATCCTTACATCTGTTTGGCGTCATTGGTGAGTGGTATTCTGGAAAGTGTCTCTATTTAATTTTGGACTAAAGAGGCAAAAAAATAATGTTAAGATAAGTTCTGCATCATGTAAATAAAGGGTTGGCAACCTTAGGCACTCATGATGTTGTAGACTACATCTCCCATAATGCTCTTACAGCTGTAACGCTGGCAAAGCATCAAGAGAAATGTAGTCCCCAACATCTAGAGTGCCAAAGGTGACCTGCCCCTGAAAATTAAAGAAACGGATATGTGTTATCAGTTTCTTTTTCTCAAATCTTCCTTTCATCTGAAAACTGTAAATTAAGCATAATAGACTTACAGCTGTTGCCTTAGCAACAGTCCCGCCTCTCTCCCCAAGCCCCTCCTCATTGGAATGTCAGTGAATTTAGAAGTCCCGCCTCTCTCCCCAAGCCCCTCCTCATTGGAATGTCAGTGAATTTAGAAGCCCCGGTGAAATTATTTTCAAATTAAAACTACAGGAGAACTGGAAATTGTTTTCAAGAAAAAAAAGAAGTGCATCTCCCCTATATTAAACACTTGTAGAACATGTATTGTAGTTCTTAAAATGAATACAGTTTGAAAGACTCTGCTTAGCATATATTTCCAGTGTTGGGTTCTGAATTTCTGCTGTTTTTAAAAACATTTTTATCATCAAGTCTCTCTGGCCAAATTTCTTGGATCAGTCTCATTTTTCGGGGGGGGGGGGGTCTAAAATGCTGGTGAACTGACCTGTTGGCAGGTATGGTCCCCAGGGCACACGAGGTGGAGCCTAATGCATGTGTAGAGGGCCCTTTATGGTCTACGTTGGCTGAGATGAGCAGACAAGCCCTGCGTTTGTGACCTCAGCAAGCATGTTCACTGCTCCCACCGACACAACACCCATACCGCTTTGGGGACTGCCAATGTTTTCAAATAGTAAATGTGGCTAAAGTATTCCCCAACACAAATATTTTATACATTGGCTGCGCCAGCGCAATGAGCGCCAACACAACCTAAGTCTACGCATTCGGGGTAGAAAACACAGACTCCCATGAATCTGATTTATACCTTGACGCACACCCCTCCTCCCCCCGATTACCCCCATACCTGGCACAGTCTCCATGTGCACCGTGTTGATACATGGCCCCCTTTATGTCCGTTTGCAGCTTTATCCCTCTGCACAGAAGGGCAATAATTTCCTTCCAGAAAATGGTGTGTCTAGGTCTTGGCAACAGCAGTTGTTTTAAAATGACAAACTCTTTCCAGTGGTGTATTGTGCTGCCCTAGGCCTGACTAAATGCAGACTAGGCCTAGCCTCCTATATTATGACTAAATCTCCTGTAATTTCATCTAAGCTAGGTGCTTTTAAAATAACTTAAAATAATAAAAAAAATTCCCCAAAAAAGTTGATTTCAATCTCCTCCTACATTTTTCATGTGTTTCACAGCCCTTAATTCTTTATTTTCTCCTCTCTTTCATTCAGACTTCACTTGGACCCACACACACACACAGAATCCATTTGCAACCAGACCAGACTGTTTAATGCCCTCCCTCCCTTCCCCACAATCCCCAGCTTAAGTTCTTTTATAGGTCTGGTTAATCAGATGATGTGACTTGACCTCTAATGAACCCCCCCCCCCGTCATTCTTCCCCCTTCTGCACATAATTACCAGCGATATCTAAACCACCTCACATACTTTACTCACCTGCGGTCTCCAAACCCTTAGCTGCAGTTTGTAGACGTACAATGCACCCATCTAGTCACCTATTAAGTAACATCTGGTGTCACTCAGTTCTCACAATCTTCTTCTTACCTCTTCCCTATTTCTTTCTGCCTTTTCACTCTCCCTATGTTTCTCATGTTCCTCTTCCCCTCTAGAATGTAAGCTTGCGAGCAGGGCCCTCTACCTCATGTTTTAGTCTGAAAATGTTTTGTCTTATTGTGTTTGTTACTCCCTTCTCACGCTCTGTACCAAGCGCTGCGTAAATTTGATGGCGCTATATAAATACATGGTAATGTAATGTGAAAAACAACTGAAAGATAATATGTTGTATTGTTGCGCACTGCTTTGTATGTCAATTTTGGTCATTTCAGTAGCAGGCTATATAACATATGCTGGTTCTGGGGTGCTGTCCAATTTCTAGTTTTTTCTAATGACTAAACTCATGCACCACCCTTAGCCCTCATTTCTCACACCTCATCCTCTCTGGTTCAAACCATTCCTCTCATAACCTGTTACACCAGATTGCCCCCACAGGAAACAGTGTCAGATTGCCCCCACAGGAAACAGTGTCAGATTGCCCGCACAGGAAACAGTGTCAGATTGCCTCCACATCCCATATAGTTGCCAACAGTCCCAAATTTGCCAGGACAGTCCATTTTGTATGTCCTGTCCCATCAAAGGTAGATCTGTCCTGACACTCATTCTGCCTATGCACAGGCTCGCCATCAGGGGGTGACGGGCGATACTGGCATCCCTGGCCCAGTGGGCCCAGGTCACGCTAGAAGAAAAATAATTTGCCCGGGACGTGGCTGTGAGGGAAGTGTTCTGCGCTCCCTTCCAGCCACATGGTTTCAGTAAAGTTAGAAAAAAAATGCAACAGGAGACGACCGGGAGACAGAGCAGCAAGGAGGTAAGTACCGGGGAAGGGAGTGAAGAGGGTGGCATAAAATGAGCATAACACTGGCATATTGAGTGACAAAATACTGGCATATTGAGTGACAAAATACTGGCATATTGAGTGACAAAATATTACTGGCATATTGAGTGACAAAATATTACTGGCATTTTGAGTGGCAACATATTATTGGCATATTGAGTGGCAACAAACTACTGGCATATTGAGTGGCAAAATATTACTGGCATATTGAGTGGCAAAATATTACTGACATATTCAGTGACAAAATACTGGCATATTTAATGGCTAAATACTGGCATACCGAGTGGCAAAGTATTACTCGCATATTGAGTGGCAAACTATTACTGGCATATTAAGTGGCAAAATATTACTGGCGTATTGAGTGACAAAATACTGGCATATTGAGTGGCTAAATACTGGCATATTGTCGGGGGGGTGGCAGAAAATGTGTTCAGTAGGGGGCCCTGAAATTCCTGGTGGCGGCCCTGCCTATGCACAATGTGTTAAACTGTTCACAAGCAGCATTGCATTTAAACGGTGTTATGTCTGAGAAACATCTACCATATCAGTGGTGGTAAATGGGCTGCAGATACCCGGGATTTGGACTCCCAGTAGCCTGGAGCTCAGTGCTGTGGGTCACACACAGGGGACAGTGTCCACCTTTCATCCTATGAACCTCCAAGAGAATGTTGGCAAGTATAATCCCTGTCCACAGAGCCAGGTTGACCCCAAATCCCTTTCCACAGACCCAGAGCCGGCACTACCAATAGGTGAACTAGGTGTTTGCCTAGGGCGTCGACTCTGTGGGGCACCATCTGCTTTGCGGGAACAGGGCTGGCAGCCCTGATTTTTTTTTTATTTGTATGTGCGTGTCAGGGTTCCTCCTGGGTTAGAGGGGCCGGCTCACCAGCCCTCTTTGCGCCCAGACATGCACGAAGACTACCACCTTACCTTTGTATCTGTGTCTGTTGATTTGTATTTAAAGGCACATATCATTGTTTCTTATTTTTAACAATTTGTCATTTTTTTTTTGTTACATTTGTGTATATTTTTTCTATATGTATTTATATATTGCATTGGTTTTTATATATTATTAAATTTATATATTTTATATTAATTTACTATCTTTGGTTTTTTATATTGATTGACACTTACTCTGTTTAACTGCCAAGCGCTGTCTACTCACCTTCCCATTCTGTTTCCCTTTACAGTGGCTTGTCCCACTGTTATCTCATAAAGACTAGCAGCTTATTTTCTCAATGCGACTCATCTGTCCAATCCACTGAGATATTTCATTGTCAATATCCTCAATCAGTGTATCGCTGGGTTTGTATACATTTATAATAATTATTTAAATTTTTTTTTTTTTGGTAAAGGGTTCACTTTGATTTCACATAATAGGCGCTGTGTATATCACATTTCTACGAAGACTACCACGTTCGCCTCACTTGTGGGGAAGTCAGAGCATCTGAGGTCACGTGACCTTGTGGCATTCTGACTGTCGGGGAGCACAGCGGTGTGGCAGCTAGACAGATCCTGCTGAACTCTACACCTGGATACTGATAATTTATTTGATTTGAGTGGCAGAGTGTGTGTGTAAGTGGCAAAGTGTATTTGTGTGTGATTGGCTGTATGTGTGTGTGATTTACACAGTATGTGTGTGTGATTAGCAGAGAGTGAGTGTATGCGAGTGGCAGAGTGTAAGTGTGTGTGTGTGATTGGCAGAGTGTAAATGTGTGTGTGATTGGCAGAGTTTGTGTGTGTGTGTGTGTGTGTGATTAGAAGAGAGTGTGTGACTGTGTTAGTGGCAGAGTGTAAGTGTGTGTGTATGATTGGCAGAGTGTAAGTATGTGTGATTGGCAGAGTGTAAGTATGTGTGATTGGCAGAGTGTAAGTATGTGTGATTGGCAGAGTGTAAGTATTTGTGATTGGCAGAGTGCAAGTGTGTGTGTTAGTGGCAGAAAGTAATAAATGGGTGAATCACAGTGCTCTATTGATATTGAACCCCTGTTACTACAACTGGGTATGTGCAAATATGTGTCAGTGTGTATATGTGTTGCTGTATGGTGGCTGCAGGTGCATGTGTGACTCTGTGTGAGTGTGTGTGTGTATATATATTTGCCTGTATGTGTACATGTGCCTCTGAATGTGTGACTGTGGGTATTTGGTGCTGAGGGCAGGATCAGCAAGGGGCGGCAAAATATATGTTTGCCTAGGGCGGCAAAAAGTCTTACACTGACCCTGCACAGACCCATATTGCTCCCTGGTGATTTAGTGGGGTCAGCCATGCAAGGCCATGGCCGAGGATGTACCACTAAGAACGTTAGTTGTTATCGCCCCTTTCAGTCTCCTGCTCCACCCCCACCAATCTGCCACACTTGATAGGAATAACAACAATGAGACTTTCCATGAGTAGGTGTCCAACTTAATGCAGCCTTTCAAGTAAACAGAGCTCTTTATTTTTTTGCCAACAGTCCTTTAAACACCAACAAATAAAGCTTCTAGTAGGAAAAATATCTTATGATTTATTAAAAAGTACAATTTTTTTATTTTATCTACAATAGTGTATTTAACATTATTATATAAATAACAGTGGTTACTTAAATCCTTTTGTCTTCCTTAATAGTCCCAGAGCTTTATGAACGTCTTTATTTCTTAGACTGTAGATTAATGGGTTTAAAAATGGCGTCGCTATTGTATAAAACACTGACATAATTTTGTCTGAAATGTCTCCTGGATGTTTTGGGACCATGTATATAAAAATGGCTGCTCCGTAAAATAGGATCACCACGATCATGTGGGAAAAACAGGTGGAAAAGGCTTTATATCGGCCGGAATTGATTTTCATCACTGCGGCAATAATCTGGCCATATGAAAGTATGATGAAAGAGAGCGGCATCAGTAGCAAAATAGCACTGCCAGCTAATTTCACCACGTTGCTAACAGAGATATTGTTACAAGATAGTTGGAGTAAGGATGGAGCCTCACAGAAGAAATGGTTGATTGTATGAGGACCACAGAATTCCAACTGAGATATAAAGAAAATGTCTATAGAGGATATTATACAACCAGTCATCCATGCAGTAGCGATCATCCGTAGACATGTCGGAATGTTCATGACTGTGCTGTAGTGCAAGGGGTTACAGATCGCGACAAACCGATCATACGCCATGAACGCCAAAAGGACGCACTCGCTTTCCCCAAGAAAGAGGAAAAAATAAATCTGTACAGCACAGCCCATCAGCGAAATACTCTTCTTCTTGGACAGAAAGTAGACAAGCATTTGAGGTATAGTTATTGAGGTGTAACAGATATCCAGGAATGATAGGCATGTGAGGAAGCAATACATTGAGTTGTGTAGACGGCGATCACATCTCACGGCCAGGATAAGCAGAACGTTGCCACTGAGTATGGCCATGTAGACAACCAAGAAGACCTGGAATAATAATACTTGAACAGTGGGGTCTGTGGAGAATCCGAGAAGAATAAATTCTGTCCCCGTGCTGTCATTCCTACATTTCATTACGTGAACTTTTTCTTTGCTGTGGCCAGAAGAACTATGGTGATAAAAAAAAGGGACATCGTTTGGTAATCAACGGGATAGTAAGTATATGTGTATTTGTATTAAATGTGTATTTGTGTCAGTCTAGTAACGTTCGTAAACTTTGAATGTTATTCAGACAGGAGCCACAGTAAGTTTACCTAAATTGGTACATTTATGGTGGGTGACCATAATTCGAATTCTTGCATTTTTTTTTTTGCTTGGAAAAGAGCACGGAGAAGCTAGTTGGTTTGTCCATTTGGTTTAACTTGTGTTGGAATTAATCCTTCGGTTTCTGCCACACCCCACCTCCATCTTTAGTTCCCCCCTATATTTTTTCCAGACACATTTTAACTTCTCTCTATTATTATAGATTACATGTGACAATTGGAAACATGCCTACCATTTTACATTTGCCGTACATGCAATCCTGGTCCAATGTTGATAAATCTAGTGATTAGGCTTCAACAAGAGATCTGGGTCCGAGGACCTGGGGATGTGTCAGAGAAGCTTAGAGGCCCATCATTTCCATGTTAGGATCTCCTAACCACTCATTATTGATCTGTCCTACAAAATATTATTTATATGGAAACTTTTATTTCATTTTGTATGAATGGGCTCTGTATTTGCCATAGAATTCATGTAATATAAAGGCCACATTACTTGCCCTGTGTTGGTAGACATGAATGGTTTTATGCACCATTCATGACAACGGCTGTTTTAACATTTCCGCTATCATAAAACTAATTGAAATAGCCAAAAAAGACTGCTTCAAACCCCAGAACCAACTGAAATTTACACCTAAAATTAAAATGGTTATCCCCGGATATCAGATTCTTAGCTCTGTATATGAGATCATCTGCCATGGTATTCAATAGCAAATTACAAATAGCTAATATCCAATGTCAGCAAAAAAAACACCGCTGTGAGGGGCTTTGGATTATTAGCTCCAAAAAACTATGAACAACACTACACTTACTTAAGTGGGGGTATAAATGTTCAACAAAGTGTCAAACTTTGGCAAGCCATGGCTTGACAGAGAGAGACAGAGGGATAGACAGAGAGAGAGACAGAGAGAGAGACAGAGACAGAGAGAGAGAGAGAGACAGAGAGAGAGAGACAGAGAGACAGAGACAGAGAGAGAGAGACAGAGAGAGAGAGAGAGAGACAGAGACAGAGAGAGAGAGAGAGAGACAGAGAGAGAGACAGAGAGAGAGAGAGAGAGAGAGAGACAGAGAGAGACACAGAGACAGACAGAGAGACAGAGAGAGAGACAGAGACAGACAGAGAGACAGAGACAGAGAGAGAGAGACAGAGAGAGAGAGAGAGAGACAGAGACAGAGACAGAGAGAGAGAGACAGAGAGAGAGAGAGACAGAGAGAGAGAGACAGAGAGAGAGACAGAGAGAGAGACATAATCTATACACATTAGAAATACTTTATTATAATGATTAATGGTTAAGTTTTATAATCCATTTTGCTCTGATATACTGTAGTGGGTTACCCCCACAAACCTTATACAGCAATACTTTTTGTTTAAGAAGATTTGCACATTGCTATGGTTAAAGGACAATTGTAGACAAATAAAGTGAGTTATGTTTAATTGAAAGATTGGTTCAAATATATAATTCTTTGGATTGAAAGATTACAAATAACATATTTTTTTGAGTGCTCTTTGTAGAATATAGCTCTGTCAGGAGCAGACATGTTGTTTAGAATATTTGTTCTGTATAACTCTATCAGGAGCAGACATTTTGTTTAGAATATTTGCTCTGTATAGTTCTATCAGGAGCAGACATGTTGTTTAGAATATTTGCTATGTATAGCTCTATCAGGAGCAGACATGTTGTTTAGAATATTTGTTCTGTATAGCTCTATCAGGAGCAGAGATTTTGTTTAGAATATTTTCTCTGTATAGCTCTATCAGGAGCAGACATGTTGTTTAGAATATTTGCTATGTATAGCTCTATCAGGAGCAGACATGTTGTTTAGAATCTTTGTAGAATATAGCTCTATCAGGAGCAGACATGTTGTTTAGAATATTTGTAGAATATAGCTCTATCAGGAGCAGACATGTTGTTTAGAATATTTGCTATGTATAGCTCTATCAGGAGCAGACATGTTTAGAATCTTTGTAGAATATAGCTCTGTCAGGAGCAGACATGTTGTTTAGAATATTTGCTATGTATAGCTCTATCAGGAGCAGACATGTTGTTTAGAATCTTTGCTCTGTATAGCTCTATCAGGGGGCAGACATGCTGTTTAGAATCTTTGCTCTGTATAGCTCTATCAGGGGGCGGACATGTTGTTTAGAATATTTGCTCTGTATAGCACTATCAGGGGCAGGACATGTTGTTTAGAATATTTGCTCTGTATAGCTCTATCAGGAGCAGACATGTTGTTTAGAATCTTTGTAGAATATAGCTCTGTCAGGAGCAGACATGTTGTTTAGAATCTTTGTAGAATATAGCTCTGTCAGGAGCAGACATGTTGTTTAGAATCTTTGTAGAATATAGCTCTGTCAGGAGCAGACATGTTGTTTAGAATCTTGGGTCAAATCTTCCTTTATCTAACCCAAGATTCTAAACAACATGTCTGCTCCAGTATGGCTCAGTATGTGCATTCCTTTATTATAGCATATCTATAATGTCCATACGTGATGCACTCTTGCATATACATTTAACTTTTTGCCTACAGTCGTCCTTTTAGTCAGTTTACCTTCTTTCTTGTAGTTAAATAGTGTCCAGAGACGTATTCAATATTACCTTGAACAGGTGATAATAATAATAGAGACGTTTATAGTCATTGGGTCTCAGGAACCTTGTGGAGCGATCACATTACTCCCATCCTACTGGCTGCCAATACGTTTTCAAGCACAAGTATTAATGAGATTAATAAGACAGCACTGTACAAAATGACATGAGACATTTAACCCCTTCACGACAAAGCCCACACATATACAAGCTCCCAAAAAAAAAATGTCTGCCAAGATTGCCCCTGGGCATTTTTAAAGGGACAGGACACTGGTGAGTTTCCCCTGCTAAGCAAAATCATCAGGATTGTTCCTGCAGAATTTATTGCTAAACGGTGAGATAAAAGGGTCATCTCACCTGTAACTCACATGTTGTGAATAGCCCTATGTGTCTCAGAATACCATAAGTACAAAAACTGGAAGAAAAAAAAAATTGTGGTTTTGACATTTTGACCTTTACATTTTATACATGACACAAAAGGTTTTTAAGTCCCGAAAAATGGTCTCAAAAGAATGCCCCGAATGTCCTTAAAAAATACGTTTACATACGTGGGGATTTGAAGTTTTCAGAAAGTTGAAGACATTTCTCTATCATTGGTCTAAGTCTGATGTGGTAAGCTTGTGGTCTAAGTCTACGTGGTAAGCAAGTCTAAGCCTTCCCATGTCTCTGGATGTATTGGTTGTCCTTATTTGTGTTATTTGTGCCTGCCGTTTTAATGTCTGTAATTAAAAAAACAATTGTTATATTTTATAATTAATTGTTTTATGTATTACTGTGAACTGCCCAGAGAGTTTTGGCTATGAGGCAGTACAGAAGTTATGTTAATAATAATATTTATAATAATAATAATAATGTCTTGCTGGCAAATGAAACAGGGCTGCAGAAATCACCCAGATATTGTGGATGGGATAGACATTTATATACAGAAATGATTTATTATTAATGTATAGACATAACTGCTTACTTTTGTAACGCACGGGGTCCAGGGTGGTAATAAGACCCTGAGAACCCGAGATCAAGAGCAATCACTGCAATCGCCTGGAGGCTCGGGACCCCAAGTCTTTGCAGCCACAACCAGACCCTGTGGAGCAGCTGCTGTATCCAGGTACCAGGGCTAGAGAGGAAATGATCTAAATGACAGCCAAGCAGAGCTAAAACAGAAAAGACAACTGGGGGAGAGCAGAACTGAAATACAGAGTGCAGGGCTACAGGACAGAGGGTAAACATAAGCAAGATAAGGCAGAAACCAAACTAAGGGTAAGCAATACAAAGCATGGGGTTAAGGAACACAAGAGGCACATACACAGGAACAAACATAAATACAGGAACTAGCCTAACACTAAAGATGGTAAAGGTGGGGGTTTGGTTCACCAAATTGGCAAATTAGATGTAAGCTTGCCAACCACGTCAAGGTACCCCACATTAGGCAAGTCCCTAACTAATACATAATATTAGCAAAGCATAAATACAATCTAAGACACATAAATAGGGTTGCCACCTTTTCCTCAACAAAAATACCGGCCTTGCTATTGCCACCATAGACTTAACATTGTCAGCAAGCCACTTTTTTACCGGCCTGCCGGTAAAATACCGGCTGGGTGGCAACCCTACACATAAATAGCATTGAACTTAAACACAGAGAAAATACCTGTAGACTGCTGCAAAGGACTGAAAAGCAACGGGTGTGGTTTAAATAGAAAACTGACAGAGAGAAAACCTATAATGGAACATAAGGACAGGCAGACAGGTATACAGGGCAGGACAGGTATACAGGGCAGGACAGGTATAAAGGGCAGGATAGGACAGGTATACAGGGCAGGACAGGTATACAGGGCAGGACAGGTATACAGGGCAGGACAGGTATTCAGGACAGGACAGGTATACAGGGCAGGACAGGTATACAGGGCAGGACAGGTATACAGGGCAGGACAGGACAGGTATACAGGGCAGGACAGGACAGGTATACAGGGCAGGACAGGTATACAGGACAGGACAGGTATACAGGGCAGGACAGGTATACAGGGCAGGATAGGACAGGTATACAGGACAGGACAGGTATACAGGGCAGGACAGGTATACAGGGCAGGACAGGTATTCAGGACAGGACAGGTATACAGGGCAGGACAGGTGGACTGAACAGGACAGGTTGAACTGAAGGTGGAAAGTAATGTAAACAAAAAAGGCCCTCCCTATAAATATTATTTTTGCAAGCTAAGGTCAAATAAATGCCCAAAAAAAGGTACCTATCACTAAGCCGCTCTATGCTTACAGCACCAGGACCCGTATACCTGTGAAACAAGTGTACCCTGAATGTTTCCTGGCAGTGTGGGTGGGATTGTGGCACTGCTATATTGAGGGAAAGAGTCAAGCACGTCAGCATGGACCTTATAATTAAAACACATAGTAGGAAGTAGTGCCTGGGCTGTAAGGTAAAATAGACCCCCCAACTACAAAAAAAAGATGACATTTTCAATGCTTTCAATACTTAAAAAAAAAAAAAATAGGCCAAAAGAAGATGGGCAACAAAACAAAAGAGGAGGACATCTGGTGACCCTATATAATAACAAATAAAGCATGATAAAACAATAAGTGTTATCTTTACATCATCTCCAGATGGATAGTGATACTTTGGAGAGAGTTCAAAGAAGGGCTACTAAACTGGTTCATGGATTGGCGGATAAAAATTACCAGGAAAGGTTAAAGCATTTTAACATGTATAGCTTGGAGCAAAGACGTAAAGGGGGATGTGATAGATAAAAAAATAAAACTGCCACAACTAGAGGACATAGTCTTAAATTAGAGGGGCAACGATTAACAAGTAATATCAGGAAGCATTACTTTACTAAGAGGGAAGTGGATGCATGGAATAGTCATCAAGTAGAAGTGGTAGAGGTTAATATAGTGAAGGAGTTTAAGCATGCATGGGATAGGTATAAGGCTATCCTAGATATAAGATAAGGCCAGGGACTAATGAAAGTATTACTTTACTAAGAGGGAAGTGGATGCATGGAATAGTCATCCAGTAGAAGTGGTAGAGGTTAATATAGTGAAGGAGTTTAAGCATGCATGGGATAGGTATAAGGCTATCCTAGATATAAGATAAGGCCAGGGACTAATGAAAGTATTACTTTACTAAGAGGGAAGTGGATGCATGGAATAGTCATCCAGTAGAAGTGGTAGAGGTTAATATAGTGAAGGAGTTTAAGCATGCATGGGATAGGTATAAGGCTATCCTAGATATAAGATAAGGCCAGGGACTAATGAAAGTATTACTTTACTGAGAGGGTAGTGGATGTATGGAATAGTCTTCCAGTAGAAGTGGTAGAGGTTAATACAGTGAAGGAGTTTAAGCATGCATGGGATAGGTATAAGGCTATCCTAGATATAAGATAAGGCCAGGGACTAATGAAAGTATTACTTTACTGAGAGGGTAGTGGATGTATGGAATAGTCTTCCAGTAGAAGTGGTAGAGGTTAATATAGTGAAGGAGTTTAAGCATGTGTGGGATAGGTATAAGGCTATCCTAGATATAAGATAAGGCCAGGGACTAATGAAAGTATTACATTACTGAGAGGGTAGTGAATGTATGGAATAGTCTTCCAGTAGAACTGGTAGAGGTTAATACAGTGAAGGAGTTTAAGCATGCATTGGATAGGTATAAGGCTATCCAAGATTTAAGATAAGGCCAGGGACTAATGAAAGTATTACTTTACTGAGAGGGTAGTGGATGCATGGAATAGTCTTCCAGTACAAGTGTTAGAGGTTAATACAGTGAAGGAGTTTAAGCATGCGTGGGATAGGTATAAGGCTATCCTAGATATAAGATAAGGCCAGGGACTAATGAAAGTATTACATTACTGAGAGGGTAGTGGATGTATGGAATAGTCTGCCAGTAGAAGTAGTAGAGGTTAATACAGTGAAGGAGTTTAAGCATGCATGGGATAGGTATAAGGCTATCCTAGATATAAGATAAGGCCAGAGACTGATGAAAGTATTACTTTACTGAGAGGGTAGTGGATGCATGGAATAGTCTTCCAGTAGAAGTTGTAGAGATTAATACAGCGAAGGAGTTTAAGCATGTATGGGATAGGTATAAGGCTATCCTAGATATGGGATAAGGCCAGGGACTAATGAAAGTATTACTTTACTGAGAGGGTAGTGGATGCATGGAATAGTCTTCCAGTAGAAGTGGCAGAGGTTAATGCAGTGAAGGAGTTTAAGCATGCATGAGATGGGTATAAGGCTATCTTAGATATAAGATAAGGTCAGGGACTAATGAAAGTATTACATTACTGAGAGGGCAATGGATGCATGGAATAGTCTTCCAGTAGAAGTGGTAGAAGTTAATACAGTGAAGGAGTTTAAGCATGCGTGGGATAGGTATAAGGCTATCCTAGATATAAGATAAGGTCAGGGACTAATGAAAGTATTACATTACTGAGAGGGCAGTGGATGCATGGAATAGTCTTCCAGTAGAAGTGGTAGAGGTTAATACAGTGAAGGAGTTTAAGCATGCGTGGGATGGGTATAAGACTATCCTAGATATATGATAGGGAACCAGGGACTAATAAAAGTATTTAGACAATTGGGCAGACTAGATGGACCGAATGGTTCTTATCTGCCGACACATTCTATGTCCCTATGTTTCTAATCTGAATCGCATCAAAGTAGAGAAATTAACACAATATACCTGCTAACAGATTAATGTGGGTTTCTGTCAATGTGACACCTGGCAAATATAATTCCTAATTAGTTATAATCAAATTTGTTCCACAACTATAATCACTTATATCTCTACAAGAGCATCCATACCAGTAGAGATTGAGATAATCCTCACCATGTTATAAGTAGTAGCCCGTGTCTACGCAGTCCAGAGAGATGTCTAATACCATTAATTAGTATGAGCAGGGCACAGTATCAGTCACATCATCGCATCCATCCTTGCAGATTAAGGAGAAATCTCTGACTCCTTAAGTTTCAGATGGGTTGCAATTTGCAGATAGTAATGTTCAAAGCTTCCTGTACATTTACGCAAGATTCCCCAGACTTTGAAGCCGGTTTAGCTTCATCTTTATCCCTCAGCATTTAAATCCCAGTATTTTTATAGGTGAGATTGAAACACTTGGTTGATGATGATTCAATAGATTGTGTAAAAACCCCGGGGAATCCAGAACTATCTGTTTATTTCTCATGGTAATAAACTTAAACTATGTACAAAGTTTGGAATGCGTTACTTTAAATGTGTAACTAGTCTCCAATATGTCACACGTAAGGGCCTACTCAATAAAGAGAGAACTGCACGAAATTGACAAAGGAATTTTGAACTTTAAGCCAATGTAGAACAGCTGGAAAAATGTATCCATCGCGGCTACTTTACCTTAAGTTTGAACTTCTCCCTGGAATTCCCTGCACTTCGCAGCCCAGATGAGAACCTTAGGGGTAGGAGTCTAATATGCAGGGGGCTTGGGAGTAGGTGCATGCAGCACGAAACGCGTCAGGCAAGGGAAGTTAGCCTGTTTTTGTCTGCTTTTGATGGTCATTCATAATGTGCTGATTTTAACTACTTCTGGAGTAAAGATTATGTTTGACGGACTTATGCCTGGTGTTCGACTGATGCTTTAACCCAAGGATTGTTTTGAGTACAGAGGTACTGCAGAACAATGCAGGAACTGCATAGATAAAACACAGGATGGCTCACCAGAAGAAAGGTCACAGACAGCATCGCTAGGGTTGGGCTCCTGGGGCTATAGCCCCGAATCTCCCCTGCATAGCCCCGAATGGAGACTATGTGGCTGTTGTTGACAAGAAATGGTACTTTAAGGGGTGGCATATTGCCCTCACTACCATTGCTATGTTTTTTTATTTTTAAAAAAATATTATGCTCCTTGCATGCTGTCTGTGTGACTCCTGGGCCACACGCAAGTTACTGGACGCTGCAGCTCCACTTCCTCTGATTCACGTGACATCCTGGATCTCAGAAGAGCCCCTGCTGGACTTCAACATTTCAAAAGTGGTCTGTGCAAATGTAAAAGGCCCAGTCCACACGGTGACCGCTAGAGACCCTACTGGTGCCCTGAAAAGAAAATAGCAAAGAGGGGGGCACATTGAAAAAATATATGTGTGTGTTTGTGTCACAGAGGCAGTGTGTGTGTGTGTGTGTGTGTGTGTGTGTGTGACAGAGAGAGCTACAGTGTGTGTGTGACAGAGAGAGACAGTCTGTGTATGAGAGAGAGAGAGAGAGAGAGAGAGAGAGAGAGAGAGAGAGGCAGTGTGTGTGTGGGTTTGCATGACAGAGACAGTGTCTGTGTGTCTGTGTGTGTGAGAGAGAGAGAGAGAGAGAGAGGCAGTGTGTGTGTGTGGGTTTGCATGACAGAGACAGTGTGTGTGTGTGTGTGTGTGTGTGTGTGACAGAGACAGTGTGTATGTGAGAGGCAGTGTGTGTGAGAGACTGTGTTTGTGTATGTGTGACAGAGAGAGATGGTGTGTATGTATGTGTGACAGAGACAGTGTGTGTGTGTGTGTGTGTGTGAGAGTGAGAGAGAGAGAGACAGTGTGTGTGTATATGTGACAGAGACAGGGTGTGTGTGGCAGAGGACAGTGTGTGTGAGAGAGAGAGACAGTCTGTGTGTGAGAGGCAGTGTGTGTGTGTGTGTGTGTGAAAGAGAGACAGTATGTGTGTGTAGGTATGCATGACAGAGACAGTATGTGTGTGACAGACAGTGTGTATAAGAGAAGCAATGTGTGTGAGAGAGAGAGACTGTGCTTGTATGTGTGATAGAGAGCGACTGTGTGTGTGTGTGTTTATGTGACAGAGACAGTGTGAGTGTGTATGTGTGTGTGACGAGAGAGATAGACAGTGTGTGAGAGAGAGAGACCGTGTGTGTGTGTGTGTGTGTGTGTGAGAGAGACTGTGTGTGAGAGAGACCATGTGAGTGTGTGAGAGAGCATCTGTGTGTGAGAGAGACTATGTATGTGTGTGTGAGAGAGAGTAAGAGAGTCAGTGTGTGTGTGTGTGTGTGAAACATTATGTATATAAAAATAAAACATTTTTTATTTGAGCTCACCAGCATTATTATGATATATTTAATAACGTTTTATATTTGTTTTCACCCTGTGGGTGAGCTCTTGGAAATATATTTCATTATTATATATGTATACTGCATATGTATATAAATGAATAACAGAATTAATATGTTATCAAGACTGAGAATAGAGAACAGATAAATTCACAACATGGAATGGATCCATCAGCAAGATTACAATACAGTTCATATGCATTAGCAAAACTAGGATAAATAATATATATATATATATATATATATATATATATATATATATATATATATATATATATATATATATATATATATAAGCAACACAATAGGAATGGATCTAACTTAGAAATGTATAGTTACAAACCTTCTATACTGAAATGGAATAGTTTAGGACAGGGGTGTCCAATGTGTGACCCATCTGACACGAAGATGTGACCCAACTGCTGTAACTACCCATATTCTCATTAGTCTTATAAATAGGAAGTTTTGTGTGAATAAAGTGGTTTTGGACTGATTTTGTGTTATATAAATAGCATTTCTCTATCGCTGACCAGTTATTCTTCACCATTACTGTAGATAAAAATAAATGTTAATAAGGCCTGAAACACATACACATCTCTGATCATGTGGATAACTTCAGACTTGGGGACCACTGGTTTAGGAGAATAATAACATTCATAAGAACTGTTAATAGATCAACTGAGATCTGCTCTCTTAACTGAGAGCAAAGATAATTACAGTGAATGTATAAGTTCAGCATGGTTCCCATATTACCTGATAAGATCCCTATTATAGCCTGAGATAGGGTTGCCACCTTTTGTTCAAAAAAATACCGGCCAAGCTACTCCCTCCATAGGCTTAACATTGGGGTCAAGCCAATTTTTTACCGGCCTGCCGGTAAAATACCGGCCAGGTGGCAACCCTATCCTGAGATAATAAATTATAAAAAGTCATCTGTACGTGCGTATGTTGTTCATACGCAGGTACTAAGCTGCCAGGAGTGGCAATCTGTCTGAAGGTCAGCATAATATATACCCTGCTCCCATTATGATGCTGGATGACATCATCAGTTTGTTAGTAATATGCTAATAAACTAGTGTATATAGGGTGATGTGTAAAGCAACAGTCCAGTCATCAAGTATAATTTAAAGAAGAGACTTCCACTGTGGCACACGACACCATTGGGGGGTCCATGTCGCAACAAGCGTCCATTCCATCGCACTTCATGTTTGGGCCCTGGCCGCAAAGCTATGATGTCAAGGCCAGGGCCTGACCTACAAAGGCCCCTCCCTGTGCAGAAGCTCATTGTCCTTGAGCTGACAGAGCACACTGGGTATGAAATGTAATCATATCCAATGCACTGTGACCCACTCACAAGGAGTGCTGCACCTGGAGGGGCATTCAACTGATACTCCATCTTCTTGCCATTTTATTGGTTGATTTGCTGCCAAACTAGTCCTGTCTTTATGGTTTAGTCTAAAACCAAAATCCAAGTTTGAGATATATAACATCCAGTCGGTCATTAAACATTTCCAATGCCCGGGTGCTTATCCATCAGAAAACATATAGTCCAAAAGAGAATAAATATGATCGCACTCACGGGTCTTAACAAGTGAAAAAAATATATTTTTATTTCTTCAACACAAATACAACGTTCAGGCTCACACGACATTAAGAAGTTACCTTGATTATATATACTTTTAATAATAAAATCATTACTCCCCAGCAGCAGCTGCCTTCCGCTTGCCCCCGGAAGCAGTAACCAGTAAGAAGTATATGAATTGCGCCTCATAGATATAAATGGTAAGCAAGCACAAAAACAACAAAATAAATATATTAAGCAGGACTTCGAAAAACCCCAGTTGCCAGGAAATTAGACATGAAACATGGGTGCTGTTAATCACAGGGAGCCCCTTGCTGCTACCATATGATTTTTTCTTCCAGCATGTACGAGGGGGGAATGTCTGTGTGGATTGCATAGACTGCAAGATCCGCCCCTCACACAACTTGCTCTAGTGTCCGGCTGTCCCGTGACATCCCGGCACTTTGAAGGAAGCTGGATGAAGAGACTGCAGCAGAAAAGGGGGACACATTAAGAAATTATCTTTTTCTTTAAAACAAACAAACTGCTTTTTAGAAGGGCTAACTTTGGTGGACTAAGGGCATCGATTGAACATTTAGACTGGGAAACGATTGTTTTCTGGACTAAACACAGAAGACAAGTGGAATGCCTTTAAACAAACATTACAAAAGTACACATCCCAATATATACCTTTGGGAAACAAATACAAAAGACACAAATCAAAACCAATGTGGCTTACCGGTAACGTGAAACAGGAAATACAAAACAAGAAAATGGCATTCAAACATAATAAAAACATGGGATCAGCACTATCATTTATAGAGTACAAAGAGGTCAACAAAGCCGGCAAAAAGGCAATTAACCAGGCTAAATTGGAAAATGAGAAAAGGGTTGCCAAGGAGAGTAAAACTAACCCCAAAATGTTTTATAAATATATAAATGGAAAAAAAGCTAAAGAGGGAAAATGTTGGGCCCTTGTTATCCCAAATGGGAAATTTGGTAAGTGAGGACAGAGAGAAAGCAGACATTTTAAATACTTTTTTTTCTTCTGTTTATACTAAGGAAGAGCAGATGGACGAGCCCCTGCTACAGGAAGTTATGGGACATTCGCCGCAAACATGGGATTGGCTGACACAGGAAAAAGTGCTTAAGCAATTACACTCTGTTAAGATAGAAAAGGCCCCAGGACCAGATGGTATACACCCAAGGGTACTTAGAGAGTTAAGCATAATTCTGGCCAGGCCACTATTCATGATCTTTAGGGATTCATTCAGTTCAGGTACAGTGCCAACAGACTGGCGAAAGGCGGATGTCATTCCAATATTTAAAAAGGGATCAAAATCTCTGCCAGGTAATTATAGGCCAGTGAGCTTGACATCTGTAGTGGGGAAATTATTTTAAGGATTGCTAAAGGTATGCACTCAAGAATACATCTTGAACCAGAATATAATTAGTAAAAGTCAACATGGTTTTGTGAAAGACAGGTCTTGTCAAACAAACGTAATAACATTCTATGAAGAGGTCAGTAAAAATATAGATCTAGGTGTGGCAGTTGATGTGATCTATTTGGATTTTGCGAAAGCATTTGATACAGTTCCACACAAAAGGTTACTCTACAAATTGAGAGAAATAGGTTTGGGGGCAAATGTGTGTATGTGGATTGAAAATTGGTTAAAAGATAGAACACAAAGGGTTGTTGTAAATGGAAAATCCTCAAATTGGACAAGGGTATTAAGCGGAGTACCTCAGGGGTCTGTTTTGGGCCCTCTTCTTTTTAACTTGTTTATTTATGATCTTCCACATTGTGCTGAGAGCCATGTCTCCGTGTTTGCGGACGACACTAAATTAGGTAAGGCAATAAAGACTAATCTCAATGTTTTTTCTTTACAGGAAGATTTGGACAGAGTGGGGGACTGGGCAGTAAAGTGGCAAATGAGGTTCAATATAGACAAATGTAAAGTTATGCATTATGGGAAAAATAAGGATTTAGGAATAATTATAATTATAGACAACAAACTTGGCAACAGTGCCCAATGCCAGTCAGCAGCTGCAAGGGCCAATAAGATATTGGCATGTATAAAACGAGGTATAGATTCACGGGAGGAGGATATCATCTTGCCTCTTTACAGATCAATGGTAAGACCTCACCTTGAATATGCAGTACAGTTCTGGGCACCAGTCCTTAAAAAGGATATTAAGGAACTAGAAAAAGTGCAAAGGAGAGCTACAAAATTAATAAGGGGTTTGGAGGATCTTAGTTATGAAGAGAGACTTTTAAAAATTGAATTTATATACGTTAGAAAAAAGGCGTCTCAGAGGGGATATGATAACATTATATAAATATGTGCAGGGCCAATATAAAGAGCTCTACAGTGACCTGTTCATTAACAGAAAGGTACAAAGAACAAGAGGTCACCCCCTCAGACTGGAAGAGCAAAGATTTCATAGACAGCAAAGGAAGGGATTCTTTACGGTTAGGACAATAAAGTTATGGAACTCACTGCCAAGAGAGGTAGTGCTATCAACCACAATAGATGCATTTAAACATGGTTTGGATGTTTTTTTTAGGAAAGCAGAACATACAGGGCTATTAATAATAGAATGAGCATTAATAAAAGAGCATATTGATCCAAGGAGAAATCTGATTGCCTCTTAGAGTCAAGAAGGATTTTTTTCCCCCAGGAGGCAAAATTTGAAATAGCTTTGTTAGGGGTTTTTGCCTTCTTTTGGTTTAAAAGCTGTAATGATAGGTAGAAGGGTTGAACTTGATGGACTTGTGTCTTTTTTCAACCTAAATTACTTTGTTACTATGTTACTATGCTGACTGGTGTGGTTGTGTGTGCATAGCTGGCTGTGTGTTTGTGGGTGTGTGTAATTGTCTGTGTGTGTGTGTGTGTGTGTGTGTGTGTGTGTGTATGTAACTGGCTGTGTGTGTAGGAGAGAGGCAGTGGGTGTGTGAGAGAGAGACAGTGTGTGTGTAAGAGACAGTGTGTGTGCGTGCGTGTGTGTGTGTGTGTGTGTGTGTGTGTGTGTGTGTGTGTGAAAGAGAGAGAGATAGTGTGTGTGAGAGAGACATTGTGTATGAAAAAGATAGAGAAAGTGTGAGTGTGAGAGAGAGACAGTGTGTGAGAGAGAAGGTGTATGTGAGAGAGACAGCGTGTGTGTGAGAGAGACAGTATGTGTGTGTATTAGAAACAGTGTGTGTGTGTGTGTGTGTATGTGTGTTAGACAGTGTGTGTGAGAGACAGTTTGTGTGTGTGTGAGACATCTGCCATGGGCTCTAGCCCCAGAAAATTTGAAGACCTTGTAACGCCCCTGATCAAAGACATAATCCAAGTCACAGTCTGAATATGGTGAAAGGGCAGGAGGCAGACAAATTAGAGGAATCCAGGAAACACTCCAGAGGGTCAGAAGTAAAGGCAGCAGACAAAAGGAACCAGCAAATCACAAGGCAAAAAAAGTGTGCAAAAAAACGCAGGAACATTAAGAGCAACAGAGGGTATCTGAATATTTACCCACCAGTATCAGGGGTTTTTATTGGCATTTTTTGGATGCAAAAGACAAAGTCTCCTAAATGATAACTATCTTTGCAATGTGTGTATCAATATATTACACAGGAGCCTTTACAGAGCACACATATAATACTACCAGGTGAATGATAACTATACTTCCAGTGTGTGTATACATATATTACACAGGAGTCTGTACAGAGCAGACATATAATAATACCAGGTGAATAATAACTATACTTGCAGTGTGTGCATACATATTTTACACAGGAGCCTGTACAGAGCAGACATATAATAATACCAGGTGAATGATAACTATCCTTGCAATGTGTGCATACACATATTACACAGGAGCCTGTACAGAGCAGACATATAATAATACCAGGTGAATGATAACTATACTTCCAATGTGTGCATACATATATCACAGAGGAGTCTGTACAGAGCATACATACACAAATACCAGGTGAATGATTACTATCCTTGCAGTGTGTGCATACATATATTACACAGGAGTCTGTACAGAGCAGACATATAATAATACCAGGTGAATAATAACTATACTTGCAGTGTGTGCATACATATTTTACACAGGAGCCTGTACAGAGCAGACATATAATAATACCAGGTGAATGATACCTATACTTGCAATGTGTGCATACATATATTTAACAGGAGCCTGTACAGAGCAGACATATAATAATCCGAGGTGAATGATAACTATACGTGCAGTGTGTGCATACAATTATGACACAGAAGTCTCTACAGAGCAGGCATATAATAATAACAGGTGAATGATAACTATACTTGCAATGTCTGCATATATATGTCACACAGAAGCCTATACAGATTACAAATATAATAATAAAAGGTGAATAATAACTATACTTGCAGTGTGTGCATACATATATTACCCAAGAGCCTGCACAGAGCAGACATATAATAATACCAGGTGAATGATAACTATCATTCCAATATGTGCATACATATATTACACAGAAGCCTGTTCAGAGCATACATACACAAATACCAGGTGAATGATAACGATCCTTGCAGTGTGTGCATACATATATTACACAGGAGCCTGTACAGAGCAGACATATAATAATACCAGATGAATGATAACTATCATTCCAATGGGTGCATACATATATTACACAGGAGTCTGTACAGAGCAGACATATAATTATACCAGGTGAATGATAACTATCATTCCAATGGGTGCATACATATATTACACAGGAGTCTGTACAGAACAGACATATAATTATACCAGGTGAATGATAACTATACTTGCAGTGTGTGCATACATATATTACACAGGAGCCTGTACAGTGCAGACATATAATAATACCAGGTGAATGATAACTATACTTGCAATGTGTGCATACATATATTACACAGCAGTCTGTACAGAGCACACATATAATAATACCAGGTGAATGATAACTATACTTGCAATGTGTGCATACATATATTCCACAGGAGCCTGTACAGAGCAGACATATAATAATACCAGGTGAATGATAACTGTCCTTGCAATGTGTGCATACACATATTACACAGGAGCCTGTACAGAGCAGACATATAATAATACCAGGTGAATGATAACTATACTTGCAATGTGTGCATACATATATTACACAGGAGTCGGTACAGAGAAGACATATAATAATACCAGGTGAATGATAACTATACTTGCAATGTGTGCATAGATATATTACACAGGAGCCTGTACAGAGCAGACATATAATAATACCAGGTGAATGATAACTATACTTCCAATGTGTGCATACATATATCACAGAGGAGTCTGTACAGAGCATACATACACAAATAGCAGGTGAATGATTACTATCCTTGCAGTGTGTGCATACATATATTACACAGGAGTCTGTACAGAGCAGACATATAATAATACCAGGTGAATAATAACTATACTTGCAGTGTGTGCATACATATTTTACACAGGAGCCTGTACAGAGCAGACATATAATAATACCAGGTGAATGATACCTATACTTGCAATGTGTGCATACATATATTCAACAGGAGCCTGTATAGAGCAGACATATAATAATCCGAGGTGAATGATAACTATACGTGCAGTGTGTGCATACAATTATGACACAGAAGTCTCTACAGAGCAGGCATATAATAATAACAGGTGAATGATAACTATACTTGCAATGTATGCATATATATGTCACACAGGAGCCTATACAGATTACAAATATAATAATACCAGGTGAATAATAACTATACTTGCAGTGTGTGCATACATATATTACCCAAGAGCCTGCACAGAGCAGACATATAATAATACCAGGTGAATGATAACTATCATTCCAATATGTGCATACATATATTACACAGAAGCCTGTTCAGAGCATACATACACAAATACCAGGTGAATGATAACGATCCTTGCAGTGTGTGCATACATATATTACACAGGAGCCTGTACAGAGCAGACATATAATAATACCAGATGAATGATAACTATCATTCCAATGGGTGCATACATATATTACACAGGAGTCTGTACAGAGCAGACATATAATTATACCAGGTGAATGATAACTATACTTGCAGTGTGTGCATACATATATTACACAGGAGCCTGTACAGTGCAGACATATAATAATACCAGGTGAATGATAACTATACTTGCAATGTGTGCATACATATATTACACAGCAGTCTGTACAGAGCACACATATAATAATACCAGGTGAATGATAACTATACTTTTAATGTGTGCATACATATATTCCACAGGAGCCTGTACAGAGCAGACATATAATAATACCAGGTGAATGATAACTGTCCTTGCAATGTGTGCATACACATATTACACAGGAGCCTGTACAGAGCAGACATATAATAATACCAGGTGAATGATAACTATACTTGCAATGTGTGCATACATATATTACACAGGAGTCGGTACAGAGCAGACATATAATAATACCAGGTGAATGATAACTGTCCTTGCAATGTGTGCATACACATATTACACAGGAGCCTGTACAGAGCAGACATATAATAATACCAGGTGAATGATACCTATACTTGCAATGTGTGCATACATATATTCAACAGGAGCCTGTATAGAGCAGACATATAATATTCCGAGGTGAATGATAACTATACGTGCAGTGTGTGCATACAATTATGACACAGAAGTCTCTACAGAGCAGGCATATAATAATAACAGGTGAATGATAACTATACTTGCAATGTATGCATATATATGTCACACAGGAGCCTATACAGATTACAAATATAATAATACCAGGTGAATAATAACTATACTTGCAGTGTGTGCATACATATATTACCCAAGAGCCTGCACAGAGCAGACATAAAATAATACCAGGTGAATGATAACTATCATTCCAATATGTGCATACATATATTACACAGAAGCCTGTTCAGAGCATACATACACAAATACCAGGTGAATGATAACGATCCTTGCAGTGTGTGCATACATATATTACACAGGAGCCTGTACAGAGCAGACATATAATAATACCAGATGAATGATAACTATCATTCCAATGGGTGCATACATATATTACACAGGAGTCTGTACAGAGCAGACATATAATTATACCAGGTGAATGATAACTATACTTGCAGTGTGTGCATACATATATTACACAGGAGCCTGTACAGTGCAGACATATAATAATACCAGGTGAATGATAACTATACTTGCAATGTGTGCATACATATATTACACAGCAGTCTGTACAGAGCACACATATAATAATACCAGGTGAATGATAACTATACTTGCAATGTGTGCATACATATATTCCACAGGAGCCTGTACAGAGCAGACATATAATAATACCAGGTGAATGATAACTGTCCTTGCAATGTGTGCATACACATATTACACAGGAGCCTGTACAGAGCAGACATATAATAATACCAGGTGAATGATAACTATACTTGCAATGTGTGCATACATATATTACACAGGAGTCGGTACAGAGAAGACATATAATAATACCAGGTGAATGATAACTATACTTGCAATGTGTGCATAGATATATTACACAGGAGCCTGTACAGAGCATACATATAATAATACCAGGTGAATGATAGCTATACTTGCAATGTGTGCATACATATATTACACAGGAGTCTGTACAGAGCAGATATATAATAATGCCAGGTGATGATAACTATACTTGCAGTGTGTGCATACATATATTACACAGGAGCCTGTACAGAGCATACATATAATAATAATAACAGGTAAATGATAACTATACTTGCAATGTGTGCATACATATATTACACAGGAGCCTGTACAGAGCAGACATATAATAATACCAGGTGAATGATAACTGTCCTTGCAATGTGTGCATACACATATTACACAGGAGCCTGTACAGAGCAGACATATAATAATACCAGGTGAATGATAGCTATACTTGCAATGTGTGCATACATATATTACACAGGAGTCTGTACAGAGCAGATATATAATAATGCCAGGTGATGATAACTATACTTGCAGTGTGTGCATACATATATTACACAGGAGCCTGTACAGAGCATACATATAATAATAATAACAGGTAAATGATAACTATACTTGCAATGTGTGCATACATATATTACACAGGAGCCTGTACAGAGCAGACATATAATAATACCAGGTGAATGATAACTGTCCTTGCAATGTGTGCATACACATATTACACAGGAGCCTGTACAGAGCAGACATATAATAATACCAGGTGAATGATAACTATACTTGTAATGTGTGCATACATATATTACACAGGAGCCTATACAGAGCAGACATATAATAATACCAGGTGAATGATAACTGTACTTGCAGTGTGTGCATACATATATTACACAGGAGCCTGTACAGAGCAGACATATAATAATACCAGGTGAATGATAACTATACTTGCAGTGTGTGCATACATATATTACACAGGAGTCGGTACAGAGCAGACATATAATAATACCAGGTGAATGATAAATATACTTGGAGTGTGTGCATACATATATTACACAGGGGTCTGTACAGAGCACACACATAATAATACCAGGTGAATGATAACTATACTTGCAATGTGTGCATACATATATTACACAGGAGTCTGTACAGAGCAGACATATAATAATACCAGGTGAATGATAACTATACTTGCAGTGTGTGCATACATATATTACACAGGAGTCTGTACAGAGCACACACATAATAATACCAGGTGAATGTTACTATACTTGCAGTGTGTGCATACATATATTACACAGGAGTCTGTAGAGAGCAGACATATAATTATACCAGGTGAATGATAACTATACTTGCAGTTTGTGCATACATATATTACACAGGAGCCTGTACAGTGCTGACATATAATAATACCAGGTGAATGATAACTATACTTGCAATGTGTGCATACATATATTACACAGCAGTCTGTACAGAGAACACATATAATAATACCAGGTGAATGATAACTATACTTGCAATGTGTGCATACATATATTACACAGGAGCCTGTACAGAGCAGACATATAATAATACCAGGTGAATGATAACTATACTTGTAATGTGTGCATACATATATTACACAGGAGTCGGTACAGAGCAGACATATAATAATACCAGGTGAATGATAACTATACTTGCAATGTGTGCATAGATATATTACACAGGAGCCTGTACAGAGCATACATATAATAATACCAGGTGAATGATAGCTATACTTGCAGTGTGTGCATACATATATTACACAGGAGCCTGTACAGAGCAGACATATAATAATACCAGGTGAATGATAACTATACTTGTAATGTGTGCATACATATATTACACAGGAGTCTGTACAGAGCAGACATATAATAATACCAGGTGAATGATAACTATCCTTGCAATGTGAGCATACATTTTTTTTTATATCAAAATGAAATATGTTTTTTCTAAGTCCTCACCCACAAGTTGAAAAGAAAGTAATGGTAAAACAAACATTATTATGAAAATAGACTGTGCAATACCCCAAAACATAATATATGACCACTGACCTATAACATGACTTGTACAAATATTGTACATTAAGTTTAATGCTCAAACATTTAGGGCACACATTTTAATCATGGCCAACCTATACTAGGGCCAGTACAGTATTTCATATAATTTTGCATATAGACAACGAACTGTTGCCTTAAATTATCACTTCCTGATAAGTTTCATTTGAGTTTGAAGTCTCATGACTGTGGTCTTTTTTTTCTTTTCTGTTAGGACGGGGTGAACGGGTAGCATTTCATTCTTCACCCCAGGCAGCACAGTGTCATGTGCTGGCCCTAGGAAGCATGAATGGACGGGGTAAAAAGCTTTAAATATTATTCTACAAATTGACTGAAATAGGTTTAGGGCCAAATGTTTGTTTCTGGACTGGCAATTGGTTAAAAGATAGAATGCAAAGGGTGGTGGTAAATGAGAAGATCTTCAATTGGACAGAAGTGAAAAGTGGAGTACGTCAGGGTTCTGTCCTGGATCCTCTTGTATTTCATTTGTATATTAATGCTCCACAGAGGGCATGTCTCAGTGTTTGCTGATGGCAAATTGTGTAACTGGGCAGATAAATTTTAAATGAGATTCAATGTAGACAAGTGTATAATTATGCATTTTGGGTACAATAATAAAAATGCAACATATAGCTTTAATGGTGTTTCCTTGGGGAAATCTACTAAAGAAAACAATTTGGGAGTAGTTGTAGCAATAGACTTAGCATGTGTGCACACTGCCAGGAGGCAGCTGCAAAGTCTGATAAGGTATTGGGATGTATTAAAAGGGGCATTGACTCATGGGAGGAAGATATTATTCTGCCTCTTTACAGGTCCATGGTAAGGTCCCACCTTGAATATCTGGTTCAATTCTGGGATATGATAATGTTTTATAAATATGTAAAAAAGCGACCTGGATAGTTTTTTAATGAGCCGGAGCATAGAGGGCTATGCATGTTAGTATAGACAGTAATATTTATTTAGCGCTTGTTGAGCCAAGGGGAAATCACATTGCCATTTGGAGTCAAGAAGGATTTTGTTTCCCCCACTGAAAGCAGAATTCAAAATTGCTGAAGGTTTTTTTTTTTTATTTGCCATCATTTGGATCAACAGCAATAAAACATTGAATAGGAAATGGGTTGAACTTGAAGGACGCAAGTCTTTTTTTTTTTTTACCTACACTACTATGTAACTATGTAATTCAGAACTCATGTATTGCATTGCACAATCACTGTATTACAAATGTTTATTTAAAAAAAATGTTTATTTAAAAAAAAAAAAATAGACACTTAAATTGTTCTCTCTAATAAGGCCACATTTCCTGACCGAACAAGTAAAGTATGAGATGTAGTTAGTAGTTTATTTTAGTTTTTTTTTTTTTTTAGTCTTAGGCATGAGTAAACGTATAGACCTCCCAACCCTCATTTGTCGCATCCCTTCCTCTCTTGGTGGCACCACTTCCTTGTATAAACTTTCTACAATAAATTATCCCTTACACATCTTACAACAGATCCAGATTGCCACCACATCCATGTCCACAAGTCCCAATTGCAAAACATTCCTTTCCACTACACAATATCAGGCAGTAAATATAACTGTGCCAATTAATTATCTGCCACTATTATGTGTTTCTCGGTTTCATTCGAGTTTTACAGCCGACTTGAGAAGTAACTTTGCTTTCCGATGGCTTCTAAGAAGTTCCTGACCTTTTTGTTAAGATTTAGCAGGAACTTGAGTGTGCCGCATCAAGGCTGGTAAAACAAAATGGCTTCAGGCCAAAGCTAAGTCTATGGAGATCATTTTTGCAAAGAAAAGATGCAAACCTTACGAACCCTACCCTGAGAACAGCATTTTCCAGTTCGCATTATGTGCTAAGCTAGGGACATTTGTGCGTGGAATCTATACTTCTCTATTATGTAGGTTCTTTATCTGACAAATCACTACAAAAAGTTACAAATCTTATTCTACAGCAATCAGTTCAAAATAATACGACACATCTTGCAACGGCTAACAAGCTCCTCGTGGAATATGCAGGCGGATAATTAAACACTTGGGTAAAATGTAAACTCACGTTGGCAATGATAACTGCTCAGGAAGACAGGGGAATTCTCCACACCAAAGAAACAAAGTGTTTTTTTACAAAGTATTCCTCGCAGTACAAGATCACCTTGGGGATTTTATTTATGTAGTGAGAAGATGACGAACTTGTCTACTGGGAATTTCGCTGGCTGTGTGCTAGATAAAGATTTTCCGCAAACAACCAACAACTTAAATTTACCTAATTAAATCAGAGATGTAACTTTTCCATTGCAACTTACTCCTGTTATAGGCTCGATCTTCATGCAATTACAGCATGATCATAGCTACAAACATTCATAATTACAAAACAGGGCTTGCTCTCTAAAAGGTTAAAGGGACAGTTCCATAAGTCATTTCTTTATGTCGGAAGAATTTTTTTTTTAAACATATGGGTACGATTCCCACCTCAGCCATTTTTTACTAACCACCTAAAGCATTGGCAAGTTATAGGTGTCCAGAAAGAAACCAATGAACTAATCAAATGGTAGATCCCACAGAAGAACATTAATTAGTTAATTGGCAGCATGCCAAAGCTATATGCGGCCAAAGATGGCCACCCTACATATGTGAAATGCCCTTACTTTTTAACTCTTTAGTTTTTTTTTATAAACATTTATTAAAATGGTGGCTCTAAATTGGATGACATCCATGAGACAGAGTATTCATGAGGTGTAGGACCAAAATAGCTGTGCTGGAAAAGTTTCCCCATTGAAGTGAATGGGAGATTTTTTCCAGCTTGATTACTTTGGCCTAAGTTTGAAACTCCCTTATCAATTGACGGAAATCCCCCCCCCCCCGAATAGGACAGATCTTTTTATGTTTTTTTCCTTGACATGATACATCACTTGTTTCAGACACTTCTGGTCGGGTTGCACCTATAATCGAGGTGAATTGGTAATATTGGTAATGTAGTTGTACATCTTAGAAAAGACTAAAAAGAATTGAAAAGTATAGAATTCTCTAATAAGAAATCTGGGTGGGAAGTGGGCAAGTGCTCCCAGAACTGTGTAACATGGAAATATGTAGGGGGGGGGGGGGCTACATTCATAAAATGAATCCCTACCTAACCCCTCTTCTTCTATTTTTTCCCAAGTAGGGTGGGAGCACAAACCAATTATGTTACCTGCATGAGGTTCACCCGCCTGGACTTTTGGTTTGAAAAAACTAAAAAGTCCCACAATGTTCACCATGGTCCTCGATCCTCAGCTTCAGCTTAGGGAAAAGGGCCATCCAAAAATAATAATAATAATCCACCTAAAAATATCCTTTTAAAGTATCTGTCGTCAGCGGGGGATGGATGCCTGGACAGGCTGAGATTGCTAAAGCCAATTTTTTTTAAAATTGCCAATCAGAAGCCTCCCTGACCTAGCGTTACAATTGACCATTTTTCAAAACTCCCTGCACTCCGTCATGCCACTCAAGGTGTGTTTATGGTGCAGGTAATCTAATTGTTTCGTCTCCCCCTACCTGAGCAAGGGAGAGGTGGAGAATAGAAGGTAGGGATTAATTTTATTTTATTTTATTGGGTCCAGGGGCCTTTGGACAGCCCCAAGACAAAGGCGGATAAATCGTATTGATTATATGATCATTGGGCAGCCCCAAGACAAAGGCGGATAAATCGTATTGATTATATGATCATTGGGCAGCCCCAAGACAAAGGCAGGTAAATCGTATTGATTATATGATCATTGGGCAGCCCCAAGACAAAGGAGGGTAAATCGTATTGATTATATGATCAGGGGGCCATTGGGCAGCCCCAAGACAAAGGCGGGTAAATCGTATTGATAATATGATCAGGGGGGCTTTGGACAGCCCCAAGACAAAGGCAGGTAAATCGTATTGATAATATGATCAGGGGGCCTTTGGGCAGCCCCAAGACAAAGGCAGGTAAATCGTATTGATAATATGATCAGGGGGCCATTGGGCAGCCCCAAGACAAAGGCGGGTAAATCGTATTGATAATATGATCAGGGGGCCATTGGGCAGCCCCAAGACAAAGGCAGGTAAATCGTATTGATAATATGATCAGGGGGCCATTGGACAGCCCCAAGACAAAGGCAGGTAAATCGTATTGATAATATGATCAGGGGGCCATTGGGCAGCCCCAAGACAAAGGCAGGTAAATCGTATTGATTATATGATCATTGGGCAGCCCCAAGACAAAGGCAGGTAAATCGTATTGATAATATGATCAGGGGGCCATTGGGCAGCCCCAAGACAAAGGCAGGTAAATCGTATTGATTATATGATCATTGGGCAGCCCCAAGACAAAGGCAGGTAAATCGTATTGATAATATGATCAGGGGGCCTTTGGACAGCCCCAAGACAAAGGCAGGTAAATCGTATTGATAATATGATCAGGGGGCCATTGGGCAGCCCCAAGACAAAGGCGGGTAAATCGTATTGATAATATGATCAGGGGGGCTTTGGACAGCCCCAAGACAAAGGCAGGTAAATCGTATTGATAATATGATCAGGGGGCCTTTGCGCAGCCACCGGAATAGAAGTATTTTTTTATAATACAGTAAATCCTTTGGACCCATGTTGTTTAGAGGGGTCAGAGCAAGTAGCCCTAACCCTTGATCCATTTAACTAGGTGCTAGGGGCCAAGGGGCAATTCAGTTTTGGGTCTGCTGGCACCAAGGGGCCAATTTTATTTCCATTTATGAGGCAAGACCAAATGTCGAGTTGAACTCAATCCGAAAAATCTTCCCCATTTGAAATTAATTGGCTACGTTATTTAATGGGGGTGGTAAAATCATTACTACTCTGTTAAATTTAAAAAACACACATTATGGGTTCCAAATATTGGGACCTGGGTGTGCCTCCTTATGCATTTGAAATGTTTGGTGTTTTTTTTACATACCTGGGCATGTTAGAAGTAGGAGGAGTAGGTAGGGTATAATATAAATTTGTATTTACTTCATGGGTACTGGAGGTTTTTGGGGCAGCCCCTGACCCCAGTTTTTCAAAGTCGGTCAGGGTTCTTTTGCCACATTAAATGCACAGGGGAGGGGGCAGATACATTTGGCTAGCTCTGGACCCACTTATTTAAGAGGGGATTAGTGGCCTTTTGGACAGCCTTCGGTCCTATAGACACTTAGGTAGCCTCTGGCCCCATTCATTTCTTTGGGAGCCGGGGGCATTATCGCTAGTTCAAGACCCTGGTATTAGGTGGAGCATGTTGTCTAAATCCCCCCCCCCCCCCCCCCCCGTGATGTTACTGTTAGAGACCAAAGACAATTTTCATTGGGGAACCATTTTGGTATTTAAAGGGGGGGGGGGTAACAAAATCAACTGTGCGGTAATTTTTTTTGTTTTTTTTACAGGTTCAGTCATGTTTACCGCATCAGTTAAACAACACATGTGTTTGTACTGGGCGCAGTAATGATTTTACCGCACCCGCAGCCATTTCACTGCCGCTCAACACCTTTAAAAGCTGGCTAGTTGCACAGGTTGATTCAACCTTCATTTTTAGTGAATTTAGGCAATTTTTCTTCCATTCACTGAAAGTTGAGTTTGACATGGAAGTATAAATTGAGCTTTGATAAGGGGGAAGAAGGAGGGCAAATTAATTGAAGTAAATAGCTCGAGTTGGGAGGTAGAATGTTATTTTTATTTTTAAACTAAGCCAACTTTCACCTGGCAATTTGACCACCTTGAGACTAATATGAATTTGAGTAAATGGGCCCACTGATGTCGGCGCTGTAGTAGTAGAAGGAGCACAGAACATGCTGAAGATTTCTAGGTAAGTTGTTTGTTAAAATCATTTCATTAATGTTTTAACCCCCTGATGTGCTCCTGTTAAATCGTCCTCATTTCTATGTAAGAGCTCCTACCATTATCTACTAAACGCTCCCATCTCATGTATTTTAACCCCTGCTGATTTTGAATTATTAGCACTTAAAGTGTGTATTTTTAATATTAACCCCTTAAACTCTTGTTTGGGAGGTTTGATGTTCTTTTAAACCCCACCAGCTTTAAAGGGCAACATAAACTGTTCTTTGCCAAGTCGTTGCTAATTAACACTATTGAGGTGTATGTAATATGAACTCATCCATATATATTGTACCAAAGTCCAAATTGTGACTTATACCTGGCATTTATTCTGCAGTGGGTTTCCATCCAGAAATATGGTACTTAGTCTCATGAATCTGCATGTTTAGGGGGTTTCTTTTGAATGAAGATCTATTTACAGACATACAATGTTGATGGATTTACTCTTCTGTACATTTGCACATTTTTACAAGATCTGTGTAATTAATTGCATGCAAATGAGGGGGGAAAGTATATCTTATGTTTAATTATAAAACAGGCAGTATGTCTGCTTTTTTTATTTTTAAACCAGTGTACATAGTAGAACATAAAGATATTCCTTGTACACATCAAAGCAGGATCTGTGCAGTTATCCTGTACAGTGGGGCAAACCACCAGGCTGTCAGGGCCTTTACCAGGTCAGTTAGGAGTTTAAGTGCAGGGATAGTGGAGGTGTCTGGTTGCATGTTAAATATAGTGCAAAGGGAGAACAGATAAAGAAACAGAGCTAGGTATTGGAATAAAGACTGAAGGAGAGACAAGAGGGAATTTAGCAAAGAACTGCAGAATAGGAAAAGGGTATGAGTAGGAACTGCAGAAAGTACAAAGAGCTATAGTAGGGACTGTAGATAAAGCAAAGGTAGGGGTGGAGAGAGTAAAACAAGGGAAGAGGCCAGAGGCAAGGGTTAAGGCCAGAGGCAAGGGTCACTAAGCAGGAACACCCGAGAGGGGGTGAGGTCAGAGGCAAGGGTCACTAAGCAGGAACACCCTGGAGAGGGTGACTAAGCAGGAACACCCTGGAGGGGGTGACTAAGCAGGAACACCCTGGAGGGGGTGAGGTCAGAGGTTGGTAGCTAAGCAGGAACACCCGAGAGGAGGTGAGGTCAGAGGTTGGTAGCTAAACAGGAACACCCGAGAGGGGGTGAGGTCAGAGCTTGGTAGCTAAGCAGGAACACCCGAGAGGGGGTGAGGTCAGAGGTTGGTAGCTAAGCAGGAACACCCGAGAGGGGGTGAGGTCAGAGGTTGGTAGGTAAGCAGGAACACCCGAGAGGGTGAGAAATGAGAAGGGTAGCTTAAAGAGAATAACTTAGCTGAAGAGATCTTGATGTACTCAGAGGGTCTCGGGAGATGCTGAAAATTATCTACTGAGATGGTTGAGCCACTCAGGTTCAGATTCCCAGTTCCTGGACAAGGTCACAATGCAAATGGGCTTTAAGGGGAGTATCAGGAACAGAAGCAGCAGCTCTCAGAAATCAGGCACCAACTTCAATGCAAAAGCACTGTTTGTCAGAAACTGCAGCTATTTAACCTGGGTGTGAGCAAAAGGTAACGAGCCCACCTTACACCAAACAGAGGGGAAGTAATACAAGCAAAGTAAGGTAGGGAGACCTCTAGAGGAGGCAGGAGAAATATAAGCACATAAATAATTACTTTTAAATGCATGAGTCAGAAGGTCAGTGTTGAACCCTGAAACAGGCCTTCCATTCTCTCTGTCCAAGTACTACAGCAACAGCAGGAAGTCTGTCCCACTGCCCAATGTACCTGGCCCAGGTATGTGCCTTGCATTGAGATCAGACCAGGGCACAAAGTGACAGGGAACAACTTGCATGCTCTTGTATGCAGTCGTCTCTCTAACAGTGCAACACATTGTCTAATGAACTCACTAGAGAAACAGGAAATCCCATTCAAATGGGATTGGATTCCCATTGGTTACTGAAGCAAAAATAAATGCTTTCACTCAGCCAGAGCGTGTGGGTGGTCCTGCATTGCTTGCATACTGTTGTAAGTTTTTATAAAATATTTAATGCAACGCATAAAATACTTTCATTTGTATTAACATTTGTAAGATGCATTTTGGGCACCAGACAGCCCCATTAAGGGAGGGAAATTCATTCTTGAGTCCAAAGACACTCAGATTTCTCCTTGGAACAACAACCACTAAAATATTAATGGCTAATCTATTATTTATAGCCCTGCGTGTTCTGTTTTTCTAATAGAAAAATCCAGACTCTTCTAGAAGGTATTTTTTTGTATTTGATAGCGCTACCTCTCTTGGCAGTGAATTCTATATATTTACTGTCTTCACCATAAAGAATCCTGTTTATCTATGAAATCTGTTGTCTTCTATATCCATATCTATATCTTCTGTTATCTATGAAATATTCACTTTTCCAATCCCAAAGAAGGACCTCTTGATTGTTGTACCTTTCTGTTAAACCCTTCAAGATGTTGGGCAGACTAGGTTCCCTCTTCGTTTAACTTAATATGTTGTTCCTCCCTGTGCTCTATACCCAGTGCTGAGTAAATTGTTGGTACTATATAAATGAATGTTAATGTAATGCAATTTCTAAGAATTTCAAGATAATGTAATTTCATGTTATCTGTTGCAATATGAATTTGGTCCACAAGATGGTGATACAGGATCATCGTTTACTAACAAGAACAACCATTGTTTCAATATATTGTTTAACCCTTTAAGGACCAGGGATTTTCCTGGGCCAAGGACCAGAGCGTTTTTCAATTTTTAATACGCGGTTTTTGAAACATAGTTTTCCTCTCTCTCATTTAACGTACCCATACAAGTTATATGTTGTTTTTTAAAGGACAGTTAGAGCTTTCTTTTGATACCCTATACATAAAAATGATTTACATTTTAGTATGAAAAAAAAGTTTTTCCCCATTATTTTCCCAATAATAAGCTACATAACTAGTGCAACACTAACCCACTTATCCCCCCTAATTAACTAACTAATAAAAAAGAAAAATATTGGTTCCCAAACCCCCCATAACAAAAAAGACAGAAAAAAACTCTAAAGAGTGCGTTGTCAGATCAGTAGAAATCATGCAACAGGCATGCAGGGGTTAAATTTTATTAAATAAATATATTAAAATTACCTTTATCTATTAAAAAAAACTTTATAAATTGTAAAAATAAAAAAATCTGTTAAAAAAAAACTAAATGAGGGCCATAAAGTGGAAGGAAACTGATCACAGTTAAAAACTGTGATCAGCAATGAAAGGGTTAAATGTTATATATTTTTTTTTTTTTTTTAACCTCTGTGTATTTAATTTATTTATTTTTACTTACAGGTCACTCTCTGTGCTTCACTATAAGAACATGAAGCACAGAGAGTGAATTAGAGGCAGTGTGTGAACACACTGACTTTGCCATCTAATTTGCATGTTATCGCGGTGATCACTCAATCACCGCGATCACATGCCCGGAAATCCACCGATCGTGTCCAGGAGCTTTGCCACGGGTGCGAGGCTTAGTCCTGGACCCGTTGCAGACTAGCTGGCGGTGCCCACGGAGCGCACCGCCGGCTAGACTGCATGACGAGTTAACTCGTCATAAGGTCAGGAAGGGGTTAATATATGAGTTGCAAGGCATGACATATCTTTCCATAATCACTCCAAATGTATGTAATGCATATCCCTTTAATTCTTATTAATAATACACTTAAGCATAGAATGCAATATGTGTTTAATTTTGAAGTAATGATTTTAAAAGTAATTATATATATATATATTATTTTGATATGTATCTGTTAAAGTGCAATATTGTGTGTTTGTTTTTTCATTTGTAGCATATCCTCAAACAATTAGAGCTTAATTGTCACCCTTTATTGGCCAATTGAAGACTTCCAGACATAGATAGGTCCCTTCCTTGGCATTATTGAAAGGTTAAACACATTTCCTAATTACACATACACAGGTTAGGAAACACAAATAGAATGGATTTACTCAGCAGTAACATACTCAGTCTTATCTTGTCCTGACTGATAAAAGTTAATTTCTGTGAGTGTTTTTTTCCTCAAATGATCTTCTGGTTAGAAGAGGCCAAAAAACCCTGTAATACATTCTAGATCCATCAATGTGTCAGCAGATGTCCTTTCATGAGGCAATTGGGTCTATTCAATAAAATTCGACTTTGGAGGTCGACTTTCCTTTTGAGATTCGTCAGCCGAGGTGAAATCATCAAAAGTTATTTTAAAGACTAAGTCAAATTTGGAACCTGAGTTAGACCCTTTAGTCTCAGAATTAGCTTTGATCATTTCACCTCCCATTACTTTCATTGAGGAAGATTCAAACTTGGTTTTCTTTTTTCGAAGTCAAGTTCGGGGGTCACAAAATGGCTTCCAAGACGACTTAAAAGTTTAGTTCATAGACTCAGAAGTCAAAAAGCTTTGATCATTTCGCCTCCCATTGCTTTCAAAGGCGATGATCCGAACCTGTTCGGATCCCAAATTTGACTTAGTCTCGCTAATTCTCAAATTTTAGTGAATACACCGAAATGTCTTTACAAGTTCACATTCATTATTTCCAAAGAAGTGTTATCCCCTCAAAATGTAGTGAATAGGATATTCTCTATGTTTACTAAAAGCAATCTGCCTCAGTATACGCATTGTTTATACATTGTTTATACAGCATTGTGTATTATTTAGCCTATCTATTTTTTATATTTCATTTATCTATCATTTATTTAAATATATAAGGGGATGCACATGTTTTTTTAGAATCTTGGGTCACATGGGTGAGATGAAGGAAGATCTGACCCAAGATTCTACAAAACATGTCAGCCCCGATACGGCTATATGCAGCAAAGAGGGCTCAATAAGAGACTTTGTTTGTATGATTTCATTAAAGAATTTATATTTAAAACATCTACACCTGATGTAATCTGTCAATTGAACTGAATTTATTCGTTTGATAACAGTTGTGCTTTAAATAATTATATATCTCTCACTATTGACAAAACTTAGCAGGAAAGGTTAAAGCATCTTATCATGTATAGCTTGGAGGAACGACGTAACAGGGGGGATATGATAGAAACATTTATATACATAAAGGGAATTAACATAGTAATGGAAGAGAGTATATTTAAAAGAAAAAAAACTACCACAACTAGAGGACATTGTCTTAAATTAGAGGGGCAACGATTTAAAAGTAATATCAGGAAATATTACTTTACTGAGAGGGTAGTGGATGTATGGAATAGCCTTCCAGTAGAAGTGGTAGAGGTAAACACAGTCAAGGGTTTTAAGCATGCGTTTGATAGGCACAAGTTATCCGAGCTATAAGATAGGGAACTGGGGATGAATAAAAGTATTTAGAAAATTGGCCAGACTAGAGGGACCGAATAGTTATTATCTGCCGACACATTCTATGTTTCTATTGGGTTTACTCACTAAATATTGAATTGTGGCTTCTTACTCTGAGGCCCATAACAGCAAAGTTGAGATATTCTTCTATTGAACTATTTTCCCAGCTCGCCTATTTTTCTCTAAGGTTTGCAGTCTGAATGGCCTTCACCTTCTATGTGAATAAATCCAGATGTTTATTTCTTAAAAGCTCGTTTGTTTAATTCAGGCCTCAGAAATATAATGTAGCATTTGGGAATGAAGATACAGCCCAGTAATCCAGCCCCGGAGGATAGGATAGCAAATATCTCCACCGCCACCATTTTGCTCCCTTTTGAGCTCAGGTAAGCGGGAATAAATGACACCCACACACTACAAAATATCAGCATGCTGAAACTAATGTTTTTGGCCTCATTAAAACGTTCAGGAAAATTCCTGGCTAGAAAGGCAACGAAGAAACTTAGAAGAGACAAGGAGAGCATGTAACCAATTACTAAGAAAAAGAATATCATGGACCCTTCATTACAGACCAGAACAATATTGTCCGTCTCAGACAAAGTATCAATATCCAGATAAGGTGGGTAGGTCACCATCCAGACCAGAGAGAGGACAACCTGTAAAAAAGAACATACAGGAACCAATATGGTGGACTGTCTGGTGCCAATCCAACTGCTGACCCTTCTCCCAGGCCTTGTAGCATTAAATGCAATAATTACTATTATCGTTTTTGCCAACACAGTAGAAAGAGAGACCGTTAACACTGTTGCAAACATGACTTGTCGGAGAAGACAACTTCTGTTGGTTGGACAACCAATGAACAGTAAGGTAAAGAGGAAGCAGAGAGCCAGAGAAGCCAGGAGGAGGCAGCTGAGGTTGCGATTGTTGGCTTTCACTATGGGAGTCTCTCGATACCTCACAAAAATTCCCAAAACTGCAAGAGCCTTGACTGCAAATATCAACGCAACTGAAGCTAAGACAGAACCCATGGTTTCCTCAAAGGAAAGGAAATTGGTACTCTTTGGGATGCATCCATCTCTTCGTCTGTTGGACTTCTGGTATGTAGGACATGTCAAACAAATGGTGGCATCTGCAACAAAAAGAAAAATCCCAGTAATTCCTTCATAAATGTGTAACATTCAGCTTTTGATTTAAGAAAGTGTACATGTCAATAAATATTGTAATAACAGAAGGAAAACAACTTAAAACAAAGCAACTTTGCCCAGTGTTGGATTATTGTGATAATGATACATTTTTAAGAACCAGTGGCGTCACAAGGTGGGATGGTGGGTGTAGACCACACCAGGTGACACTCCCAGCGGGGATGACACCCATGCTTGCCCATAGCGCTGCTGACCTTTTTTCTTCCCACCAACCTGCAGATCAGAGCCAGCGCTACCAACATGCCTAGTGCCAGCCATCCACATTACTGTTACTGCAGCTACATTCCCTCTGTCCTCTTCACTCCCTTATGTGTTTCATGTAACCCATTTATTTGGGGCCAGAGGCAGTCTGATACTTTTTTATGATTTTCATTTCAATTCTGCAGCTTGTATCTGGAGAATTGAAATGCCTGAAAAGCGGCTATCTTAGCTGAATTCAGAGTGCGTTCTGGGTGATCGGGGCATATTGGGTCGTCGGAAATATATGGGATTTGTGAAATTTGGCTAAAGTGACTAAAGTCTTCTGCTTATGACATCACCTGTGGCATGTTATTCATTGAACTACTTTTCAATGGGAAAATATGTCATCTGCATATCAAGTCACAGGTGATGTCATTAGCAGGAGATCCACAGACCCATTTAAAACACATTGTCTCCTAATTTAGGCCTTTGCTTGCAGTTTTCCTCACTCAATGTATAGATCATTTTCAATAATTTTGTATCCTCTGCATCCACAGTAAAAACAATGTTTAGGTGATACAGTCCCTTTAATAAAAGAAACAATCTGGTTTTTTTTTTTTTATGTGTAAATAACATTTCCCCCAAGTTTTCTCCCAAGTAGGGCTGGCTGCACCCATTGTCATTGTGCATAGTGCTCTCCATAAAACACGTGTCTTGTATTCCTGATCACCTGTTGTATTGGACATTTTTCCATTTGCACATGGTATACAGTCATAACAGCACATGGGCTCTCCTACTCGTTTCACTTTGCTGAACCCAGGCATGCAGACATCACTGCATAGAGACACTGGTACCTGTAGAGCACATTTACAATTACACCAGTCAATCTGTTTCAACCTAAAACCTGTTATACATGTTAATCAATGTTTTTGTGCATGCACAACAAACAAACAGCAGGCAAAATACCAACTTAAACGACAACTAAAGCGGCCTACTGCCCAGCTATGCCTCAGTTCTGAGGCAGACCCAAGAGTAAACCAGCATGTATCTGAAAAGATACACATTGGGTTTACTTAGGAGAAGAGGGGACACTATTTTTTACCCATTGCTTATTAGAAAGCAAGGCTTAAAAAAATAAATAAAGTTGATTCAAAATTGCATGTGCGTGATATAGATAGGAGGATACAATCAATATCCAACTGAATGGATGAAGAGACACGCCAAGCCAGTACAATGTATCTCAGAGGGTTTATTTACATAGAAACATAGAATGTGTCGGCAGATAAGAACCATTCGGCCCATCTAGTCTACCCAATTTTCTATATTTTTATTCATCCCCAGTTCCCTGTCTTATAACTAGGATAACCTTGTACCTATCAAACGCATGCTTAAACTCCTTCACTGTATTAACCTCTACCACTTCTACTGGAAGACTATTCCATACATCCACTACCCTCTCAGTAATGTAATACTTTCATTAGTCCCTGACCTTATCTTATATCTAGGATAGCCTTATACCTATCCCACGCATGCTTAAACTCCTTCACTGTATTAACCTCTACCACTTCTACTGGAAGACTATTCCATACATCCACTACCCTCTCAGTAATGTAATACTTTCATTAGTCCCTGGCCTTATCTTATATCTAGGATAGCCTTATACCTATCCCACGCATGCTTAAACTCCTTCACTGTATTAACCTCTACCACTTCTACTGGAAGACTATTCCATATATCCACTACCCTCTCAGTAATGTAATACTTTCATTAGTCCCTGACCTTATCTTATATCTAGGATAGCCTTATACCTATCCCACGCATGCTTAAACTCCTTCACTGTATTAACCTCTACCACTTCTACTGGAAGACTATTCCATGCATCCACTACCCTCTCAGTAATGTAATACTTTCATTAGTCCCTGGCCTTATCTTATATCTAGGATAGCCTTATACCTATCCCATGTATGCTTAAACTCCTTCACTGTAATAACCTCTACCACTTCTACTGGAAGGCTATTCCATACATCCACTACCCTCTCAGTAAAGTAATACTTCCTGAAATTACTTTTAAATTGTTGGCCCTCTAATTACATACAAATGCTGCAGGCATTAGAAAGCTCTTTCAAGGTTTCTGTCCTTCCCCTGCTGTTGTCACAAAGCTTTTGAACATGCCACCTCATTCAAGCAGGTAACTGCTTGGAGGTAGGTGTGCTGTCACTGATGAACATGTTGGTATCCCTTTTACTGGCTACAAGGAGATGTTGGGGAGGCTCTGTTTTGTGTACACAGCAACATAGATTTGCAAAAAAATAAGTAGAAAGCTTGCAAATTTAGATGATGCAAAAACTAAAAAAACAAACAAAAACAATATAAAACACAATGAAAATCTCACCTCTGAGAAGTACGGACCCCAGAGATCATGGCTGGTGTTTAGATGCAGCTGACGTTCTGCAGGTTTCGAAGCATCAAACTCCCCAACTTTTACACTTGCAAAATGTCCCATGGGAGAGAAAAACCATTTCAATATATGGAACTCAGCTGGAGAGTCCCCGTTGTCTTTAAAGTAGATCTTATCACCAGAAGGAGCGGTGAAAATCACCTTCCGTACGAACGCATTTAACTGAGAGGATAAAAAGAGGGGGCAATTACGTGGCCACTTGCATACTTCATTTCTATTTCCCCCAAATCTGGTCCTCGGGACCCCTCCTGCAGCCCACATCATCTGGAGGTCCAATAATATACGTGGGATTATTTACAGAACTAGACTAGTTCAAAAATGTTTGGTCCTTTGCTAAGGGTTTTGGCAAAGGGCTATAGATCTCCCTAATATTCCACTAAATAGTCAAGTGCATGCACGTATGTTGGGCTTTGCAGCTTGGTAACCTGGTGGTCCAGTGGAGTCTTAGGAAGTCAGAGTGCCAAGAGATCATAGAATCCTGGAAAGCCTCCAGGGAAGTGCGGGCAGTATGAGGAAGCAGGATAGATGTCTTTGGAGACAGTGGACACATTTGCCTATGTGTCTACCCAATGCAGCCTCTGGTGAGGTAACACAGATCGTGTTCTTGTACCCCACCTAGTATGTGGGCAGCTTGCTGAACATTAATTAATGCTGCCTTATAGAGACTCAAGCTAGACATTCCATAAATTGTAAATATAGACAATAAAAATATGATCAGTTCAGTGTTAGCAAAATTGTGTGAAAATACATAAAATCAGAGGAACATTTGTTTTAAAATGTGTCTGCTGTTTATGACATCACTTGTGGCTTGACATTTTCAGTGGGAAGTGTGTAATTTGCATTCCGTGCCACAGACACCATGTAAAACATATTCTTATCTTATTTTACACATTTTTATTCTCCACATTCACAGTGTAAGCAATGTTTTGGTTTTGCCAGAATCCCGTCAACAGATGTAATGGTATGTGTTGTGTTATTATTGCTGTCTATGGTATGTAATAACCTGAGATGAATTAACTCAGGTCACTAAGTAGAGACCATTACCGTTATCCATAAGAGCGTGAGAATGAAGGCTCACACACAAGTAAAAAAAATAGTGAACAATGCTCCTTCTGTTATTCCGGGTGCCTCTGCTGGTGTCTGACACCTGAACCAATAAGCAAGAGAGAAAATGCCGGAAAAACGGCACTCACGGAATAGGTGACAAACAATGTTATTTAATAAAATCCATAAAGTATCATAAGCCTCATCACAGCAACAGATGGGAAAGCAATCAATAGTGATTCACAGCAAGACGCGTTTCGGGCTTAAAGCGCTCAATCATATGCGAAACGCGTCTTGCTGTGAATCGCTATTGATTGCTTTCCCATCTGTTGCTGTGATGAGACTTATGACACTTTATGGATTTTATTAAATGACATAATTTTTCACCATTACCGTTATATCATGTCATTTTAACTTATTTTTTAAATTTTTTATTTTTTTTATTTCCTTAACTTGTAGTTCTTCCTGATAGGAGCAGCATTGGATGTTGTTAAATGCACTTAACAAGTTATGCCACTCCACCCTTCCCAGCGAGCTAGAAGTGATAGAGTAGATGCACGTCCCCAGTCCATCTCCAACAAACTCTAATAAATTCCACCATTTATGAGAAAACACAAATATCAACTTACTTTCCAGAGCTTGAAGTGGTTTTCGATGGCTGTCCCCTCCGAGGAGTTCGTGTCCACCACAAAAATATCATGTAGGGCCTGAGCCAAAGCATACACTGCAATGTAAACGCAATAGGTGGTCTTATAACTAAAGGTACCATAGTATAATAGATCAAGGTCATTAAGGGACTCATTCCCAGTGCATTTTTGAAGTGAACTGGCCATTCCAGGTTCCCTGGCATTTGGACCTTGTGAAAAAATACAGCCAAAAAGGAAGCCCCAGATGCTTGCCTTCAAAGGGTCATAGGTGTCTTCCAATGGTTTCAAACTGTAGAAGAATTGCTTAAACCCTGGAATGTCCTTTTGTTGGACTGAGAGTGACAAACTTCCATTAAATGTATCTTTTATATATCTGTACCGTATACTGATAACGCCAGAAAAAAACGAAGATGATATCCATATCTTATTTGGCATTTTATAACGGGCAAAGAATTTTGTAAAAGTTTCAGTAAACTTTGAGTTGATGAACGCGACAATTACATTAGAAGTAGTTTTATTTATTGTAGCGAGGATGGCCTCCCGATCTCTATGGGGAATGACGAACGACTTTAGGACAATGAGGAAGGCCAGGCAGCCTCCATAACCGTTGATGTCTTTCTTCAGAGTCTCATGTGCCCTGTGTCCACTCTCATCGTTTGATATGATCAGCCCAACCCATTTCCAGCCAAAATGCTTTAGTAACTGCACAATCCCATCTATTTCGGACAACTCGTTGGGTATGGTGCGATAGAAAGAGGGAAACTGGATTCTGTTGTTAAAAACAGGGTCCATGGAACCATAACTGATCTGCCAATATACAGAATGTCAAACATATTACTTAATTCTCGGGTTAAATTCTAACAGTAGAGCAATCACCATGGACACCAGTGGAATATGCCTGCTAATTGCTTCAATGTTTTAACTTGCCCCAGAACTGACCCATTTATGCGGGTTAATTCGGGGTATGATTGGGGAAGCACAGTGCAGAGAGCAGCCTGAGCATAGGATGTGATAGCCAGGTAGTAAATAAAAAGCAGAGTCAGGAGCCCTCCAGAAGGTCAAGGCGGGCAGAAGTAGTGGTTAGATGGTAGGACAAGCCTGGGTCATGGTAGGAGAGAGTAATGTTATTCCAGGAAAAAATTGCCAAAAGTCAGGAGCTGGGAGATCCACAAATAGAAGTGCAAACATGAAGTGATTTGTGCAAATAAGCAAAGTGCAAAATCGGTACAATTGTAATACTTGCGGTACCACACAAAAAAAGCAGCCCTCTGGAGCACTCCCTGGAATGCTTATAGACAATATACACAACAAACAACAGAATGGTGCAAGATAGTGGGTACCTTAAATTTTTTTAAAAACACACAATAATAGTGCAATATTGTAGATGACCATATATATGGGGTGAATAACTGGTAATGAATGTGTTTGTGAGTGCATTCATTACCTGTTATTCACCCCATATATATGGTCATCTACAATATTGCACTATTATTGTGTTTTTTTTTTAAATTTAAGGTACCCACTATCTCGCACCATTCTGTTCTTTGTTGTGTAGATCCACAAATAGGCAGGGAAGGGAGCAGGACAAGGAACTTAGAGAAAGGAGCAACGACCAATGAGACAGAGGTACTAACTTGTACGAGCAAGCACTGAATGAATGGTACTCAAGGTTTAAATAGCCTACCAGGTCCAGATCGCTTCCACTGGATCCTGGTTACCACCACCTATGCCGAGGCAGTACCAGTGGGGTCTAGTATCAGCAGGATGGGGAGCCCTGTTATGGGGAAAAGGTAGGCCAAGAGTCTGACAGGTTATTTATAAAATACATAAAACACTTCTGATCCATGTCCATAATTTTAAATATAAAGTTATATAGTTAAAGTATCGAGAGCGTTATTCATGAAAGAGAGAAGTGCAGGGAATTAAGATGGGAATTTAAGGCCAATCAGCTGCTTTAGAGAATGAATAAAGCCCTAAATGGACATATAAAATGATATTATAATACAAAAACCTATTGTGATAGACCAAGATAAAGACCAAGTCCCCTATATTGAGGGTTAATTGTATATATGTTAATTGTTGGGTACAGGGTTGAGAGGGCAAATATTATACACTACATCATTTAAAAAGCGGTGGGGGTTGAAGCACAGAGTGGGGGGGGGAGTAACATTTGTGTTTCATCCCTTTTGGAATTGGTTTTGCGGTGTCAGTATTATAAGAGTTAAAAAATCTCCGATTTATAAAACCAGATTTATAAATAATTGATGTCAGCGCAGATTATATGTAAAGACCAATTCAGGTCCAAGGTTATAAAAATGACATCATTTTTTTTTTTAGACCTGTGCCCTGAGATTTAACTTAATATATAACCCCCAAAGTATGAAGGGTCGGACGTGGGAACATCTTATAATTTTTTGTTTTGTTTTGTAAGTCCCAGAAATTACTCATTTTCCAGATGTATAAGAAAATATCTAAACAAAATCATGCAACAGTCACTTTTTTTGAGGGTGAAGAGAAGCACTGCTGACCTTCGAGGCATTCCTAGTTAAAGACTTAAAGATGAGAACCAGATATAAACTGGCCTGGTCTTTGTAGGGTGAAACATAACCAGTATTCTTGGGGAAGTCTAGAGAATTTAGAACCTGGGCTGTTTCACTATATACAGGACCTCTGTACTCTGTTAAGCACAGTGATACATCTTTCTGCACTTTTATTCTGAGATATATCAACATATATGCAAAAAAAAAAAACAAATACCTGGGGGTATCGATAAATTGCCACGAGCTGTGCTATGGAGCGTGATGTGCCGGTAGTCAAGTCACCGATGAAACCAGCCAATCTCCTGTGCTTCCAGCAGCTAAAATTCGGTATCATGGTCAGTCTTCCAGTCATGAGTCTCAAAGTGCTCAGGACAGACCATTGTTCGTTAGCACAGGAGTCGAATATCTGGTAGCCTAAAGTGAGATTGGGTAGTATCCTGGGGTCTTTATTAATCTCTCGGACTGTGAAAACAAATGCCAGCAAATGGCGGTAATACTGTAACGATGTCCTGTAAAATAACATTAAATTGGCTTGATTTGAACACTCGAAAAATAAAATATATATAAAAAAATTGAAGTTTTATATCACACTATTAGCCCTGAGACGTGTACCTTTCTATACTTATTATGGAAATGGACAAACAAGGCATACAAAAAATAGGGCATGCAACAAATTAGATACAAAAGATAACAAGGGCCCGATAGAAATAGGTGTACAAAGTAAATGGAATGTAGGGGATACTGCTTTCCTATATAAATTGGTTAGCAGGGATTATTTTCAAAGACTTGGATATAAGCACTAGAGGACCAAAGTTGGGGTAGAAATGAAAGATGTAATGTTTCCCCCTTTATGGGTCAGAAAAAATATCTTGAATTTCGATCCAGGAGGAGAGTAGAAAAGTGAATGTAGGGGAGATGTGTTAGCGACAGGTCAGCAAAATAAACCTTATTATGTTTCAATGGTTTGGTTTTAAATTTACGTTTGTGTGCTTCAATATACATGCGATAAAATGTGTCTCATTTGCAGCTAAATATCATATTATGAATGACACTGCAGCGTTTTTAGAGGGCCTAACGTTTCCCGTATTTACCTGACCGTATTTTTGTGCGAGGAAAGGTGGCTTTGTATTTTATGGAATAGCTATAGCTTAATAAGCATAAAATAAAAATTCCAGGAGTTTGGGAAAACGGGAGAAAACGTAAAAAGTTACTTTTTTTATAATATACAAACAGACACACAAAGCATGAACTCAAACATATAAAAAAAATTCCATCCCAATTTGACAGTATTCCATTATCGGAATATTTATTTTTCCTTGTGTGTAAAGGGATAAATAAAGGTAAATAAAATCACTTACATATGGCAATTAGCATCTTTTGGCTCTATGGAAAATGGAAGTTTTTTAGGCTGATAAAAGAGATTCACCTGGATTATTCCACCGATAATCAAATCGCCTAAAACAGTGTAGGCATGGGTACTCTCCGTTGTCGATCTCTTCAGTGAGCATCCAGTGGTCGGATTAGGAAGGTCTTCTGATGCTGTGTGAAAAGCTTGAGATAGGATGGCCAACATGAGCAGGTTTGGTCTTGTAACTATGGACATGGTGGAGGAGCTGGGAATCAGGTGAGGCTTTTTCATCTGCTCTCCAACCCGAGCATCATCGAGTAGAGTTGAGGCATGAAGAGGTGCTGTATCTGTACTACAGACGGCACTCATCTTTTATAGACATTTTGAAGCAGAGTTGATATTAATAAAGCAGGTGGATGCTGCCTCGGGACAAATCTATTGTATCACCAAAAATATCTCCACCAGCTCCACTACTATTAAATGCAAGTTAGAACATGTTTAAACCTCCTTGTAGTTAAATAAATCATAGAAGTTTAGTTAATTGTAGAGCTTGTAATCCTTCCGCCTATATGTCTTCAATTGTGGCTTATCTGGAAACTCAGCTATCAGACAAAAACAATTGAATTATTCCACTGCTATAAAATAATATAAAGAATGATTAATATTTGTAATAATAGTAACAAATTGCCGCTATACTTTGTCCAGTAGAGTGAATAAGACATGCACATTGTAGTGGCCTAGACAAACAAGATAGCATTTTTTGTCATTATTCTTACTGTATTTCACATATGTATTAAATGTATTTTAATTAAACGGTAGTAGGTTCTTCACACTTTCTAAGCAATAGCACCTAATATTTACCATTTCACTTTTTCTTCCTAGGCTCTTGGAACGGCTCTTTAGGTGCTATATAGTAGCTTTTTTCTCTATTTTCCTATTCTTTTCCTTACTCTAATTTTCACTGGTGCAGGTCTTTACATGTTGTTTAAATGAGATACCATTATTTACCTTTGTCACTTCCATGAAGTCCTCATCCAGGTGGATCTCAACTGATGCCATCCATGACCCAATCCTTTCTACTCGAGGCCGGGGATCACTCTTCAGGGCCATAACCTTTACAGTGCACTAAATATCGCAGACCATATGTACCATATGCAAGAGTCTAGTATTTCTTCGACTTTGTACTCATGAGTACCTTGGACAGATATGGGAGGAGATACATGATCTGATACCCATCTTTTCACCAGGACAGGTGGAAAGTTAGATGAATGTCCCGCAGAACGCACAAATGGTATTATTTCAAAAGGACTTAGGTACTTTGGGACAAGTTTTTTTGGTTGGACCTGCTGTTCGGACTTGGGTGGACGAGAGCCGCACATTATCTCCTACTTGGAACGGAGTACATGAAGTACGATTGCCATCAGCTTGCTGGGATTTGTACAGAGAGTAACTTAGTGTAGAAAACCCTTGAAGAAGGAGGCGACTGGTTGCAGGAGAAGCCTTCTTCTCTTAAGGATGTCTACCAGAAAAGAAGGATGTAACCAAGATAGGCTTTGAAAGATGACCTACCGATGGATCGCTGGAACTAATTGCTATATAAGAATTCACCTATATGTAACAGTGAGTACCAGTCGTCTTGTAGATGAGAGATGTAGCACCACAGATATTGTTAGAGGGTCTGGTCTTACCATTTGTCAGTAGGTGGTATGCTGATGATATTAGGCCATTTTATCTTAAGCCCTTGAAACAGTGCAAACCAACATCAAAATGTAAACTGCACTCCTCAGTTGTAAAGGATGGACAAAGGTAGATAATGAATTTGAAATACAGAATGGTCTGTGGTCTATGCAGCTGTAGTTAGGCAGGGTGCTGATATAAAGTGTTCCATTTTGGTATTGTGCCCTTGAAAGTGGAAGATCCATGATGAATTGAACTGTGATTAGAGTTGAGCGGACACCTGGATGTTCAGGTTCGGCAGGTTCGACTGAACTTCGAAAAAATTTCCGGGTCCGTGCTCGAACTTGACCCCGAACCCCATTGAAGTCAATTGGGACACGAACTTTTGGCCACTAAAATGCCTCTAAAAAAAGTCATGGACGGGCTAGAGGGCTGCAAAAGGAAGTAAAATGTGGGCAAGAGTAGGACAAGTGCCCTGCAAGCAAATGTGGATAGGGAAATAACTTAAAATAACATAAAATACATACAAATTACAAATACAGCTGAGCCATAAAATAGCACTAGATGGAATCTTTGATTTTTGCTTTGGAAGAACATAAATCTAAATCTAAAGCATGGCTGCAAGGAGGATCAACAGAACTATCCATTTGAGAGAGGGTTGGATTGTAGGGTATTCTCTTTCAGTTTATACTAAGTGACCCATAGGTTGAGGAGGCGGTGACCGTGGCGGTGTAGGTGGAAGCGGCGCTGGAGGAGGAGGAGGTAGCCAACACTGTTTTTTATTTATTTATTTTTTTATTGGACTGCTAAAAATGCACCGCAAGACGTAAATGTACTATTTAGCACAACAATTATAATTTTTCAAAGGGCGCTGTAAGCAAAATATTGGACAGTTCTATTTGACTCTCAGATATGAAGTGCAGGCTGTAAATGTACTATTTAGCACAACAATTAGAATTTTTCAAAGTGCGCTGTAAGCACAGTATTGGACTGTTCTATTTGACTCTCAGATATGAAGTGCACCGCAAGACGCAAATGTACTATTTAGCACCCAAAACAATTAGAATTTTTCAAAGTGCGCTGTAAGCACAGTATTTGACGGTTCTATTTAACTCTCAGATATGAAGTGCAGGACGCAAATGTAATATTTAACACCAACAAATTGCAGTATGTAAAAATGCCTAGATGTTGCCCACTGAGCTAACAGAACAGGATTAAAGTCATGTGCCTGACACACATGCAGTTGCAAGTGCACTGCACTCTCTGTGGCACTGGGCTCAGGGCAGGATACAAATATGTAGTATAGCACCCTCTAAAATAATCACTGTAGTTTGAATAATTGCTGTAGTTTTCAGATTCAACACCAGAATTCTTTTTAATCTGTCCCTCACAGCTGCAGCATCCTCTCCCTACACTAAGAAGAGCTCATGTGATGTGCGTGTACGTGACTCCAGCTTATACCGTATTTGCTCGATTATAAGACGACCCTGATTATAAGACGACCCCCCAAACTTTGTATATTCCTTTAGGAAAAAAACTAAAAGCCTGAATATAAGACTACCCTATAGGAAAAAAAAGTTTAACTTGTATATATGTAAATAGCTTTTTAATATTTAATAAAAAAGTGATATTATACAAATACATTTCTTGTTTTTATTTCCTTTTATGTGTCAATGCGGCCTCTCTCCGCTCCCCCCCCCCAGCGTTGTCTCTTTCTCTTTCCACCTCCCTCGTCTCTTCCCCCTCCCCTTGTCTCTCTCTATCCCCCCTCCCCTTTTCTCTTCCCCCTCCCTCCCATTGTCTGTCTCCCCCCTCCCTCCCCTTGTCTGTGTGTGTGTGTGTCTCCCCCCTCCCCCTCACCTTGTTTCTTTCCCTGGTGGATAATGGGGGCAGACGTGCAGACATCCTCCATGCTGCCCGACACCTCTGTCTATTATGACGGACAGCTGGACAGCTGCAGACATCCCCCAGCTGCCCGATTCTCCTGGTGGCTAGCAGGACCCGGCTTCATCGTAGAAGTCCCGGCGGTCGTGCCGGGCGGCAGCAGGGGAGGTCTGTGCTCATCGCGCAAACATTCCCCTGCTGTTAGAGAGGGGGATCCAGGTCTCCTGCAGCTCTGCGGGTGACCTGGATCCCAGTCTTATAGTCTGACCTCGATTTGAGGTCAGATTATAAGACAACCTCAAATGTAAGACGAGGGGTATTTTTCAGAGCATTTGCCTCGTCTTATGCTGCACTGGCCAATCACAGCCATGCCATTCGTAGGCATGGCTGTGATGGCTTCTAAGGGCAAACAAATCAAACGCTTGTTGATTGGCTGCCCTGCAGCCTTTCAAAACGCGCCATTAAATTGCCGAAACCCGAACTCCAACCTGAACATACAGTGAAATGTCCGTGTTCGGGTCCGGGTCCAAAAACCTTAATGTTCGGTACGAACCCGAACAGTGCGGTCCGGGTTCGCTCAACACTAACTGTGATCTCTTCCCAAGGCTATTTAGGAATGGGTAGGGGTTGAAAAAGTCTGGAGCTTCTGGTGCGAACGTGCACAAGTGTGACATGAGCGGACATAGTGTTTGATGTCTAGAAGGTGCAGGATGCAAGGTCTATGGTTTTCTTTACACCTCCATGTCCAGCAAGAACATGGTCGTGTACTTCATGGAGGACCTATTTCTTGGCTTCGTTTGGTACATAAATGAGATGGTAAGCCATTCTCGGACCATAAGGTGGGTATGTTGGTCTGTCTTTGGCTGTGCCTTCATATCTCTGTTTTGAGAGAAAAATTGCTTGCTAGAAAGTGGATTGGTTGGAGGATAGTATCTTGGCTTGGAGTAGGTTCTTCTATGAGTCTTACAACCTGGACAGGACGTCTGCCTTCACATTGCGAGGACCTTAACGATATGTGCATTTGAAAACAGGTAAAAAAAAAGAGAGCCCATTTGGTCTGCAATGGACATTTTGTTGTTCAGAGATACTCCAGGTCATGGTAATCAGTGTATATTTTGATGGGATGGATGGTCCATTCTAGAAGACGTAGGGCCCATTTGATGGATAGTAGTTCACGATCACCCACACTGTAGTTTTCCTCTGTGGGGGTTATCCTTTTTGAAAAAAAGAGACTCGGTGAAGCAGGTGTTTCTTTTCGTCTCTTTTGGGAGAAGAAAGCTCCAACTGCATTTTTTGATGCATCTACTTCAAGGATGCCCTTGGAGGATATGTGAGGTTCGAATTGGCTTAACCACATATTCCCATCATGAGGAAAAAAGGGAAGAATGAACGAGGTCTAGACATAGATTCTCTTTATAATCGGTTCCTTGTTAGGGTCAAGGGTATTGTTTCTTTTGTGACAGGACCAGACTGTATGGGGTTCCCATCCACTAGATGAACGGTCATTGGGTGGTCCTTGTTGTGTGTTGGCAGGTGTAAGGAACCGGCTAAATTGATGTCAATGAAGCTGGCACTGTCACCAGAGTCAATCATCGCTCTCTGAGATGTCTTCTTATTTCTCCACTGTAAGGAGACAGGGACAGGGGTGTGTGGAGCTAAGAGCTCCTCCAAAACACTGGTGCATAGTGGCGGCCAATATACGACATTTGTGAACTCCATGGCCAGTACCACAGCAATACATGCATAGGGTAGCACTTTGTCTCCTACATTTTACACAACCTTTTGTAGTCTGTTCTGCATCAGTTCTTCTGGGGTAAAGGAGACATGTGTGCAGGTGGTTGAGGAGCCGAATAGGTCCAAGGAGGAGAAAAAGAAGGTAGGGTCTCCCTCAATGTGGCGTTCACATTATCTCTGGTCAATTTGTGTGACAAGCATGATTGTCTCTTCCAAGGTGCCATGAAGACCGACTCATATGAGTTCATCCTTGCGGATCTCGGAGAGACCGAAACAAAACTAGTGGAGAAGCGCTGGTTCATTCCATTGTGTTTTGGCTGCTATTCCACGAAACTCGGCCATATACTCCTCTACTGTGCAACTGCCATGTCTTAGTATTCTGAAACTGGATTCAGTGGTTGTGGTATGGTGGGGGTCCTCATAAAGCACATCTGTTGTTTGGCAAAAGGTCTGCCAGCCTGGGCAGAGGGATTATCTGTTTGCAGTAAATGTTGGGCCCACGACATCGTGTTTCTGGTCAGTAAGGATGGTAGTACTGACTCTTACGAAGTCTGTTGCATATGTCCCAGGCTTGAGACCAAACAGTAGTTCACAGGACGTCAAAAAGGTGTGATATTGGCTGTGATCACCGCTAAATCTCTAAGGAAGCTTGACTGCTACTTCTATTTGTAATTCTTGTACCTGCGTTTGTAGAACCTGTTGATGTCCCTGAAAACCTTGCACATTGTGTGTCAGGATGGTGATTTGATGGGTAAGTGCCTGTATAGCCTTCAATATCCCTGCAGGCTCCATTCTTTGGCTTGTTAATTTTGTCAGGTCTGACAAACGTAGCACAGCGAAGCTCCAATAATATAAACCAAGTTACACAAGGGATAGACAAAAGTGTGGTCAAAAAGGGAGTCCAAATGTTTAGGACTGCCAGATAAGGTTTGTGAGGAGGCGTTAAGCCAAAGTCAGGGTAGGAGAGTCCAAGGAGTCAAAGCCGGGAAATCAGATAGTATAGTTAATATGCAATAACCACAGGTATAAGGACAAGCACAACATGGTACTAGCTTAAGAATAAACAAGCATGGAATGACAAGTGAGCAGACGATAAATAGGGAGTCTGAACCATAACCCCTCTCACCAATAGCAAGTACCTCCCTTTACTGGAATGTTGAATAGGAGGTGTGCCTAGAAGCCACTGCCTACCGCTTTCCTTCTTACCTGTATCTCCATTGAGGCAACCATGCCTCTGCATACAAAGACACCACCCCCCCCCCCCCCCCCACCCCCCACGCCAGTTGTAGAAAGATGCAAGCCAACTAAGCGGCCTAGTCCCAGATTGTGTTGCTGTATCAATGGAAGATGGAGCTCCGGAGGTAAGCACCACAGGTAGGGGGACTCGTTGACTTGGGAAAGGAGGCCCTGGAGCCTGACACTGAGTAAATTGACTTATGCTAACTTTCCTTTTGTATACAATGTATTGAGTTCTTTGTGTCCTTCCCACCCCGTTTTCCTATATATAACTTGGTCTTCCTTGAAATAAAGTGAGAATTCTTCACCAAAAGTTTGCTAAGTTTTGTATATTTATACACATATACCCACAGTTCATTTTTTTAATGCAGATTACTTTGGTTATGTTGATAAAATACAGTAATTATTTTATCTGGAAGAACTGCCAGGTTCTCTTTGCGTATTAATGTTGTTGGTAGGTGCAGGGGAGATGGTTTTGTATGGTTCAGAACCCTGATGAAGTCCGCTGGCTTTACCTCTCTCCCGACGGAGCGTGTTGCTCTGTCCCTGTCTGCGGTCGTGGAGATCTATTTCAGATTACTTTCAGCTGATTCACCTGCCTTTACATTCGGAATCTGTTTGTGAACTATTAACATTAAATATTTCTATTTGGGAATCTGCCTTGATATGTATGGGGCTTCCTTTAATGGACAAATTAACAGTGGCATATTAATGGACAAATTATCAGTGGCATATTAATGGCCAATTATCAGTGGCATATTAATGGCCAATTATCAGTGGCATATTAATGGACAAATTATCAGTGGCATATTAATGGCCAATTATCAGTGGCTTATTAATGGTCACATTATCAGTGGCATATTAATGGTCAAATTATCAGTGGCATATTAATGGTCAAATTATCAGTGGCATATTAATGGTCAATTATCAGTGGCTTATTAATGGTCAAATTATCAGTGGCATATTAATGGTCAAATTATCAGTGGCATATTAATGGCCAATTATCAGTGGCATATTAATGGTCAATTATCAGTGGCATATTAATGGTCAAATTATCAGTGGCATATTAATGGTCAAATTATCAGTGGCATATTAATGGTCAAATTATCAGTGGCATATTAATGGCCAATTATCAGTGGCTTATTAATGGTCAAATTATCAGTGGCATATTAATGTATAAACTGTACATTTTACAGAGGAGGTAGTCTATAAAGAACAACTATCGATCCTCAAAGAAAGGCTGACGATAAGAAATTATCCCGAGGGCAACATAGATAGGGCTTTAAAAGAAGTTAATCAGGTTGATAGAGAGTCTTTGCTCACCTACACTCTTTTCACTTTTCACACATCCCCTGTTTTTGCACTAATATACTACACTATATTATCACTATTTTGTTTCTGTTTTCCCTCCATGTATTAATCAAGCGGATTGCTACAAAGTTTAGGGTAATCCACTTTTTTTGTATATTAAGTGTTGGTTGAAGCGCACTTTTTCATTTTTTTCTGTGTTTATTGTACTGAACCAGGAGTGAAACACTGGTTGATTGAGTTGCTGCTATTACTGTCACATTTTGGAGCAGTGCGTTTCTTGTTTTGTTCTGTAATGTATAAAACTAACACTGGCATATTAATAAGAAAATTATTAGTGGCATATTAATGGACACACTATTAGTGGCATATTAATGTACAAATTATCAGTGGCTTATTAATGCACAAATTATCAGTGGCATATTGATGTACAAATTATCAGTTGCATATGAATGGACAACTTATAGGTGGCATGTTAATGGATAAATTATCAGTGGAATATTAATGGACAAATTATCAGTGGCATATCAATGGTCAAATTATCAGTGGCATATTAATGGATAAACTAACACTGGCATATTAATGAGAACATGATCAGTGGCATACTAATGGACAATTTATCAGTGGCATATTAATGGTAAAATTATCAGTGGCATATTAATGAGAAAAATATCAGTAGCATATTCATGACCAAATTATCAATGGCATATTAATTAATAAACGAACACTGGCATATTAATGAGCAAATTATAAGTGACATATTAATGGAAAATTCAACAGTGGCAAATTAATGGTAAAATTATCAGTGGCATGTTAATGGTCAAATTGTCAGTGACATATTAATGAGCAAATTATTAGTAGCAAATTATTGGACAAATTATCAGTGGCATATTAATTGTCAAATTATCAGTGGCATATTAATGGATAAACTAACACTGGCATATTAATGAGAAAATGATCAGAGGCATATTAATGGACACTTTATCAGTGGCATATTAATGGTTAAAATATCAGTAGCTTATTAATGGATAAACTAACAATAACATATTAATGAGAAAATGATCAGTATCATATTCATGGCCAAATTATCAATGGCAAATTAATGGATAAACTAACACTAACATATTAATGAGCAAATTATCAGTGACATATTAATGGTCAAATTATCAGTGTTATATTAATGGATAAACTAACACTGACTGTGTCATATTAAGTCTTGGATGTGCAATTCAGGTAATGAGGCAGCAATACAGGTGATGGGCCATGTCCTGGGGTTTATTTAAATCATTGGCATGATATACAAAGACCTGGATAAAATGACTTTTGGAGGGTAGGGAGATGGGGAGGAGGCAGAATGTTTCTCAGTAAAGGGCTCTGACATGTCTTTTATTAGACCCGGGCCCTATCTTATAAGCAGGATAGCCATCTGTTCACCTGTTTAAAATGCCAACACCACAGTCATAGTTGCCAATATGGGTAATGTTTACAGGGACACATTCCACATGTTGTAAAAAGAGCGTGAAAAGTGCAGCCCGGCAGTATGTAGGATGTATATACACACACACACACAATCCAATTCATGTAAAGTGCAGCCTGGCAGTATGTAGGATGTATATACACACAGACACACAATCCAATTCATGTAAAGTGCAGCCCGGCAGTATGTAGGATGTATATACACACAGACACAATCCAATTCATGTAAAGTGCAGCCTGGCAGTATGTAGGATGTATATACACACACACAATCCAATTCATGTAAAGTGCAGCCTGGCAGTATGTAGGATGTATATACACACACACACACAATCCAATTCATGTAAAGTGCAGCCCGGCAGTATGTAGGATGTATATACACACACACAATCCAATTCATGTAAAGTGCAGCCCGGCAGTATGTAGGATGTATATACACACACACACACAATCCAATTCATGTAAAGTGCAGCGCGGCAGTATGTAGGATGTATATACACAGACACACAATCCAATTCATGTAAAGTGCAGCGCGGCATTATGTAGGATGTATATACACACACACACAATCCAATTCATGTACAGTGAAGCCCGGCAGTATGTAGGACGTATATACACACACACAATCCAATTCATGTACAGTGCAGCCCGGCAGTATGTAGGATGTATATACACACACAATCCAATTCATGTAAAGTGCAGCCCGGCAGTATGTAGGATGTATATATACACACACAGACACAATCCATTTCATGTAAAGTGCAGCCCGGCAGTATGTAGGATGTATATACACACACACACAATCCAATTCATGTAAAGTGCAGCCCGGCAGTATGTAGGATGTATACACACACACACAATCCAATTCATGTAAAGTGCAGCCCGGCAGTATGTATGATGTATATACACACACACACAATCCAATTCATGTAAAGTGCAGCCCGGCAGTATGTAGGATGTATACACACACACACACACACACAATCCAATTCATGTAAAGTGCAGCCCGTCAGTATGAAGGATGTATATACAAACAGACACAATCCAATTCATGTAAAGTGCAGCCTGGCAGTATGTAGGATGGATATACACACACAGACACAATCCAATTCATGTAAAATGCAGCCCGGCAGTATGTCGGATGTATATACACACACACAATCCAATTCATGTAAAGTGCAGTCTGGCTGTATGTAGGATGTATACACACAGACACAATCCAATTCATGTAAAGTGCAGCCCGGCATTATGTAGGATGTATATACACACACACACAATCCAATTCATGTACAGTGAAGCCCGGCAGTATGTAGGACGTATATACACACACACAATCCAATTCATGTACAGTGCAGCCCGGCAGTATGTAGGATGTATATACACACACAATCCAATTCATGTAAAGTGCAGCCCGGCAGTATGTAGGATGTACATATACACACACAGACACAATCCATTTCATGTAAAGTGCAGCCCGGCAGTATGTAGGATGTATATACACACACACACAATCCAATTCATGTAAAGCGCAGCCTGGCAGTATGTAGGATGTATATACACACACACAATCCAATTCATGTAAAGCGCAGCCTGGCAGTATGTAGGATGTATATACACACAGACACACAATCCAAATGCAAAGTAAAATCTCACTATATAATCCATAATATGGAATTAGATGCATTTAGTCCCCTGTATTTATTGATGGTGTGCCAAGCAGGATAACATAAATACTATTTGTATATCTGTGGGTGTGTGGAATCACACAGGCATGCCTACTTGCTGGGGCACATGACACAGACATGCCTCCTTGCTGGGGAACATGACACAGGCATGCCTCCTTGCTGGGGAACATGACACAGGCATGCCTCCTTGCTGGGTCATATCACACAGGCATGCCTCCTTGCTGGGGCACATGACACAGGCATGCCTCCTTGCTGGGGAACATGACACAGGCATTCCTTGCTGGGTCATATCACACAGGCATGCCTCCTTGCTGGGGCACATGACACTGGCATGCCTCCTTCCTGGGGCACATCACACAGGCATGCCTCCTTGCTGGGTCACATGACACAGGCATGCCTCCTTGCTGGGTCACATTACACAGGCATGCCTCCTTGCTGGGTCACATTACACAGGCATGCCTCCTTCCTGGGGCACATCACACAGGCATGCCTCCTTGCTGGGTCACATGACATGTAAGGCAGGCCTCCTTGCTGGGGCACATCACACATGACATGTCAGGCATGCCTCCTTGCTGGGGCACATCACACAGGCATGCCTCCTTGCTGGGGCAGATGACACAGGCATGCCTCCTTGCTGGGGCACATGACACAGGCATGCCTCCTTGCTGGGGAACATGACACAGGCATGCCTCCTTGCTGGGTCATATCACACAGACATGCCTCCTTGCTGGGGCACATGACACAGGCATGCCTCCTTCCTGGGGCACATCACACAGGCATGCCTCCTTGCTGGGGCACATCACACAGGCATGCCTCCTTCCTGGGGCACATCACACAGGCATGCCTCCTTGCTGGGTCACATGACACAGGCATCCCTCCTTGCTGGGGCACATAACACAGGCATGCCTCCTTGCTGGGGCACATCACACAGGCATGCCTCCTTGCTGGGGCACATCACACAGGCATGCCTCCTTGCTGGGGCACATCACACAGGCATGCCTCCTTGCTGGGGCACATCACACAGGCATGCCTCCTTGCTGGGGCACATCACACAGGCATGCCTCCTTGCTGGGGCACATCACACAGGCATGCCTCCTTGCTGGGGCACATCACACAGGGCATGCCTCCTTGCTGGGTCACATGACGTCAGGCAGGCCTCCTTGCTGGGGCACATCACACAGGGCATGCCTCCTTGCTGGGTCACATGACATGTCAGGCAGGCCTCCTTGCTGGGGCACATCACACATGACATATCAGGCATGCCTCCTTGCTGGGTCACATCACACAGGCATGCCTCCTTGCTGGGTCACATCACACAGGCATGCCTCCTTGCTGGTTGCACATCACACAGGCATGCCTCCTTGCTGGGGCACATCACACATGACATATCAGGCAGGCCTCCTTGCTGGGTCACATGACACAGGCATGCCTCCTTGCTGGGTCACATGACACAGGCATGCCTCCTTGCTGGGGCACATCACACATGACATATCAGGCATGCCTCCTTGCTGGGTCACATCACACAGGCATGCCTCCTTGCTGGGTCACATGACACAGGCAGGCCTCCTTGCTGGTTGCACATCACACAGGCATGCCTCCTTGCTGGGTCACATGACACAGGCAGGCCTCCTTGCTGGTTGCACATCACACAGGCAGGCCTCCTTGCTGGGTCACATGACACAGGCAGGCCTCCTTGCTGGTTGCACATCACACAGGCAGGCCTCCTTGCTGGGTCACATGACACAGGCAGGCCTCCTTGCTGGGGCACATCACACAGGGCATGCCTCCTTGCTGGGGCACATCAAACAGGCAGGCCTCCTTGCTGGTTGCACATCACACAGGCAGGCCTCCTTGCTGGGTCACATGACACAGGCAGGCCTCCTTGCTGGGGCACATCACACAGGGCATGCCTCCTTGCTGGGGCACATCAAACAGGGCATGCCTCCTTGCTGGGTCACATCACACAGGCATGCCTCCTTGCTGGGTCACATCACACAGGCATGCCTCCTTGCTGGTTGCACATCACACAGGCATGCCTCCTTGCTGGGGCACATCACACATGACATATCAGGCAGGCCTCCTTGCTGGGTCACATGACACAGGCAGGCCTCCTTGCTGGGGCACATCACACAGGCATGCCTCCTTGCTGGGGCACATCACACAGGCAGGCCTCCTTGCAGGGGCACATCACACAGGCATGCCTCCTTGCTGGGGCACATCACACAGGCATGCCTCCTTGCTGGGGCACATCACACAGGCATGCCTCCTTGCTGGGGCACATCACACAGGCATGCCTCCTTGCTGGGGCACATCACACAGGCAGGCCTCATTGCAGGGGCACATCACACAGGCATGCCTCCTTGCTGGGGCACATCACACAGGCAGGCCTCCTTGCAGGGGCACATCACACAGGCATGCCTCCTTGCTGGGTCACATCACACAGGCATGCCTCCTTGCTGGTTGCACATCACACAGGCATGCCTCCTTGCTGGGTCACATCACACAGGCAGGCCTCCTTGCTGGGTCACATGACATGTCAGGCAGGCCTCCTTGCTGGGTCACATGACACAGGCAGGCCTCCTTGCTGGGTCACATCACACAGGCAGGCCTCCTTGCAGGGGCACATCACACAGGCAGGCCTCCTTGCAGGGGCACATCACACAGGCAGGCCTCCTTGCTGGGTCACATCACACAGGCAGGCCTCCTTGCTGGGTCACATGACATATCAGGCAGGCCTCCTTGCTGGGTCACATCACACAGGCAGGCCTCCTTGCTGGGGCACATCACACAGGCAGGCCTCCTTGCTGGGGCACATCACACAGGCAGGCCTCCTTGCAGGGGCACATCACACAGGCATGCCTCCTTGCTGGGTCACATCACACAGGGCATGCCTCCTTGCTGGGTCACATCACACAGGCAGGCCTCCTTGCTGGGTCACATGACATATCAGGCAGGCCTCCTTGCTGGGTCACATCACACAGGCAGGCCTCCTTGCTGGGGCACATCACACAGGCAGGCCTCCTTGCAGGGGCACATCACACAGGCATGCCTCCTTGCTGGGGCACATCACACAGGCATGCCTACTTGCTGGGGCACATCACACAGGCAGGCCTCCTTGCTGGGGCACATCACACAGGCATGCCTCCTTGCTGGGGCACATCACACAGGCAGGCCTCCTTGCAGGGGCACATCACACAGGCATGCCTCCTTGCAGGGGCACATCACACAGGCATGCCTCCTTGCAGGGGCACATCACACAGGCATGCCTCCTTGCTGGGGCACATCACACAGGCAGGCCTCCTTGCAGGGGCACATCACACAGGCATGCCTCCTTGCTGGGTCACATCACACAGGCATGCCTCCTTGCTGGGTCACATCACACAGGCAGGCCTCCTTGCAGGGGCACATCACACAGGCATGCCTCCTTGCTGGGGCACATCACACAGGCAGGCCTCCTTGCTGGGTCACATCACACAGGCAGGCCTCCTTGCTGGGTCACATCACACAGGCATGCCTCCTTGCTGGGTCACATGACATGTCAGGCAGGCCTCCTTGCTGGGGCACATCACACATGACATATCAGACAGGCCTCCTTGCAGGGGCACATCACACAGGCATGCCTCCTTGCTGGGTCACATCACACATGACATGTCAGGCAGGCCTCCTTGCTGGGGCACATCACACATGACATATCAGGCATGCCTCCTTGCTGGGTCACATCACAGAGGCAGGCCTCCGTGCTGGGGCACATCACACAGGGCATGCCTCCTTGCTGGGTCACATCACACAGGCAGGCCTCCTTGCTGGGTCACATCACACAGGCAGGCCTCCTTGCTGGGTCACATCACACAGGGCATGCCTCCTTGCTGGGTCACATCACAAAGGCAGGCCTCCTTGCTGGGTCACATCACACAGGCAGGCCTCCTTGCTGGGTCACATGACACAGGCAGGCCTCCTTGCTGGGTCACATCACACAGGCAGGCCTCCTTGCAGGGGCACATCACACAGGCAGGCCTCCTTGCTGGGTCACATCACACAGGCAGGCCTCCTTGCTGGGTCACATGACACAGGCAGGCCTCCTTGCTGGGTCACATGACACAGGGCATGCCTCCTTGCTGGGTCACATCACACAGGGCATGCCTCCTTGCTGGGTCACATGACACAGGCATGCCTCCTTGCTGGGTCACATGACACAGGCATGCCTCCTTGCTGGGGCACATCACACAGGCATGCCTCCTTGCTGGGTCACATCACACAGGCAGGCCTCCTTGCTGGGTCACATCACACAGGCAGGCCTCCTTGCTGGGTCACATCACACAGGCAGGCCTCCTTGCAGGGGCACATCACACAGGCAGGCCTCCTTGCAGGGGCACATCACACAGGGCATGCCTCCTTGCTGGGGCACATCACACAGGCAGGCCTCCTTGCTGGGTCACATGACACAGGCATGCCTCCTTGCTGGGGCACATCACACAGGCATGCCTCCTTGCTGGGGCACATCACACAGGCAGGCCTCCTTGCTGGGTCACATCACACAGGCAGGCCTCCTTGCTGGGTCACATCACACAGGCATGCCTCCTTGCTGGGTCACATGACATGTCAGGCAGGCCTCCTTGCTGGGGCACATCACACATGACATATCAGACAGGCCTCCTTGCAGGGGCACATCACACAGGCATGCCTCCTTGCTGGGTCACATCACACATGACATGTCAGGCAGGCCTCCTTGCTGGGGCACATCACACATGACATATCAGGCATGCCTCCTTGCTGGGTCACATCACAGAGGCAGGCCTCCGTGCTGGGGCACATCACACAGGGCATGCCTCCTTGCTGGGTCACATCACACAGGCAGGCCTCCTTGCTGGGTCACATCACACAGGCAGGCCTCCTTGCTGGGTCACATCACACAGGGCATGCCTCCTTGCTGGGTCACATCACAAAGGCAGGCCTCCTTGCTGGGTCACATCACACAGGCAGGCCTCCTTGCTGGGTCACATGACACAGGCAGGCCTCCTTGCTGGGTCACATCACACAGGCAGGCCTCCTTGCAGGGGCACATCACACAGGCAGGCCTCCTTGCTGGGTCACATCACACAGGCAGGCCTCCTTGCTGGGTCACATGACACAGGCAGGCCTCCTTGCTGGGTCACATGACACAGGGCATGCCTCCTTGCTGGGTCACATCACACAGGGCATGCCTCCTTGCTGGGTCACATGACACAGGCATGCCTCCTTGCTGGGGCACATCACACAGGCATGCCTCCTTGCTGGGTCACATCACACAGGCAGGCCTCCTTGCTGGGTCACATCACACAGGCAGGCCTCCTTGCTGGGTCACATCACACAGGCAGGCCTCCTTGCAGGGGCACATCACACAGGGCATGCCTCCTTGCTGGGGCACATCACACAGGCAGGCCTCCTTGCTGGGTCACATGACACAGGCATGCCTCCTTGCTGGGTCACATCACACAGGGCATGCCTCCTTGCTGGGTCACATCACACAGGGCATGCCTCCTTGCTGGGGCACATCACACAGGCAGGCCTCCTTGCTGGGTCACATCACACAGGCAGGCCTCCTTGCTGGGGCACATCACACAGGCAGGCCTCCTTGCTGGGTCACATCACACAGGCAGGCCTCCTTGCTGGGTCACATGACACAGGCAGGCCTCCTTGCTGGGTCACATGACACAGGCAGGCCTCCTTGCTGGGTCACATGACATGTCAGGCTCTCCAGCAGTTGTGTATCCTCAGCCACCCTGAAGGTTATCAGATAACCCAGCAGCCACTCCCCCTCTGCCCACGAAACAGCTGACCGAACCCACTGCGCTGCACGCTGGGACTTGTAGTTCGAGGGTCGTCAGCGACCGTAACTGTCTCCCATGCATTCACTACAACTCCCGTGAGCCTCCCCGCTCCCGCGCGAGACAGGAAATACGTTTTCCATGCAGCGGCTGGTCGCAGAATGGTTTTATGGCCGCTGATAGGAGTGTGATCTCTGTGATACCGGGTGAGAGAGACAGACAGAAAGCGGTGATACCGGGTGAGAGAGACAGACAGAAAGCGGTGATACCGGGGGAGAGAGACAGACAGAAAGCGGTGATACCGGGTGAGAGAGACAGACAGAAAGCGGTGATACCGGGTGAGAGAGACAGACAGAAAGCGGTGATACCGGGTGAGAGAGACAGACAGAAAGCGGTGATACCGGGTGAGAGAGACCGACAGAAAGCGGTGATACCGGGTGAGAGAGACAGACAGAAAGCGGTGATACCGGGTGAGAGAGACAGACAGAAAGCGGTGATACCGGGTGAGAGAGACAGACAGAAAGCGGTGATACCGGGTGAGAGAGACAGACAGAAAGCGGTGATACCGGGTGAGAGAGACAGAAAGCGGTGATACCGGGTGAGAGAGACAGACAGAAAGCGGTGATACCGGGTGAGAGAGACAGAAAGCGGTGATACCGGGTGAGAGAGACAGACAGAAAGCGGTGATACCGGGTGAGAGAGACAGACAGAAAGCGGTGATACCGGGTGAGAGAGACAGACAGAAAGCGGTGATACCGGGTGAGAGAGACAGAAAGCGGTGATACCGGGTGAGAGAGACAGACAGAAAGCGGTGATACCGGGTGAGAGAGACAGACAGAAAGCGGTGATACCGGGTGAGAGAGACAGACAGAAAGCGGTGATACCGGGTGAGAGAGACAGACAGAAAGCGGTGATACTGGGTGAGAGAGACAGACAGAAAGCGGTGATACCGGGTGAGAGAGACAGACAGAAAGCGGTGATACTGGGTGAGAGAGACAGACAGAAAGCAGTAATACCGGGTGAGAGAGACAGAAAGCGGTGATACCGGGGGAGAGAGACAGACAGAAAGCGGTGATACCAGGTGAGAGAGACAGACAGAAAGCGGTGATACCGGGTGAGAGAGACAGACAGAAAGCGGTGATACCGGGTGAGAGAGACAGAAAGCGGTGATACCGGGTGAGAGAGACAGAAAGCGGTGATACCGGGTGAGAGAGACAGAAAGCGGTGATACCGGGTGAGAGAGACAGAAAGCGGTGATACCGGGTGAGAGAGACAGACAGAAAGCGGTGATACCGGGTGAGAGAGACAGACAGAAAGCGGTGATACCGGGGGAGCGAGACAGACAGAAAGCGGTGATACCGGGGGAGCGAGACAGACAGAAAGCGGTGATACCGGGTGAGAGAGACAGAAAGCGGTGATACCGGGTGAGAGAGACAGACAGAAAGCGGTGATACCGGGTGAGAGAGACAGACAGAAAGCGGTGATACCGGGTGAGAGAGACAGACAGAAAGCGGTGATACCGGGTGAGAGAGACAGACAGAAAGCGGTGATACCGGGTGAGAGAGACAGACAGAAAGCGGTGATACCGGGTGAGAGAGACAGACAGAAAGCGGTGATACCGGGTGAGACAGACAGAAAGCGGTGATACCGGGTGAGAGAGACAGACAGAAAGCGGTGATACCGGGTGAGAGAGACAGACAGAAAGCGGTGATACCGGGTGAGAGAGACAGACAGAAAGCGGTGATACCGGGTGAGAGAGACAGACAGAAAGCGGTGATACCGGGTGAGAGAGACAGACAGAAAGCGGTGATACCGGGTGAGAGAGACAGACAGAAAGCGGTGATACCGGGGGAGAGAGACAGACAGAAAGCGGTGATACCGGGTGAGAGAGACAGACAGAAAGCGGTGATACCGGGTGAGAGAGACAGACAGAAAGCGGTGATACCGGGTGAGAGAGACAGACAGAAAGCGGTGATACCGGGTGAGAGAGACAGACAGAAAGCGGTGATACCGGGTGAGAGAGACAGACAGAAAGCGGTGATACCGGGTGAGAGAGACAGACAGAAAGCGGTGATACCGGGTGAGAGAGACAGACAGAAAGCGGTGATACCGGGTGAGACAGACAGAAAGCGGTGATACCGGGTGAGACAGACAGAAAGCGGTGATACCGGGTGAGAGAGACAGACAGAAAGCGGTGATACCGGGTGAGACAGACAGAAAGCGGTGATACCGGGTGAGAGAGACAGACAGAAAGCGGTGATACCGGGTGAGAGAGACAGACAGAAAGCGGTGATACCGGGTGAGACAGACAGAAAGCGGTGATACCGGGTGAGACAGACAGAAAGCGGTGATACCGGGTGAGAGAGACAGACAGAAAGCGGTGATACCGGGTGAGAGAGACAGAAAGCGGTGATACCGGGTGAGAGAGACAGACAGAAAGCGGTGATACCGGGGGAGAGAGACAGACAGAAAGCGGTGATACCGGGTGAGACAGACAGAAAGCGGTGATACCGGGTGAGAGAGACAGAAAGCGGTGATACCGGGTGAGAGAGACAGACAGAAAGCGGTGATACCGGGTGAGAGAGACAGAAAGCGGTGATACCGGGTGAGAGAGACAGACAGAAAGCGGTGATACCGGGTGAGAGAGACAGACAGAAAGCGGTGATACCGGGTGAGAGAGACAGACAGAAAGCGGTGATACCGGGTGAGAGAGACAGACAGAAAGCGGTGATACCGGGTGAGAGAGACAGACAGAAAGCGGTGATACCGGGTGAGAGAGACAGACAGAAAGCGGTGATACCGGGTGAGACAGACAGAAAGCGGTGATACCGGGTGAGAGAGACAGACAGAAAGCGGTGATACCGGGTGAGAGAGACAGACAGAAAGCGGTGATACCGGGTGAGACAGACAGAAAGCGGTGATACCGGGTGAGAGAGACAGACAGAAAGCGGTGATACCGGGTGAGAGAGACAGACAGAAAGCGGTGATACCGGGTGAGAGAGACAGACAGAAAGCGGTGATACCGGGTGAGAGAGACAGACAGAAAGCGGTGATACCGGGTGAGAGAGACAGACAGAAAGCGGTGATACCGGGGGAGAGAGACAGAAAGCGGTGATACCGGGTGAGAGAGACAGAAAGCGGTGATACCGGGTGAGAGAGACAGACAGAAAGCGGTGATACCGGGTGAGAGAGACAGACAGAAAGCGGTGATACCGGGTGAGAGAGACAGACAGAAAGCGGTGATACCGGGGGAGAGAGACAGAAAGCGGTGATACCGGGTGAGAGAGACAGACAGAAAGCGGTGATACCGGGTGAGAGAGACAGACAGAAAGCGGTGATACCGGGGGAGAGAGACAGACAGAAAGCGGTGATACCGGGTGTGAGAGACAGAAAGCGGTGATACCGGGTGAGAGAGACAGACAGAAAGCGGTGATACCGGGTGAGAGAGACAGACAGAAAGCGGTGATACCGGGTGAGAGAGACAGACAGAAAGCGGTGATACCGGGTGTGAGAGACAGAAAGCGGTGATACCGGGTGAGAGAGACAGACAGAAAGCGGTGATACCGGGTGAGAGAGACAGACAGAAAGCGGTGATACCGGGTGAGAGAGACAGACAGAAAGCGGTGATACCGGGTGAGAGAGACAGACAGAAAGCGGTGATACCGGGTGAGAGAGACAGACAGAAAGCGGTGATACCGGGGGAGAGAGACAGAAAGCGGTGATACCGGGTGAGAGAGACAGAAAGCGGTGATACCGGGTGAGAGAGACAGACAGAAAGCGGTGATACCGGGGGAGAGAGACAGACAGAAAGCGGTGATACCGGGTGAGAGAGACAGACAGAAAGCGGTGATACCGGGTGAGAGAGACAGACAGAAAGCGGTGATACCGGGTGAGAGAGACAGACAGAAAGCGGTGATACCGGGTGAGAGAGACAGACAGAAAGCGGTGATACCGGGTGAGAGAGACAGACAGAAAGCGGTGATACCGGGTGAGAGAGACAGACAGATAGCGGTGATACCGGGTGAGAGAGACAGACAGAAAGCGGTGATACCGGGTGAGAGAGACAGAAAGCGGTGATACCGGGTGAGAGAGACAGACAGAAAGCGGTGATACCGGGTGAGAGAGACAGAAAGCGGTGATACCGGGTGAGAGAGACAGACAGAAAGCGGTGATACCGGGTGAGAGAGACAGACAGAAAGCGGTGATACCGGGTGAGAGAGACAGACAGAAAGCGGTGATACCGGGTGAGAGAGACAGACAGAAAGCAGTGATACCGGGTGAGAGAGACAGACAGAAAGCGGTGATACCGGGTGAGAGAGACAGACAGAAAGCGGTGATACCGGGGGAGCGAGACAGACAGAAAGCGGTTATACCGGGTGAGAGAGACAGACAGAAAGCGGTGATACCGGGTGAGAGAGACAGACAGAAAGTGGTGATACCGGGTGAGAGAGACAGACAGAAAGCGGTGATACCGGGTGAGAGAGACAGAAAGCGGTGATACCGGGTGAGAGAGACAGAAAGCGGTGATACCGGGTGAGAGAGACAGAAAGCGGTGATACCGGGTGAGAGAGACAGAAAGCGGTGATACCGGGTGAGAGAGACAGACAGAAAGCGGTGATACCGGGTGAGAGAGACAGACAGAAAGCGGTGATACCGGGTGAGAGAGACAGACAGAAAGCGGTGATACCGGGGGAGAGAGACAGACAGAAAGCGGTGATACCGGGTGAGAGAGACAGACAGAAAGCGGTGATACCGGGTGAGAGAGACAGACAGAAAGCGGTGATACCGGGTGAGAGAGACAGAAAGCGGTGATACCGGGTGAGAGAGACAGACAGAAAGCGGTGATACCGGGTGAGAGAGACAGACAGAAAGCGGTGATACCGGGGGAGAGAGACAGACAGAAAGCGGTGATACCGGGTGAGAGAGACAGACAGAAAGCGGTGATACCGGGTGAGAGAGACAGACAGAAAGCGGTGATACCGGGTGAGAGAGACAGAAAGCGGTGATACCGGGGGAGCGAGACAGAAAGCGGTGATACCGGGTGAGAGAGACAGACAGAAAGCGGTGATACCGGGTGAGAGAGACAGAAAGCGGTGATACCGGGTGAGAGAGACAGACAGAAAGCGGTGATACCGGGTGAGAGAGACAGACAGAAAGCGGTGATACCGGGGGAGCGAGACAGACAGAAAGCGGTGATACCGGGGGAGCGAGACAGACAGAAAGCGGTGATACCGGGTGAGAGAGACAGACAGAAAGCGGTGATACCGGGGGAGCGAGACAGACAGAAAGCGGTGATACCGGGTGAGAGAGACAGAAAGCGGTGATACCGGGTGAGAGAGACAGAAAGCGGTGATACCGGGTGAGAGAGACAGAAAGCGGTGATACCGGGTGAGAGAGACAGACAGAAAGCGGTGATACCGGGTGAGAGAGACAGACAGAAAGCGGTGATACCGGGGGAGCGAGACAGACAGAAAGCGGTGATACCGGGTGAGAGAGACAGACAGAAAGCGGTGATACCGGGGGAGCGAGACAGACAGAAAGCGGTGATACCGGGTGAGAGAGACAGAAAGCGGTGATACCGGGTGAGAGAGACAGAAAGCGGTGATACCGGGTGAGAGAGACAGAAAGCGGTGATACCGGGTGAGACAGACAGAAAGCGGTGATACCGGGTGAGAGAGACAGACAGAAAGCGGTGATACCGGGTGAGAGAGACAGAAAGCGGTGATACCGGGTGAGACAGACAGAAAGCGGTGATACCGGGTGAGAGAGACAGAAAGCGGTGATACCGGGTGAGAGAGACAGAAAGCGGTGATACCGGGTGAGAGAGACAGAAAGCGGTGATACCGGGTGAGAGAGACAGAAAGCGGTGATACCAGGTGAGAGAGACAGACAGAAAGCGGTGATACCGGGTGAGAGAGACAGACAGAAAGCGGTGATACCGGGGGAGCGAGACAGACAGAAAGCGGTGATACCGGGGGAGCGAGACAGACAGAAAGCGGTGATACCGGGTGAGAGAGACAGAAAGCGGTGATACCGGGTGAGAGAGACAGACAGAAAGCGGTGATACCGGGTGAGAGAGACAGACAGAAAGCGGTGATACCGGGTGAGAGAGACAGACAGAAAGCGGTGATACCGGGTGAGAGAGACAGACAGAAAGCGGTGATACCGGGTGAGAGAGACAGACAGAAAGCGGTGATACCGGGTGAGACAGACAGAAAGCGGTGATACCGGGTGAGAGAGACAGACAGAAAGCGGTGATACCGGGTGAGAGAGACAGACAGAAAGCGGTGATACCGGGTGAGAGAGACAGACAGAAAGCGGTGATACCGGGTGAGAGAGACAGACAGAAAGCGGTGATACCGGGTGAGAGAGACAGACAGAAAGCGGTGATACCGGGTGAGAGAGACAGACAGAAAGCGGTGATACCGGGGGAGAGAGACAGACAGAAAGCGGTGATACCGGGTGAGAGAGACAGACAGAAAGCGGTGATACCGGGTGAGAGAGACAGACAGAAAGCGGTGATACCGGGTGAGAGAGACAGACAGAAAGCGGTGATACCGGGTGAGAGAGACAGACAGAAAGCGGTGATACCGGGTGAGAGAGACAGACAGAAAGCGGTGATACCGGGTGAGAGAGACAGACAGAAAGCGGTGATACCGGGTGAGACAGACAGAAAGCGGTGATACCGGGTGAGACAGACAGAAAGCGGTGATACCGGGTGAGAGAGACAGACAGAAAGCGGTGATACCGGGTGAGACAGACAGAAAGCGGTGATACCGGGTGAGAGAGACAGACAGAAAGCGGTGATACCGGGTGAGAGAGACAGACAGAAAGCGGTGATACCGGGTGAGACAGACAGAAAGCGGTGATACCGGGTGAGAGAGACAGACAGAAAGCGGTGATACCGGGTGAGAGAGACAGACAGAAAGCGGTGATACCGGGTGAGACAGACAGAAAGCGGTGATACCGGGTGAGACAGACAGAAAGCGGTGATACCGGGTGAGAGAGACAGACAGAAAGCGGTGATACCGGGTGAGAGAGACAGAAAGCGGTGATACCGGGTGAGAGAGACAGACAGAAAGCGGTGATACCGGGGGAGAGAGACAGACAGAAAGCGGTGATACCGGGTGAGACAGACAGAAAGCGGTGATACCGGGTGAGAGAGACAGAAAGCGGTGATACCGGGTGAGAGAGACAGACAGAAAGCGGTGATACCGGGTGAGAGAGACAGAAAGCGGTGATACCGGGTGAGAGAGACAGACAGAAAGCGGTGATACCGGGTGAGAGAGACAGACAGAAAGCGGTGATACCGGGTGAGAGAGACAGACAGAAAGCGGTGATACCGGGTGAGAGAGACAGACAGAAAGCGGTGATACCGGGTGAGAGAGACAGACAGAAAGCGGTGATACCGGGTGAGAGAGACAGACAGAAAGCGGTGATACCGGGTGAGACAGACAGAAAGCGGTGATACCGGGTGAGAGAGACAGACAGAAAGCGGTGATACCGGGTGAGAGAGACAGACAGAAAGCGGTGATACCGGGTGAGACAGACAGAAAGCGGTGATACCGGGTGAGAGAGACAGACAGAAAGCGGTGATACCGGGTGAGAGAGACAGACAGAAAGCGGTGATACCGGGTGAGAGAGACAGACAGAAAGCGGTGATACCGGGTGAGAGAGACAGACAGAAAGCGGTGATACCGGGTGAGAGAGACAGACAGAAAGCGGTGATACCGGGGGAGAGAGACAGAAAGCGGTGATACCGGGTGAGAGAGACAGAAAGCGGTGATACCGGGTGAGAGAGACAGACAGAAAGCGGTGATACCGGGTGAGAGAGACAGACAGAAAGCGGTGATACCGGGTGAGAGAGACAGACAGAAAGCGGTGATACCGGGGGAGAGAGACAGAAAGCGGTGATACCGGGTGAGAGAGACAGACAGAAAGCGGTGATACCGGGGGAGAGAGACAGAAAGCGGTGATACCGGGTGAGAGAGACAGACAGAAAGCGGTGATACCGGGTGAGAGAGACAGACAGAAAGCGGTGATACCGGGGGAGAGAGACAGACAGAAAGCGGTGATACCGGGTGTGAGAGACAGAAAGCGGTGATACCGGGTGAGAGAGACAGACAGAAAGCGGTGATACCGGGTGAGAGAGACAGACAGAAAGCGGTGATACCGGGTGAGAGAGACAGACAGAAAGCGGTGATACCGGGTGTGAGAGACAGAAAGCGGTGATACCGGGTGAGAGAGACAGACAGAAAGCGGTGATACCGGGTGAGAGAGACAGACAGAAAGCGGTGATACCGGGTGAGAGAGACAGACAGAAAGCGGTGATACCGGGTGAGAGAGACAGACAGAAAGCGGTGATACCGGGTGAGAGAGACAGACAGAAAGCGGTGATACCGGGGGAGAGAGACAGAAAGCGGTGATACCGGGTGAGAGAGACAGAAAGCGGTGATACCGGGTGAGAGAGACAGACAGAAAGCGGTGATACCGGGGGAGAGAGACAGACAGAAAGCGGTGATACCGGGTGAGAGAGACAGACAGAAAGCGGTGATACCGGGTGAGAGAGACAGACAGAAAGCGGTGATACCGGGTGAGAGAGACAGACAGAAAGCGGTGATACCGGGTGAGAGAGACAGACAGAAAGCGGTGATACCGGGTGAGAGAGACAGACAGATAGCGGTGATACCGGGTGAGAGAGACAGACAGAAAGCGGTGATACCGGGTGAGAGAGACAGAAAGCGGTGATACCGGGTGAGAGAGACAGACAGAAAGCGGTGATACCGGGTGAGAGAGACAGAAAGCGGTGATACCGGGTGAGAGAGACAGACAGAAAGCGGTGATACCGGGTGAGAGAGACAGACAGAAAGCGGTGATACCGGGTGAGAGAGACAGACAGAAAGCGGTGATACCGGGTGAGAGAGACAGACAGAAAGCGGTGATACCGGGTGAGAGAGACAGACAGAAAGCGGTGATACCGGGTGAGAGAGACAGACAGAAAGCGGTGATACCGGGGGAGCGAGACAGACAGAAAGCGGTTATACCGGGTGAGAGAGACAGACAGAAAGCGGTGATACCGGGTGAGAGAGACAGACAGAAAGCGGTGATACCGGGTGAGAGAGACAGACAGAAAGCGGTGATACCGGGTGAGAGAGACAGAAAGCGGTGATACCGGGTGAGAGAGACAGAAAGCGGTGATACCGGGTGAGAGAGACAGAAAGCGGTGATACCGGGTGAGAGAGACAGAAAGCGGTGATACCGGGTGAGAGAGACAGACAGAAAGCGGTGATACCGGGTGAGAGAGACAGACAGAAAGCGGTGATACCGGGTGAGAGAGACAGACAGAAAGCGGTGATACCGGGGGAGAGAGACAGACAGAAAGCGGTGATACCGGGTGAGAGAGACAGACAGAAAGCGGTGATACCGGGTGAGAGAGACAGACAGAAAGCGGTGATACCGGGTGAGAGAGACAGAAAGCGGTGATACCGGGTGAGAGAGACAGACAGAAAGCGGTGATACCGGGTGAGAGAGACAGACAGAAAGCGGTGATACCGGGGGAGAGAGACAGACAGAAAGCGGTGATACCGGGTGAGAGAGACAGACAGAAAGCGGTGATACCGGGTGAGAGAGACAGAAAGCGGTGATACCGGGGGAGCGAGACAGAAAGCGGTGATACCGGGTGAGAGAGACAGACAGAAAGCGGTGATACCGGGTGAGAGAGACAGAAAGCGGTGATACCGGGTGAGAGAGACAGACAGAAAGCGGTGATACCGGGTGAGAGAGACAGACAGAAAGCGGTGATACCGGGGGAGCGAGACAGACAGAAAGCGGTGATACCGGGGGAGCGAGACAGACAGAAAGCGGTGATACCGGGTGAGAGAGACAGACAGAAAGCGGTGATACCGGGGGAGCGAGACAGACAGAAAGCGGTGATACCGGGTGAGAGAGACAGAAAGCGGTGATACCGGGTGAGAGAGACAGAAAGCGGTGATACCGGGTGAGAGAGACAGACAGAAAGCGGTGATACCGGGTGAGAGAGACAGACAGAAAGCGGTGATACCGGGGGAGCGAGACAGACAGAAAGCGGTGATACCGGGTGAGAGAGACAGACAGAAAGCGGTGATACCGGGGGAGCGAGACAGACAGAAAGCGGTGATACCGGGTGAGAGAGACAGAAAGCGGTGATACCGGGTGAGAGAGACAGAAAGCGGTGATACCGGGTGAGAGAGACAGAAAGCGGTGATACCGGGTGAGAGAGACAGACAGAAAGCGGTGATACCGGGTGAGAGAGACAGACAGAAAGCGGTGATACCGGGGGAGCGAGACAGAAAGCGGTGATACCGGGTGAGAGAGACAGACAGAAAGCGGTGATACCGGGGGAGAGAGACAGACAGAAAGCGGTGATACCGGGTGAGAGAGACAGACAGAAAGCTGTGATACCGGGTGAGAGAGACAGACAGAAAGCGGTGATACCGGGTGAGAGAGACAGAAAGCGGTGATACCGGGTGAGAGAGACAGACAGAAAGCGGTGATACCGGGTGAGAGAGACAGACAGAAAGCGGTGATACCGGGTGAGTGAGACAGACAGAAAGCGGTGATACCGGGTGAGAGAGACAGACAGAAAGCGGTGATACCGGGGGAGCGAGACAGACAGAAAGCGGTGATACCGGGTGAGAGAGACAGACAGAAAGCGGTGATACCGGGTGAGAGAGACAGACAGAAAGCGGTGATACCGGGTGAGAGAGACAGACAGAAAGCGGTGATACCGGGTGAGAGAGACAGAAAGCGGTGATACCGGGGGAGCGAGACAGACAGAAAGCGGTGATACCGGGTGAGGGAGACAGACAGAAAGCGGTGATACCGGGGGAGCGAGACAGACAGAAAGCGGTGATACCGGGTGAGAGAGACAGACAGAAAGCGGTGATACCGGTGAGAGAGACAGACAGAAAGCGGTGATACCGGGTGAGAGAGACAGACAGAAAGCGGTGATACCGGGTGAGAGAGACAGACAGAAAGCGGTGATACCGGGTGAGAGAGACAGACAGAAAGCGGTGATACCGGGTGAGAGAGACAGACAGAAAGCGGTGATACCGGGTGAGAGAGACAGACAGAAAACGGTGATACCGGGTGAGAGAGACAGACAGAAAGCGGTGATACCGGGGGAGCGAGACAGACAGAAAGTGGTGATACCGGGTGAGAGAGACAGACAGAAAGCGGTGATACCGGGTGAGAGAGACAGACAGAAAGCGGTGATACCGGGTGAGAGAGACAGACAGAAAGTGGTGATACCGGGTGAGACAGACAGAAAGCGGTGATACCGGGGGAGTGAGAGAGACAGAAAGCGGTGATACCGGGTGAGAGAGACAGACAGAAAGCGGTGATACCGGGGGAGAGAGACAGACAGAAAGCGGTGATACCGGGTGAGAGAGACAGACAGAAAGCGGTGATACCGGGTGAGAGAGACAGACAGAAAGCGGTGATACCGGGTGAGAGAGACAGACAGAAAGCGGTGATACCGGGTGAGAGAGACAGACAGAAAGCGGTGATACCGGGGGAGCGAGACAGACAGAAAGCGGTGATACCGGGGGAGTGAGACAGACAGAAAGCGGTGATACCGGGGGAGAGAGACAGACAGAAAGCGGTGATACCGGGTGAGAGAGACAGACAGAAAGCGGTGATACCGGGTGAGAGAGACAGACAGAAAGCGGTGATACCGGGTGAGAGAGACAGAAAGCTGCCTATAAAGCATGCTGTATGTACCCTCTGCCAGTCATACTCTGACCTCCAGGCTGCCACATACCCCTGCAGCGGAGAGGGTGCTGGGTACTGGGTCTGTAATGCTCTTTTATTTACCTAGCCCAGATCTTATAGCAAACTGTGTTTCTCCCTTTATTTTAGTGATCTGTTACACAAGCTGCGATCCCACCCCCAGCAGCAATGGACGACTTACAGGATCTGCGTGTTAAAGGTATGTAATGCATTGCTTCTACCATATAACTGAGACAGGAGATGTCTCCAAGAATAGGCGCTAACCCCGGGGGGTATGGTGACCACATTTAAATGTATTAACTTATATGTGCAACAGGAGAGCACAGACAGTACTGACTTATATGTGCAACAGGGTAGCACAGACAGTACTGACTTACATGTGCAACAGGAGAGCACAGACAGTACTGACTTACATGTGCAACAGGAGAGTACAGACATTACTGACTTACATGTGCAACAGGAGGGTACCGACAGTACTTACTTACATGTGCAACAGGAGAGCACAGAGAGTACTGACTTATATGTGTAACAGGAGAGTACAGACATTACTGACTTACATGTGCAACAGGAGAGTACAGACATTACTGACTTACATGTGCAACAGGAGAGTACAGACATTACTGACTTACATGTGCAACAGGAGAGCACAGACAGTACTGACTTACATGTGCAACAGGAGAGCACAGACAGTACTGACTTACATGTGCAACAGGAGAGCACAGAGAGTACTGACTTACATGTGCAACAGGAGGGCACAGACAGTACTGACTTACATGTGCAACAGGAGAGCACAGACAGTACTGACTTACATGTGCAACAGGAGAGCACAGACAGTACTGACTTACATGTGCAACAGACATTACTGACTTACATGTGCAACAGAAGAGCACAGACAGTACTGACTTACATGTGCAACAGGAGAGCACAGACAGTACTGACTTACATGTGCAACAGGAGAGCACAGACAGTACTGACTTACATGTGCAACAGGAGGGTACAGACAGTACTGACTTACATGTGCAACAGGAGAGCACAGACAGTACTGACTTACATGTGCAACAGGAGAGCACAGACAGTACTGACTTACATGTGCAACAGGAGGGCACAGACAGTACTGACTTACATGTGCAACAGGAGAGCACAGACAGTACTGACTTACATGTGCAACAGGAGAGCACAGACAGTACTGACTTACATGTGCAACAGACATTACTGACTTACATGTGCAACAGAAGAGCACAGACATTACTGACTTACATGTGCAACAGAAGAGCACAGACATTACTGACTAACGTGCAACAGAGGAGCACAGACAGTACTGACTTACATGTGCAACAGGAGAGCACAGACATTACTGACTTACATGTGCAACAGGAGAGCACAGACATTACTGACTTACATGTGCAACAGGAGGGCACAGACAGTACTGACTTACATGTGCAACAGGAGGGCACAGACAGTACTGACTTACATGTGCAACAGGAGGGCACAGACAGTACTGACTTACATGTGCAACAGGAGGGCACAGACAGTACTGACTTACATGTGCAACAGGAGGGCACAGACAGTACTGACTTACATGTGCAACAGGAGAGCACAGACAGTACTGACTTACATGTGCAACAGGAGGGCACAGACAGTACTGACTTACATGTGCAACAGGAGGGCACAGACAGTACTGACTTACATGTGCAACAGGAGAGCACAGACAGTACTGACTTACATGTGCAACAGAAGAGCACAGACATTACTGACTTACATGTGCAACAGGAGAGCACAGACAGTGCTGACTTACATGTGCAACAGGAGGGCACAGGCAGTACTGACTTACATGTGCAACAGGAGAGCACAGACAGTACTGACTTACATGTGCAACAGGAGAGCACAGACAGTACTGACTTACATGTGCAACAGGAGAGCACAGACAGTACTGACTTACATGTGCAACAGAAGAGCACAGACATTACTGACTTACATGTGCAACAGGAGAGCACAGACAGTGCTGACTTACATGTGCAACAGGAGAGCACAGACAGTACTGACTTACATGTGCAACAGGAGAGCACAGACAGTACTGACTTACATGTGCAACAGGAGAGCACAGACAGTACTGACTTACATGTGCAACAGGAGAGCACAGACAGTACTGACTTACATGTGCAACAGACAGTGCTGACTTACATGTGCAACAGACACTGCTGACTTACATGTGCAACAGACACTGCTGACTTACATGTGCAACAGACAGTGCTGACTTACATGTGCAACAGACAGTGCTGACTTACATGTGCAACAGACAGTGCTGACTTACATGTGCAACAGACAGTGCTGACTTACATGTGCAACAGACAGTGCTGACTTACATGTGCAACAGACAGTGCTGACTTACATGTGCAACAGACAGTACTGACTTACATGTGCAACAGGAGGGCACAGACAGTACTGACTTACATGTGCAACAGGAGAGCACAGACAGTACTGACTTACATGTGCAACAGGAGAGCACAGACAGTACTGACTTACATGTGCAACAGACATTACTGACTTACATGTGCAACAGAAGAGCACAGACATTACTGACTTACATGTGCAACAGAAGAGCACAGACATTACTGACTAACATGTGCAACAGAGGAGCACAGACAGTACTGACTTACATGTGCAACAGGAGAGCACAGACATTACTGACTTACATGTGCAACAGGAGAGCACAGACATTACTGACTAACATGTGCAACAGAGGAGCACAGACATTACTGACTTACATGTGCAACAGGAGGGCACAGACAGTACTGACTTACATGTGCAACAGGAGGGCACAGACAGTACTGACTTACATGTGCAACAGGAGGGCACAGACAGTACTGACTTACATGTGCAACAGGAGGGCACAGACAGTACTGACTTACATGTGCAACAGGAGGGCACAGACAGTACTGACTTACATGTGCAACAGGAGAGCACAGACAGTACTGACTTACATGTGCAACAGGAGGGCACAGACAGTACTGACTTACATGTGCAACAGGAGGGCACAGACAGTACTGACTTACATGTGCAACAGGAGAGCACAGACAGTACTGACTTACATGTGCAACAGAAGAGCACAGACATTACTGACTTACATGTGCAACAGGAGAGCACAGACAGTGCTGACTTACATGTGCAACAGGAGGGCACAGGCAGTACTGACTTACATGTGCAACAGGAGAGCACAGACAGTACTGACTTACATGTGCAACAGGAGAGCACAGACAGTACTGACTTACATGTGCAACAGGAGAGCACAGACAGTACTGACTTACATGTGCAACAGAAGAGCACAGACATTACTGACTTACATGTGCAACAGGAGAGCACAGACAGTGCTGACTTACATGTGCAACAGGAGAGCACAGACAGTACTGACTTACATGTGCAACAGGAGAGCACAGACAGTACTGACTTACATGTGCAACAGGAGAGCACAGACAGTACTGACTTACATGTGCAACAGGAGAGCACAGACAGTACTGACTTACATGTGCAACAGACAGTGCTGACTTACATGTGCAACAGACACTGCTGACTTACATGTGCAACAGACACTGCTGACTTACATGTGCAACAGACAGTGCTGACTTACATGTGCAACAGACAGTGCTGACTTACATGTGCAACAGACAGTGCTGACTTACATGTGCAACAGACAGTGCTGACTTACATGTGCAACAGACAGTGCTGACTTACATGTGCAACAGACAGTGCTGACTTACATGTGCAACAGACAGTGCTGACTTACATGTGCAACAGACAGTGCTGACTTACATGTGCAACAGACAGTGCTGACTTACATGTGCAACAGACAGTGCTGACTTACATGTGCAACAGACAGTGCTGACTTACATGTGCAACAGACAGTGCTGACTTACATGTGCAACAGACATCCCTGGGACTGAAGAGATCTGCCTTACGCGCTTCTAGCCATGACAGGTGTGCTTAATCCTAGTCATCCTAGAGTAAGCTGGATCTCCTGTGCCAGGGATGGCTGTACGCTCTCTGTTGCACACTGTACCCCGCTGTTACCGCTGTTTTTTTGGAGTACGAGAAGCCTGCTGTGCGTCCGGTTATAACATTTTATACCACTGTGAGTGTAGCTCTGACTCTCTGTGTTCTCCAAGTGGATTAACAAATGCCCCTTTTTTGGTGTACAAGAATTTGGGTGGTGTAACTTAGATTTTATTTCAAGGTATTGCTTATACTAACAGAAAATAATTTGGGTAGGTGCCTGGGATAAGGAGGAGTCTATATGGCAATGATTTGTAATTCATGCAGCCATTCAAAATATGTTGTTCAGTTTAAATTGAAATCTGCAAACGGATGTCACAATGAGGCTCCAAGGATTATCTGTAAAACAAATCCCCATTCCATTATGTTGACGGTAACCCTGCCTTATTCTCATATATTCAACGACAGACTAAAGTCCCCATCCCTGCGGAACAACGTGTATGGTTAATGCACCCACTCAACATTACTCTATATTATTCATTTTCATCTTATCAACCAATAAGAAGAAATAAAAACAGTAAAGCGATAGAGAGGCCAGAATTATAATTGATTGTCTACATAAAATTCATCCAAAGAGATGAGCAGATGTAAAGCTTCACAGTAACGAGGGTGTAGTAGGTACTTTAAAAAAAAAATACCCACTATACCCTCGTTACTGTTAAGTAGTCCGCTTCATACAAACAAAATACATTATTAAAATATAAGTGAGGTAAATGGGAGTGAAACATTTACAACAAAAATTCCTTAGAATAAACAGAAAAGAGAACGAAAGGGAGATCAGATGTAGCAGAAAAGACAAGCGAATAACAAATAAAAAGTGATATATTATCTAAATCCACAGGTAATATTTAATTATGACTCATTGTGTGTCCGTGCTTACTGTTGGGACAGTCACAGTGTTCCATAACAGAGCCAGGGATTGACGGGTAGCCCGTGGCACTTTAGACACCAGTAAGTTGTAAATCCTTCTTGACTCCAAATGGCAATCAATCAGATTTCTCCTTGGATCAACAAGCACTAAAATTAAATATTAATGCCTATACTAACATGCATAGCCCGCTATGCTCCTGTAGTAGACTTTCTTGTTGAAGTAGATGTAAAAAAAATACACAATCTATTTATACGGATTTGATAATTTTGTGGTCTTTACATTATAAACCTGTTTTTTTTGTATTTATCTATAGTACATTTTATCTATAGTGCTTTATCTTATTTTCAAGTTACAAGATGATTATTTAATTAATGACGTATTTTGCAGAAGAACCTTCACCTTCAGCCGAGCAGGACACTGAAGACAGTAATAACTCGTGTGGAAAAATGTGCCCACGGTGGAAAAATGAAGATCTTCAAGCCGTGCCTCCCAGCAGCGGGAAAGACAACGCAATCAGTCCGGAGAAGAACACTGAGACGATTAAACGCTTGTCCACTGAAAGAACGAGGACTTTGTTGCCAAAGAGGACGTTGATCAAGAGGAGGTACATCAGTAGCGTGAAGGAGAAACAAACGGAAGGGTTTGATAGCGAATCTCAAATATTAAGGCTTGACATGTACAGTGACATTGAGAATATGGTGGCAGGTAAAATAAGTGTCCCAATTTATCAAAAACCCAAAAAGCACGTCAACCAGAAACTGTTTGTTTGTCTGGAGTGTGGGAAATGTTTTAACGGTAAATCAGGATACACTGTTCATCAGCGCACACACACCGGAGAGAAGCCATTTAAGTGCACAGAGTGTGGAAAAGGCTTTACTACCGTCTCCAATCTAAACACCCATAAACGTGTCCACACGGGAGAAAAACCCTTCAAGTGCACAGAGTGCGGACGATGCTTCAACCAGAGCTCCAAGCTTGTGAAACACCAGCGCACGCACACAGGAGAGAAGCCCTATGCCTGTTCCTGCTGCGAGAAACGCTTCAACTTGAGCTCCAACCTTGCGGTCCACTTCCGAACTCACACTGGGGAGAAGCCCTACGTGTGTGGGGAGTGCGGTAAATGCTTCAGCCAAAGCTCAGTGCTCAGCGTACACAAGCGGGTACACTTGAGAGAGAGAAAGAAAATGAATGCCGCCTGTGCCAAGGTGTTGGAAAGTACGGAGAAAATTGTCAAGAAGGTGCCACCTCCGAAGACAACCGATGCTAAGAAAGAAAGTAGTCCCTCGCCGGGCAAAGAAAGTGGGAAAGCTCCCCCATCACCAACTAGATCGAGTGATTGTACTGATGATAGCAATGTTACTGACGGTAGTAATGTAAAGAACAGTAAAGTCCCAAAGACTAAAAGGACACCCTACATATGTACTGAATGCGGGAAAAGTTTTCTCGGTAAATCGCGGTACATAGTTCATCAAAGGACTCACACCGGAGAAAAACCATTTATTTGCCCTGATTGTGGGAAAAGCTTTGTGACCAGATCAAACCTAATCACCCACCAGAGGACACACACTGGGGAGAAGCCATTCATGTGTACAGAATGTGGGCGGGGCTTCAACCAAAGTTCTAAGCTCATAAAGCACAGGCGGGTTCACACGGGAGAGAAGCCATATTCTTGCCAGGACTGCGGGAAGAGCTTCAGTTTGAGCTCAAACCTCGCCGTCCACCAAAGGACGCACACTGGAGAGAAGCCGTACGTGTGCGAGGAATGCGGTAAAAGCTTCAATCAAAGTTCCGTGCTGATCATCCATAAGCGGATACACTCGGGGGAAACGCCCTTCTCCTGCGATGAATGCGGCCTCTGCTTTAGAGACCGGGGCAAGCTTGTTAAGCATCAGAAAATTCACAGCGATTCGTAGTTTGCAAATCAACGATATCTGGACCAGTGACGGGAAGGCATCTCAAGTTGTGTGTGGCTTTGACGTCCTGGACGTATCATGTGCGAGTATTGTAACGGGTGGATAGTGATATTCCATTACAGTAATGTTTCCATGAAGCAGCCCTTGGTACAGGGCACAAAGGGGTGTCCAATAGACAGAAACAGACCTTTTATATAAGAAACTGAGGGCCTGACTCGCAAGTTGATTGTCTAGACATGACCACTCAGTCGTGTTAATTAAATGAAAGTGCTGACTTGGGACATGAGAACTGGCATTCGTGTGATATTTAAGCTCATCTAAGCATGCCATATATACATATATTAACTTATTATGTCACTGGAAGGGACTCTGTTATTCAAACATTGTCTATACTGTGAATTAAAAAAATGATGCGTACATTTATATTAGCAGAGCTGCCTGCAAATGCATAACATAGGAAAAAATGGGGGTTATGTATAATAACGTGCAATCGTCGTTTTCATATAGAACTCCCGACACGTTGCAATAACCAGGTACTTATTAACGATGAATATTTTTTTTTGCACACGGCGGAAGCGCCACTATTTGTAGCTATCGGCATGTGCGTCGTCTTTATACATAACCCCCACTGTGTTTTAAATGTACTTGGTGTCATACAGGATACACCCAAAAAAATATATAACACACATGCTTGTGTTAATTTATGTATTTTCTTGCAATTCTGCCAACACAATGTATGAATCATTATTTTTATTCCCTACAGTACCAAACAATATTTAGGCGACTGAGTCCAATTTAGAAACGGCTGACGAGGGAGAGTCGGTGACTTTTATTCACAACAACAATTTATTGCATCAGTATTTGGGATTTCTCAATCCTAACGTTACACTTGCAGTGGCTTTTTTTTTTTTTTAAGAATTTATTGGATAATTCGTATAATAAATGTGTGTTTTTCCACTTTTTATATTAATAAAAAAAACTTCCTACGTTGGAACAAGAAACCTTCTGTGGTAATTATATAATAAAACAAAAGTATCTAGAATGGCATTTTCACATGTGTACTAGACCCTTATTTATTAAGATAACCTGACTGTGAGCAAAACACCAGCTCAGGATGATATGCAGGTTGCAAGGCTGTGTCATTTTCAAACTAAATAGCTAAGGGTTTCTTTTTTTCTTTTTTTCACGAGTGAGAGAATGACCAGGAATTTAAAATTAAGCCCAAAGTAGTAGTGGCCTCAAAGGGAAGGTCTGGTTCCCAGAATGTATATTCCATATGTTAATGCATATTAAATTACTTTAAAATGCATATTTTGCCTTGCTTTAAATATAAGAAACATAGTTGAAATCATAGAAACATAGAATGTGTCGGCAGATAAGAACCATTCGGTCCATCTAGTCTGCCCAATTTTTTTTGAGTACTTTTATTAGTCCCCCTGTTCCCAGTCTTATAGATAGGATAACCTTGTGTCTATCCCACGCATGCTTAAAATCCTTGACTGTGTTTACCTCTACCACTTCTGCTGGCAGGCTATTCCATACATCCACTACCCTCTCAGTAAAGTAATACTTCCTGATATTACTTTTAAATCGTTGCCCCTCTAATTTAAGACTATGTCCTCTAGTTGTGGTAGTTTTTCTTCTTTTAAATATACTCTCTTCCTTTACTGTGTTGATTCCCTTTATGTATTTAAATGTTTCTATCATATCCCCCCCCCCCTGTTACGTCTTTCCTCCGAGCTATACGTGTTAAGATGCTTTAACCTTTCCTGGTAAGTTTCATCCTTCAACCCATGAACCAGTTTAGTAGCCCTTCTCTGAACTTTCTCCAAAGTATCAATATCCTTCTTCTGGAGATACGGTCCAGTACTGCGTACAATACTCCAAGTGAGGTCTCACCAGTGCTCTGTACAATGGCATGAGCACTTCCCTCTTCCTACTGCTAATACCTCTCCCTATGCAACCAAGCATTCTGCTAGCATTTCCTGCTGCTCTATTGCATTGCCTACCTACCTTCAAGTCCTCTGAAATTATTACTCCTAAATCCCTTTCCTCAGATGTTGAGGTTAGGACTGTACCAAATAGTCTATATTCTGCTTTTGGGTTTTTACGCCCAAGGTGCATAATCTTGCACTTGTCCACATTAAATGTCAGTTGCCATTTTTCAAGTTTAAGTTAAATTGTGAAAGTACAGAAGTTTGCAATAAATCAGGAACATATGCCCCCCTATAAGTAAAACGTTTTGGGGGGGTTTTCTGCAGGAATCAATGCAAATTATACCTATTAATTTGAATGGGATTTCCTGTTTTAGTTATGTCCTTGCTGTACAAGACCATGAAACATTAATTTCCTATCACTGTTTTTTTTCAAAGAGATACTTTCTTTATTTTATACTAATAAAGATACAGCTGGGTAACCATAACCTAATAATTCAATTATGATGGGCATTGCAGTCAGTATCATGACATTGTGATTATGATGGGCATTGCAGTCCGTATCATGGCAGTGTGATTATGATGGGCATTGCAGTCCGTATCATGGCAGTGTGATTATGATGGGCATGGCAGTCCGTATCATGGCAGTATGATTATGATGGGCATGGCAGTCGGTATTGTTAGTATGATTTTGATGGGCATTGCAGTCAGTATCAGGGCAGTGTGATTATGATGGGCATTGCAGTCAGTATCGTGGCAGTGTGATTATGATGGGCATTGCATTCAGTATCCTGGCAGTATGATTATGATGGGCATTGCAGTCAGTATCGTGGCAGTGTGATTATGATGGGCATTGCAGTCCGCATTATGGCAGTATGATTATGATGGGCATTGCAGTCAGTATCGTGGCAGTGTGATTATGATGGGCATTGCAGTCAGTATCATGGCAGTGTGATTATGATGGGCATTGCAGTCCGCATTATGGCAGTATGATTATGATGGGCATTGCAGTCAGTATCGTGGCAGTGTGATTATGATGGGCATTGCAATCAGTATCGTGGCAGTGTGATTATGATGGGCATTGCAGTCAGTATTGTGGCAGTGTGATTATGATGGGCATTGCAGTCAGTATTGTGGCAGTGTGATTATGATGGGCATTGTAGTCAGTATCAGGGCAGTGTGATTATGATGGGCATTGCAGTCAGTATCGTGGCAGTGTGATTATGATGGGCATTGCAGTCAGTATCGTGGCAGTGTGATTATGATGGGCATTGTAGTCCGTATCGTGGCAGTGTGATTATGATAGGCATTGCAGTCAGTATCATGGCAGTGTGATTATGATGGGCATTGCCGTCAGTAGCATGGCAGTATGATTGGGCATTGCAGTCAGTATTATATTAGTATGATTATGATGGGCATTTCAGTCATCATGGCACTATGCTTGGGCATTGCATTCCATATCATGGCAGTGTGATTATGATGGGCATTGCAGGCCGTATCATGGCAGTATGATTATGATGGGCATTGCAGTCTGTATTATGTTAGTATGATTATAATGAGCATTGCATCAGGCCACCAACTGTGCCTTAAAAAAAAAGATGAGAATTTATCAAAAAAACTCTCTTAAGACAAAAAAAAAATTACTTACCCTATTTGCTCGAATATAAGACGAGGTTTTTTTCAGAGCAAATGCTCTGAAAAATACCCCTCGTCTTACATTCGAGGTAGTCTTATAATCTGACCTCAAATTGAGGTCAGATTATAAGACAGGGATCCAGGTCCCCAGCAGAGCATTAGGCCACACCAAAACAACACTGAATGGTCTGCGTGGGGCACGGTGTGTGCGCTAGTTGCTAGAAAGAGTGTGTGACAAGGTAGCACAACTCTACTGTAATTACATGTTTTACTTTTAATATACATTTTTAAAATGTTTATAGTTACAGCACTGCAGAGATGCCGACATCTACAGAGTAGGATTCATCTCTATGCCATAAGACATCATTTTTTAAAATTTAAGCCTAGAAAGAGAGGATGTCATTATAACAGCTCTCCCATCGGACTAGAAAAAGATACAGGTCTGAATACGACTAAAAACAAAGGCACCGAGACTGCAAATTAGTAAACTTTATTCTCCGTAAGAATTTATCCCAGGTAGAGGATACCTATGCAGTACCCCATAACTATCATACTGCAAAATATACAACAGCAAACCCAGTTGCACACAACAAGCAGGATCCACAATAACATCTATAAACAATTCATACAGCATGGAGTCACGTAGCCATTGTATATTGTCTGCCACAGAACAAAATAAACCACACACTGTGGTGTTTCCCCACTAAATATTTTTACCTGTACAGCTACTTTATTGTCTTTATCATATGTTTTATTTATATATATTTTGCAATTCTCATGTTTTATGTTATGTTTTTTTTTTTAAAATGATTCTTTTTGAAGTACAATTTGTTTTATGACCATAGTGTTGTGCTACCCTGTTACATATGCTTTCCAGCAATTATCACACTGATCTTTTGTCCAGATTGTCTATACCTTCTCTCCTTGAGCCCAAAAGGCTCCAGGCAGCAGTCTGTTTTCCTTCCTTCCGTTCATCTAACTTTTGCCCTCCAAATAAATTGTTGGCGCTAACTTATCTCATTGTATTGTAGGGCCAATTGAGCTTTTCTAGCAGGAGAAACTCACCAGGTTTGTTCCTTGCACAATGTGTAGTTAAGTCAATGACTTAAATGATGAATTATTAATCTCACATCCAACTCACTTTTAGTAAATAGCTCCGAGAGACTTCTGAGGTGGCACATGCCCTCTCCTAACTTAGTCCCCTCCTGTCCTGGAGACGCAAGTAAATTATTTATGTTCCATAACATCAGCTCACGCCAAGGAGAGAGGTTTTATTTGGAGTTAATGCTGAATAAGGAGTAATATTGAGCGGTTGGGATAGTAGCTATTAATTGGGTACTGTTTCTTACTGCGTCTTAGTTTTTTATTTGGGAATGGTCAATTTTTCGGAGGAAACCCCTCAATCAGTAAAGGTCCAGTTAAAATGAGACCTCGCCCAGGTTGTGTAATAAGCAAAGGGAATGTTATTCTTCAAATGTGTATGTAGGGAATCTTCTCAACGTAGTGTGGCTGCCACTTAATAAATGCCTCGTAACGTATAATTTTTTAGAGCATTTGATTCAGAGATAGTACATGCAAATTGCTATAACCACAATGTGAACCTGTCAGATTTTTGGTAATTTCCCGTTAAACCATCTCACAGGACTGCGGTGTACCATTTATACATCTCTTTTTTTCCCTTTAAATGCTGTTTAAGCAAGCTCGGTCACTGTTGTAATCTTTCAACACTGAGGATTGAAAACAACTTGTACATGGTCTAGATGTTGATCTGGTCATTTCATTTGCACACGTCCAAACCAACATGAATCACTTACTCTCGTCGGGTAATACAAACATGGCTGAAACCATACATAATGCCATTGATATGGCTTAATGGCATCCAGAAAGATTCATCATTCACCATATTCTATAGATAGTTTGGTGGACCGTACCTCTACCTTCTTTTCTGGTTACTTTTTGCTCCTTTGGGAATACCACTAGTGGAATATAAAATATATGTTTAAAATAAAGGGGTTTCTTTAAATCAAAACATACATTTTTGTTGTTGAAATTATTATCAAATGTAATATAATAAATGTATGTCTGAAACAATATGCAGGAATAAAAATGCATCAGAAATGCCCCAGGGTATCGCTCTCTCGTAGTGTTATAATGAAAGCCATCATGGAATTTAATGTTTTTATTTTTTACTAGGATCTCAGGGAAAATATCCATAAAACCGGCCTGCCTGTTTATAATGTAATCTCACGTCCAAATTTTTGGAAGAATAAATTTAGGTTAAAGGGGTCATGATGCTTTTATTAAAGCTGGTACATTTGCTATATATCAGATAGTTTACTACATATTAGGGCCTACACAATATAGCACGATTTGATCGAAATTCGGATTGGGCATCTAAGCCGAATTGAATAAACAGCCATATGACCCCAAGCCCCTATTAAAAATAAACTCCCCTCCACAGTGTCCAGGACGTTCCAGTGGCCCAGACCCCATCTAATTAATTAAATCAAATACATCACCTGTTGGATGGCAGGGGGTGGGCAGTGGAAATTACTGTGGCTGGGAGCTATTCGACATACTGCCCACTGGGGTGCGCTGTGAATAAAATAACATCCTCTAGCCCAGATAAGGGGGCCATCAAAAAAGTTTTAAAAAAAACTGTCCACCTATGTTATTAAAAAATAAGAAAAAGCTGACCTAACGAAAAACGAGTATGAGTGCCTGCTCTGGGTTTTGAAAACTAGCCAGAGGGGAAGCTGGGATTGAAGGCAAGTGATTGACATAGTCAGCCATAAAGCCGCGTTCTTCTTCAAATTAACTCCCAACTATCAGAGAAGGGACTTCATTATGCATCTGCCCCTCGCAAGGTTTTTTTTTTTTTTTTTTTTAATAGAACAGGTTGATCACTTTTTACTTTTTTGGTGGCCCCCTTTCCTCTACTGTAAGATGAGAATCGAGGGCTTCACTGATTTCCGCTGGAACCAGGTAATCATTTTATTCACAGGGCATCTTTTGGGTGCCAGGGAGGTGGGCAGTCATTTACAAATGGCTCCCAGACCCGGTAGTGTTCCCCCTATGTATTTTTAGGGGATGAGAGCCATGTGGGCATCTTCCAGTCCTGTTTTTTTTTTTTTTATAGGAGCTTCAAAACTACTTGCCTGCGACCCCCATGTATTTTTTAGGGGCCCCACCATGGCAAATTCCTTTTTTTTTTTTTTCCCCCTCCATTTCTTGAGCGATCCAACTATGGAAGTCTATGGGGATAATAGAGACTATTTTTTAGTTTGGTGTGTTTCGGTCTGTTTTCAGATTTGGAAGTAATTGCCGCGTATTCGCTCATAATGGCTGATTTGTCTGGGTCTGAGCCCTGTTAGAGTTTCAGGCTGAAAAGTGCTGGGTGTGTGCTTGTAGTTGGCTTACTAAAATTCTCAGAAATCTCAACAGGTGAATGCTGGCTTGACGTAATAAAGAAGAAATTCCTGGCTGTATTATAAAAATTCACATGTTACCTAATATCCATTGCTCGTACCTATCTCTATAAATGAAAAATCCACTTTTCCCCATTCTTCCACTAAACAATAGTAGATAGTCCGTAGGGAGCAGAGACCCCTCTGAGGAAGCCTGACTTCTAAATGTGTCAGGGCTACCGTGCCTCATCCATAACACCACTCTTTAGGTGCAGATCTGTTTAATCTATTACCATATATGCACCACATTTTGGAGTATTATTTTTTTTTTATTATTGTGTATTAAACTGTATATTTGTGACATCTGCCTTGTGCTCTGTACTACTAAGACTCCTAGTAGTTACCCCGAGCCTGGAATCTTAGGTTCCACTGCAAGAGAGTGGTCTAAGGAAGGGGGCTCTTCAACAAATGTGGGGGTTTTGAAAAAAATCTGCACTATTTTCTCTTCCATGTGAATATTTTGCAAAAGAAAAAAACAGTTCAGAACTGGATTAAGATAAATTTTTTTTATTATTTGCTCACCCTCACTATTACATTCAACCTTGTAACATATGTGGTGCTGTATTTGAGGGGGTACATCTCTAGAGTGGTTTCTGCACCCTATAATATATTTCGTGAGCGTCCCATCTGTTTCAATATTTAGAAAGAGAGACTAGAAATATTTTATTTAGAAAGAGATACAAAGCGTTTGTGATTAGATATATACCTACAAATGTTTATTCCCATAGACTGCGAGCTTGGGAACCGACCAGGTGTGATTTTGATCTCATACATTCTATAAGGGAAAAAGCTAAAATAAGCCAGATGTTGGCCCTAGTCTTGCTGAATGTATGTATGGAAATGACTTCTATGTAATATTTATTACATTTTCTTGTAGCTGGTATATAAAATTTTGCATCAGTCGACATACACGAAAAGGAAACTGATCAAACTAATAACCCACAAATTATTGTATTATTCTTGCCTGTATTGAATGCATCCCTCAAAAATTCACAGTGTAAGTTGAAAAAAGTATGTGAACCCCCAGAATAATGGCTTCAAGTCAGGAGTTAGCAAACCTGAAGTCCAATCAATGATTGGAGGTGTTTTTTTGTAGAGCTGCTTTACCTTATAAAAAAACACTCAAGCATTTTGAGTTTGTTACTCGCAAAGAAACATTTGCTTATGTGAACCGTGTCTTCAAAAAAATACATTAATCAGAAGATTAATGATCAAGAATTATTGATTTGGATGAAGCTGGAAAGGGTTACAAAGTAGTTTCAAAGTCCAGAGTAGGGTAAATTATTTATAAATTGAGATGATTTAGAGATCTAGCTACTTTCCTTAGAAATGAGCGTGCAGATGACTACAAGGGCACAACACAGAATGCTCAGTGAAATAAAAAAGAACCCTAGAGTAAGTGTTAAACGATTGAAGGTATGTTGGAACTGTTTAACATCTCTGTTCATGCGTCTACCATACAGAAAACATTGAACAGGCATCGAGTCCATGGCATGAAACCGGCTTATGGAATAAATGTAATGCTATTGCTATTCTATAAACCGAACGTTCGGTTTATAGAATAGCAATAGGATTACATGTATTGCATAAGCCGGCAGCCTATAAACCGAACGTTCGGTTTATAGGCTGTCGGCATTTCACTACCCGGAGACAATGTCTCCATTCATAAATTTATGAATGGAGACTCTGTCTCCGTGTAGTGAAATGCTATTGTATTCTATAAACCTACTCTATTTCGGCTTATAGAATGCCAATAGTACTACGAATGAACGAATGATTTTTGTTTATTAACCATTCGTTCATTCGGCTTTCGTTAGCTTAGCATTTTCGTTATTCGTTTTTCGTACGAATGGACGAAAATGGTATTTTCAGACGAAAATGCATTCGTCCGAAAACGAATGCACATGTCTAATGTGCCCTATTTTTTTCTAGAAGTATAATACATTTTTTTAATATGTATCTTTGACTTGTACTAATTGTGGGAAAAAAGCATATATAGAATTGTGACTTAGATGCAGATCAGGTCACATTTAATGACCAATTCATACAGAAGCCCATGTAATTGTAACTTTTTCTTGTACGTAATTTTATTTTAAATCATCATGATACTTCTCAGTTTTCCTTATGGTGTGGACGACCCAGTTAGCATTTTAAAAATTTCTTAGTAACTAATTTTTTGATGGCTGCTTTAACATCCTTGTTTCTCAGGCTGTAAATTACAGGGTTCAGCATGGGAGTCATAACCCCATAAAAAATAGCAACAAACTTGTTTTTTTCTGAAACGTTTTTGGTTGACCCCAGGTACAGTGGCATGCTAGTGCCGTAGAACATAAATACGACAGTCAGATGGGCAGCGCATGTAGAAAAAGCCTTTGTTCTCCCATCCACAGACTTCATCTTTAATATGGATACTATAATGCCTACGTAGGTGGCTAGAATGAATATAAAAGGTGTTAAGAGTGTCAGCAAACTTCCAATAAAGATTATCGCTTCGTCTATAGCAGTGTCTTCGCAGAAGAGTTTGAGAAGGGCTATCCGCTCACATACGAAATGGTTAATTTTATTTCCTTTGCAAAATGTTTGTTTCTTCATGATCGTAGGCAGCGTTGTAAACAAAAAACTTCCCAACCATAAAATAACCGTAATGTTTTTACACACCGTCCAACTCATAATGACGGTATAATACAAGGGGAAACAGATTGCTACGTAGCGGTCGTATGCCATTACTGCAAGCAGGATCGCCTCACTTTCTCCTAAGAAAAGACACGTACACATCTGTACCAGGCATCCAGTTAGAGAAATTCTCCCACCTCCTCTAGAAAACATGTCAAATAACATTTTGGGGACGATACTGGTTGAGTAAAATAGATCCAGAAAGGATAAATTACAGAGAAAATAATACATAGGTGTATGCATGTGAGAACTGGTGCAAACAGTGAATATTAAAGCAATGTTTGAAAAAACAGTCAGTAGGTACATGAATAAAAATACAATAAAAAGAAGGGTTTGAGTCCTCTGATTCTGAGAAAGTCCAATCAAAATAAATTCGTTCACAACCGTTTGGTTCCCCTCCATCATTTCAGTGAATTGCATATTGAGAGCGGCATTGTAATACAAAATTTAAAAAAAGGAAACATTGTTGAAATAGATGATTTCATATTTCATTTGAAAAGAATGCAAATCATGAAGTTCAACTTCTCCATATTAGGTATTAGGATAGAGTGTAGAGAGTGACTGTTAATGGCAAAGTTTCAAACTAGTAAACTTTGTACCTCAGAGTTATAAATTTGGTCCAATTCTTTTGTTCCATTATTGGTCTCTCCAGAAGCATTGGATATATAAACGATATATGTTTGTGGAAGATACCGTGTTAGTAGAGAGAAGTGGATTTAATTGGATGTTACATCCCTGTGGGGAATTTGTGCAAATTAATGAACATGGCAGGTAAATGGGAGATTCATCTTTGAGATGAGATTCAAAAAGCTATGTATTTTGGATAAAAAATAATCTGTAAAGTACACATTAAATGAAGTAAAGCCAGCTAACATAACACAAGTAAACACCTTATAAACACTAACCCCTTACAAAGGATTTCATTTTTAAATGACAACCTTTGGCAAAAAAAATACATTCTGTTTAACTGAAAGATTACATCAAGTAAAGGCATTTTAAATCAACATGCTCTAATGAAAGAATTCAAATACAGTACATTATTTAGCCGTCTGTACCTTTCAGGGGACAGCCATGTTGTTTACAAGCTTTGCTTTGTATAGCTCTATCAGGGGGAAGACATGTTTAGAATCTTTGTTCTGTATAGCTCTATCAGGAGGTGGACATGTTGTTTAGAATCTTTGCTCTGTATAGCTCTATCAGGAGATGGACATGTTGCTTAGAATCTTTGCTCTGTATAGCTCTATCAGGAGGCAGATATGTTGCTTAGTATCTTTGCTCTGTATAGCTCTATCAGGGGGCAGACATGTTGTTTAGAATCTTTGCTCTGTATAGCTCTATCAGGGGGCGGACAAGTTGCTTAGAATCTTTGCTCAGGATAGCTCTAACAGGGGGTGGACATATTGTTTAAAATCTTTGCTCTGTAAAGCTCTATCAGGGGGCGGACCTGTTGTTTAAAATCTTTGCTCTGTAAAGCTTTATCAGGGGGCAGACATGTTGTTTAAAATCTTGGCTCTGTATAGCTCTATCAGGGGGTGGACATGTTGTTTAGAATCTTTTGTTTCACATTATTCATTTTTTTATATACATTTATTATCTCCTTTTTTTTTTACTCCACTTCACCTATTTACCCCCAGGTTTAGGTTAATCCTCAATATCATGTTAATGCAGCCGCAAAAACAATGGGAGACATGTATAAACACAGCACACACGCAAAGTGCGCCAAATACTGACGCTATCAGCTCACGGGAGTCTGCATTATCTCCGCTGAATGCGTAGATTTAGGCTGCGTTGGTGCTCAGTGCGCCTGTGCAGCCTATGTATAAAAAAAATCAGGCGCTGAAAACACCAACTTTCATTGTGATATAGCAACGTGATCGTTCAGATCTGCGCGACAATAGATCAGGTGCCGAAGTATTAAGACGCCGCCCAAATCTCCACAATCCACAAAAGAAATATACGAAACCCAGCACAAGCCAGGAAACGCCGCCTGCGTGTGAATCCAATTCTCACTTATTGCACTGGGTCGCGTATGTTTATTTTCTGAACTTTCATTGTGAGACAGGTTTGAATCTAATAATGTCAGGCAAAATGAGTGAAGCTGTTTTTGAGACTTTGACTCTGTCTCAGAAATAGCTTCGATCATTTCTCCTCCCATTCATTTCCGTGGATCAGATTTGAACCTGGATTTTTTTTTTTTTTTCTAAGTCAAAATTTAAGTCGACCTCCAAAGTAGAATTTTAGTAAATCGACCCATAAAAGGTGAGCTGAGGTGAGATGAACTTTAAATCTCAGCAGTTTAGCTATACATTTTGCAGGAACAAACCTGATGAGCTTCCCCACTGAAGAATAAGCTAAACATGTGTGATGAATTGTTTATCTTACCTCGAATGACCTGCACCGGAATGTTCTGCTTTGATATGAATTACTCTGCTAGAACACGTGGACAGACTTTCAGATACAGTTTAATGGCATGGCGCTAAATAAGTAGGAGGACTGAGGATAGGAGATTTTGTTTTACTTTTGAGGTGAGGGATTCTATAAACAAACCTCGGCTAATGACCCCTGATCCTCTTCTTGGTTAACATTTTTATGTAATGAATTTCCTCAGGTATTTTTTTGTAAATGATGAATACAAGTGATGTGGTTCTGTATTAAAGAGGGGAAAAGTTCTAAAAGTGGAACAATCAGCAGAGACACCCTCACTGTACACAACATTTTCGCTCACTGGGAAAAAATAATAAACGGATGTGTAGAGATGTACGTACCCGTATTATTGTTTCACATATAAATATGAGCATCGCTGCAGGACTGTTCTGCCGTTTCTCCAGACACAGATGCCGGACAGCTTCTTTAAATGCATGTTGTTAAAACTCCTGAGAGTATTGGGAGTGACTCCCAGTCTCTGTGTCATTGTTTCCAGAGCTATTCTCAGTGCTGACTTCTTCTCTAGGGTGAAACCAGGAGCCGAGGGAGTTGAAAAGAGGGAACAAATAAGTGTTGCAGCCTTTAGGCTCTTATTTTACATAAACAGCTGAAAGGAATGTGAGGAATTGACAAGAAAACTCCCTGCAATTCCTTATTTGATGAGTAAAACCCACGGTTAAATAATGAGTGGGAGCCAATCATTTTTGGACCCTGTACTGAAAATGCAGAGCCTTAAGTGACAACATGTTGGCTCCTCATGTTATTACATTTCTCGGTGAAGGAAGTAGGTTGTCTGTTCCTCTGATGGTCATATCTGAGAATTTGCAAGTTCGACTGAGGGACCTTGGAGTCAAACCTTGTTCCTCCAGGTATATATCATGTATACCATGTATAGTTCCATGCCTTTTAGGCAGGCTTCGCCAACTTCTTGGGTGATATATTGAGGGCACAGATCTCTAGATCCCTAGTTCCTTTGCCTAATAAATCCCACCACCAGTTAGATATCCAAGGAGATTCCACTTGAAAATTTCCCCAGGGGGGTAATGGATATGTTTTCTTTGCTAAGTAATTTGTTTAAACCCTTAACGCATATGGATGTATATCAACGTCCTGAAAAGCATGGTACTTTGGGACCATGTGGACTTATATATATATATATTCTGTGGTTTAACGTAGCACACGCTACTAAGGGCAATGCTACAAACCAGCAGTTGGCGTCAGAGGCTGCCTTGGGGTCCAATGCAGACCTCTAAGTACAAGTTAAGTGCTGACCATGCATACGATCACGGCTAAGGTGATCATATGTGGGTGGCACAGCATGTGGCAAAACCTGCATAGGTAGTAATCAATGAGCACTCACGCTGTGATCGCGGTTGCCATGTTGGACTATGGTGCTGCCCTATGTCTGGGCAAGAGCGACAGGAGTGATTAGAAATCACCTCAGTTGCTCTGTTGCTGTTGCTTGACTGCCTGTAGAGGCAGCAACATTTCATTGTGGAAAAAAAGGACAGAACTAACCCTGGATCTATTAACCCTAGATATAGGGTTAGAGTTCCACTTAGAGTTACAGATGAGTTAAGGTTAGAATTAGGGTTAGTTTTAGGGCTAGGGTTAGATTAAAGGGTTAGGGTTAAATTTAGGGTTGGGGTTGTGTTAGGACACAAGAAAGACGACTATGAGTTATTGCCCTATAACTTGCAGAATCCAAAAGATAAACATAGAAACATTGGTGTTTCTAAACTCAGGATAAATATTAGATACTATATAGACAGGGTCTTTATTTTTTGCCATTTATAATTGTATAAAAGCTTTTTCAGGTCAAAGTTAGAGTTTTAAAAAAATATCTTTTATCATGTGATGGGAATAATGGTATCAAAAGAAAGACCCATCTGTCCTTTAAAGAAAATGATATATCATTTGTGTAGGTGGACTGAACATGAAGAAATGTGCCAGACATCAGCCCCATCTCAAACATCCTGCAGGGACTCCCTACCTGGTCCGGCCGATTCCCAACCCCAGGCGTCCCACCGGGGGGGCCGCGCGATTGAAGTGTAGACCGCATCCCTGGCCTGTAGTATGTAGTACATGCAGCGTGAGTGCATGTGTCAGTCTGATGGCAGGGAGGCATGTCCTGCGGCCTGGTTGTGTGCTCCCATTGGGGGATTCACGGGGGGAGTGGGTTGGAGGCAAATCCCAGAGGAAGGTGACCTGCAGGTTGGTGGGTGGAACTAAGGTCCTAGCTCCCAGGGCCAGCTTTAGGGGTGTGCGACCACACAGAGCGCAACACCCAAGGGGGCTCCTGTCCACCACTTAAAAAAAAAAGTTTGCAGTAGAGGCATTGGCTGGGAAGATCAGAAGATCTACCCTCACCAGCCCTCTGCTCGGCAGGACTGGAGGATTCGGGGAGGTGATGGATCTCACTGGGTGAGAGTTGAAAGTCCGCCCCCACCCTGTGAAGCAGAGAGGCATAAGTAAGGGCTGCTTGTGCTCCCCATGCTTAGTGACGATGCAGGCCATCAGAGGGGGGTAGAGAACAGAGGGAGGGGGTAGAGAATAGAGGAGGAGGAGAGAACAGAAGAGGAGGGGGATAGAAGAAAACAGGGCAGAGATAACAGAGTGAGGGGGTAGATAACAGAGAAGGGGGGGAGAGAAGAAACCAGAAGGGACGGAGAGAACAAAGGAGGGGGGGAGAGAAGAGAACAGAGGCGGAGAGGGGAGAAGAGAATAGAGGAATCGGAGGAGAGAACAGAGGAGGAGGGGGGGGAGAGAACAGATATGGGGGTGGAGGGGCAGAAAAAACAGATATGGAGGGGGAGAGAGAACAGATATGGGGAGGAGTGGGAGAGAGAACAGATATGAGGAGGTGGGGGAGAGAGAACAGATGAGGAGGATGGGGAATGAGAATAGATACGGGGTGGTGGGGTAGAGAGAGCAGATATGGGAGGAGGGAAAGAGAGAGAACATATATGTGGGAGTTGGAGAAAGACAGATATGGCAATGAAGAGGATAGGGACAAACATGGGAAGGGAGAGACACATACATGGAGGGAGAGGAAAGAGACAGGCACAAGGGTGGAGGGGCACCACGGGGAAGGCCCACACAGGCCGGCCCTGCTGGCGCCCTATTTAAACAGCAAGCACTGTTCATTCAGTGCTTGCTCATTTGCAAGCTTGTAGTGTGGCTAGTCTCTCTACAGTTTATCCTTAATCAACATACAGACCTATTCCCTTCCTACATATTGATCTTCTGGCTCCTGAACATTTGGCTTGTATTTGGACTATGCTTACCTCTCCACTCCTGACCTTGGCTTACCCATAACCATCCCAGAACCTTCGCTGCTTGCATTGACAAATACGGACTGTATTTGACCTTGCTGTGCCTACCCCCCCCCCCCCCCCCCCCTGGTACTATTGCCTACTCCTAGTGTGTGTACCACCTGGTGCCATCACCCCTGCGCTATGCTCCCAGGTGCAAACCCTGATAAAAGGAAATCACAATTACACAAACATATGAGAAAAAATTTACAAAAACAATGGAATTCTGGCCTTCAAGGCACATCACATGCATCCCATTGAACTGTGTCACTGAGGGGTTAACTTAAACTTTCCGATCCTGGTCTGTCCGACTCAACAGACAGCTTGCAGGAAAGCAGGGGAAGACATAAGAGCAGTCCTCTTCCTACAAGTAGGGGACAGTTATGGCTAGCCATGGACTGACTGATGCTAAAGGCTAGACCTCTCCACATACCCAATATTATTTATTTAAAAAAATAATAACGTATTAAATTTTCAATGTAAACATACACATGTAGACTTACAACCATAAAGAAGACACAATTATACTTATAACTATTATACTATATTTATAACTATTTCCACCCTCAATATCCATTATTACACATGCTCCTTTTACAATTCAACTTTGTATTTCACAAGTAACCAGTGCTGTATTCACCGCGAGGCATCCTAGGCGGATGCCTAGGGCGGCAAATTTTGGCAGCGCCCCCCAGCACTGAAAAGAAAAAAAATGTGAAAAAAAAATAAAAATGTAAAAAAAAAAAACGCGGCCCTTTAAAAAAAAAAAAAGACCGCGCTTGCAGGCAGAGACGGAGGTGAGAGGGGATCGGAAGATCCCCCCTCACCATCGCTCTGCCTGCCAGGCTGCACGGGGAGCCGAACAGGCAGCACAGAGAAACCTCCGTGCTGCCTGTTCGGCTCCCCGTGCAGTGTGCCGACACGGAAGTGCCGACAGTCACGTGACGGGCGCGCTGACGTCATACGCGCGCCCGGTCACGTGGCCTGTCGGCACAATCGCCGGGAAGCCGAACAGGCAGCATGGAGGGACCATGCTGCCTGTCTGCCAGGGAAAGGTAAGTGCTGATGGGAGAGTGTGTGTGTGTGAGAGACTGAGTGTGATGGGAGTCAGAGTGTGTGTGATGGGAGTCAGAGTGTGTGTGATGGGAGTCAGAGTGTGTGTGATGGGAGACAGTGTGTGTGGCTGAGTGTGATGGGAGTCAGAGTGTGTGTGATGGGAGACAGTGTGTGTGGCTGAGTGTGATGGGAGTCAGAGTGTGTGTGATGGGAGACAGTGTGTGTGGCTGAGTGTGATGGGAGACAGTGTGTGTGTGATGGGAGACAGTGTGTGTGGCTGAGTGTGATGGGAGACAGTGTGTGTGTGATGGGAGTCAGAGTGTGTGTGTGATGGGAGACAGTGTGTGTGACTGAGTGTGATGGGAGTCAGAGTGTGTGTGAAGGGAGACAGTGTGGGTGACTGAGTGTGATGGGAGTAGGAGTGTGTGACTGAGTGTGATGGGAGTAAGAGTGTGTGTGATGGGAGACAGTGTGTGTGACTGAGTGTGATGGGAGTCAGAGTGTGTGTGTGTGTGATGGGAGACAGTGTGTGTGACTGAGTGTGATGGGAGTCAGAGTGTGTGTGATGGGAGACAGTGTGTGTGTGACGGAGTGTGATGGGAGTCGGAGTGTGTGACTGAGTGTGATGGGAGTGTGTGTGTGATGGGAGTATGAGCTTGATGTGAGTCTGAATGATGGGGCATGTCTTAGGTGTGTAACGTGGGTGTACAGCTTGGGTAGGGGGGTGCCCGGATTTTGTCTGCCTAGGGCAGCACAAAATCAAGATACACCACTGCAAGTAACAAACAGACAAAAAGACTATGGAAAGTGCCTAGTGATAGTTATTTTTAGTATAATTATTTAAATATAAATGGAGAAAAATCTGGCTATAATATCTGTAAAACTTCACTTTTATTTATTATGGATGAAAAACATATCACTCCAATAAAAATTATTTGCACAATTAATTGAAACACAGAATAACAAAGATATAAGCGCCCAAACGTGAGATAATGCAAAGTAACAAAAATGTAAAAATAAGAAGGCTTCTCCCAATGGCTCAATGACATACCAGGACTTAGATTGACGTCAAATAATAATGTGAACCGATGGGCATACAATTGCCTTTCACTGTTGAACTGTATGCAGATAGAGGTAGTGTTGGTTGATAAAGAAATGGTTGGAGATATTTTCAGTGACTTCACATATTAAAAAAAAAACTGAGCTTAAATGATGGCAAAGGGCACTTTAAGAAATGTATACAGTTACATCAAGTGGCAATCACTATATGGAGGAAAGCTGACAATATATATATATAACACACTCAGCGACCAGCACAGAACTGCAGCAGTTTGATAAAGCTAATAAACATCTTTTATTGAATTCAAATAGAATATTGTGATACCTAATAGGTTTTAAACATTCATATATGAGTGCTATTATAAACTGGATAGTGTAGAAAGCTGCTAACAGCAATCACCTTCTTCAACCAAATTGTTCCCCAATCCAACAACCCTATATATATATATATAATGAAAAAGTGCGCTTAAACCAACACTTAATATACAACAAAAAGGATTACTCTTAATTCGGTAGCAATCCACTTGATTTATACATGGAGGGAAAAACACAAAAAAAAATAATAATAATATAGTGTAGTATTTTAGTGCAAAAATCAGGAAATGTGAAAAAAGTGAAAATACACTCACATATCCCTGAGCAGTAATCTGCTCAGTACATAAAGCTTCATGGGAGCCCACGCAGGGTAGGTGATCCAAGCGGATCCCAGAAGATGAGAGAGCAGAGGAGAGACCGTTAGTAAGGATATAAAAATGTATTGTAAACAAAATATAAAAGATCTTACATTAAAATAAACAGGATTCAGCAGGCACATGCAGAATAAAACAAGTCCCAGTCTCCAAAGATAATCCCAGAAAGTCTCCTCCTCTCCACAACGTGTTTCGACCTGTAGAAATGGGCTTTTTCAAGTGTGCACTTTCACTTTTTTCACATTCCCCATTTTTGCACTAAAATACTACACTATATTATTATTATTTTTTTTGTGTTTTTCCCTCCATGCATAAATCAAGTGGATTGCTACCGAATTAAGGGTAATCCTTTTTGTTGTATATTAAGTGTTGGTTTAAGCGCACTTTTTCATTATTTTTCTTTGTGAAAGGGACCGAGTCTAGCTGAGGGGTCTTCTCAGCAACGTCTCTGCATACACGGCAATGTATCTTTAATGGTTAACTTCTCATGGTGGGAGTTGTCCTCAACAACACGCGTGGAGAGCCAAAGAAAGCAGACACAAGTTCTTTATCCTTTAACTCTGAGTCTTTATTGGTTTAACACTCATATATATACCCCAAATTAAGGAGGTGGCTACTTCAATCTCATTGGTTATAATGTATGTGCACATATGAATATATAGGCGTATAGGGGCGTGTTGATGGTATATATGCTAAATAACTGTTACACAACACTGTTACACAACAATCTAGAAATGAGTGGAAAGTACCAGAATAAGAAAATAGATAAGAGCATTCTGGTATCATCTTCTGGTAACTTCTCCTTTCCCTAATTAGTAGGATTAATTGGAGATGGCAAGAACCTGAGATTTCAGGCCTCTGCCACCTTCTCTCCCACAAGTACTCCTAGTATCATCTCCAAAGTCAGAACATTCAGATAAACAAATGAATACATGAGATAATTGTATGAGTATGTGTCTTCTAATTAAACTGAAGCTAAAACTTAAAACAGGCACAAAAGCAAAACTAACTTTTACGGTTAACCCTCACAATGCTAGGTTACTCCAGTTAACCCTTGCAATGCTGGGTTACCCCTTCAGTTCCACTCTTTTATCCATATGCTAATATGGATAACTCACTTCACTGTTCTCTCTGATATATCATAGAGAAAGCCAGTGTTTCTGAAGGCTTTCTTCTGCTTGACTGCATAGCCTAAGCAATGGTGCATCTAGCGCATTGTATGATAATATAAAAAACACCTATAACTACTATTATTAAAACAAAGCCCATAATTATCTTCTAACCAAGAACATATTCAAAATGGCCAGTCAAAACCTGGGGCCTACTTGATATCTGTGACCACTTCTCTTATATTGTTTAAATCATGTTGGATAACATTTGAGTGGTCTAATAAATTAAAACATCATATTATTCCGGAGTTTGCAATTCCCCAGGACTGTTGTTGACTAAATACTTTAAAATGACTTGGAGCAAAGCTGAACATGCATTCAAAACACACAAAATGGCATGCATTCAGAACATAAAGCGTCAGTCAGACAAAATGGCTGTGGACAAAACATTATGGTCTCCCATCCACGACATAATTCCAGAGGCCCCTACAGTCCATATAATGTTCATACTGTTCTCCCCTTTTAGTCTTAGAAATTGACATTGTCTGTTTTTAAGGAAAACCATCAGGAGTTGCCTGGTCAACATAATCATTGTATCCGAGGTGATAAGGCACACTTCCTCGATTTCACACATTGGTAGGTCATCCAGCTTAGTTGCACTGTAAGCTTCCATAATGGGGAATATCTGAGCAGTGTTTTCCAGTCTTCTTGTAGGGGCATGATGTCAGTAGTCGGGATGCACTTGAGGATGAGACCCTTGAAACAAACAACATAAACACAGACAATTAGTAACACTGATCTCACACATGCCAAACCACTTACAAGTTTCGCTCCAAGTGATCCTAGCCAATTTCCCAGTCCCAGGGGATCTCACGGATTACCTGTGAACACTTTTTAACCTACTCCTTAAATCTATAATCCTTCTTGATTAAACTTTTTAACTTATTTAAAAAAAATCTGAAAAACTTCCTAACATTCTCTATATATAGTTCCACAACAATACTATCAAAATACAATTTCTTTATGGGTCTGACTAAATCCTGTTTGTTAGAGTCGGTCTAATTGTTAAGTTTCAAAAATTCACTATACGCCAAACATACCCATAATAACACAATTAAACAAATCTTTACCACAAAAATTACAATTCAGCAATAACAATTTTATACATATATACTCAATGAAAATATACTTCCCAACAATGATGATCTGCCGTAGACTGTTGTATCTGTTGCAGATTCCTGGGTGATTTATTTGCGAGTTACCCTTAGGGTGAAGACTCAGTTTATGTTGGATAGTGGTCACGGTTTATTATGTCCATCAAAACACTAACATGCTGCTCCTTTGTTGGCCTGTTTGTCAGTATAGGAATTTGCTTTAAGTAAATAACGTTGATCCGGGAGTTGAGTTGAACAACTTTCACAACAATATTCCGATAAAGTTTAAGAGAATCCTTTTACTTGAACTGGAAAACTTTTTCGTCTTTTAAAAAATCAACTTTTCTTTAGAAATAATCTTGATCAGCATTAGATTCGTTGGTGCACTTTGAACTTGTCTTTTGTTGGCTGTACAGCTTTAATCTATATGGAAATAAAACTCAAAAAAAAAAATCCAGTTAGTAACATGCAATATTTCACTAAACATCTTCAATTATTTGATTTGTGACTCGCATTTATATTGCGGTCTCTAATCTTATTAATCTCCACATTAAAATATAATTAAAACATATTATTACTACTAGTCTGTGTTGCAATATAATTATAAAAATGTGTGAATCTGTACCACTCTTTTGTTCTTGAAAAATTATTACCCTTTTATAATCATAGTTGAATCAATTGATAATGTGAGAATATGTTCTCATACATAATAATCATGTATCTCTTTACCATTAGTACATATACTGTCATGATTAGACTATATAACCATAGCACATAACACAGAACTTCTCAACAACTAATAGTAATTGGAATTCTGGCCCGTTCTCCCCCTCCCTTCACAAAAAGAAAAGCAATAATTTTGCAGCTGCTGCTACAATTCTCTTATCTGCAAATAGACTGTCAGAGAGAAGGGGGGCTTCTGGGGAAGCTTTCTCTCAACTTCACACACAACAAGAATTGCTACATTAACTCCTATAACTCCAAAACCACAAGCACAACTTGTCTGTTTATAACACGACACTTGCTAATTCTTTCCACTAATCACTGACATACGTACATTCTCATATATCGTATTAAAAACTTGTCTTGCATTTAAAACTTTAAACAACATCTCAAATTCTCTCACCATGTATTACATGGGGTACTTTGCCTTAATAATAACAAAAATTAGAACACAACAAATTAACATTTTATCATTGCACGTGTGTGCGTGTGTATTTACTGTATATAAATGTGGTAGAATTAAAATGCTATCTCTGTGTCTATTAAGATACGTATTGCTCTTTACCTAGCAATCTAACATCCCTATAGTATGAATATTATATTCCTAAATCACCAACAGTTTAAGTAGCGCTGTACACAAATTCTGGCCACACTAAGAACATAAAACTATTACAGTGTATGCAAATTACCACCGATTGTATTGGATGGGCAGGGAGTTGCTTTAAAACACTAATCAATACTTTTCAGCATAAACTAAAAGTTCTGCCTCTTATTGCTATAAATACCCTTATTTCACATTATTAATTATATCTTCTGACTTTCTACAACATAGAAAAAAACCTTTTATCTCCAGCAATTGCCATTTCCATGGTCGACAAAGCCTTCAACATCTTATCTTTACAACACAAAATTCACACCTTAACTTTTATTATGAATAAACGTTGCTCAAGTCTTTCTCTAGTACCAACTCTGATATTCTACTTAAATCTAAAGCTCATCTGTAGCTGTGCATCTGTTTATACAAATACAACCTTACAATAAAAACATTTTCACTCATCCAATTATTCTAATTTTATCTAGAGTGTTGGAAGATGTGGTATCTACCTTGGGAAAAATCTAAATATGTCTTAATAAAATAAAGACTGTAATTACAAAAGTCCTTCTAACCTTCATAAAGATTAAATACTAGTCAAACTACCCAAATACAAAAAAGAGGAAATATACCATAAACAAATACACATTTCTAGTAGGTAACATGTAAAACCTGTTAAGTCTTTGCCTTTAAATTAGCATCCTGCAAATTTTAGAACGCTTTTGCCAGAACATGAAATAATGGCTCTGGTTACAGCTTTAAAATATCCCAAAAATATGCAGCTGGGAAAATCCACAGCAAATAACATTGCTACAGCAATAAAAATATAACTTTTTACATTCATAGTATTATTACATAATGCCTCTGCACATGTAAATTGAATAAAAATAAACTTTTGTCAAAATCAATCAAATAATGGCATTTTGTAAAATTTTACAGCTATTATACTGTCCAATGGATCGATCACGTATATATTTAACATGATGTCCAAGAGATACCCCGGATACTATATGACTCTTGCTGTTTTACACACACATATTTCTATTTTTACTTAAAGATACAGTTACACAAATACAGAAGCAAATTAATTTGAAAACGATGCATAGCACTAATAAAATTAATGACTGTGCCACAATAAAATAACTCTGCAACTTTTCTGCCAAACAATAACAAAAACTGCAGTAACTACGGTTACTCTTCAGGACCTTTATAACGAACAAAGAACATAACATGAATGAACTCATTTACTATAAAACTTCTCATCACACTGCTGAATATAGCCCAGAAGATCGTTACTCAAATAATCACTCAAACTATTATACGAAAGGCTAAAATGCCGTATTTTTTTTTTTTTTGAGCGCTCTGGTTTGAGTAATTTAGGAGATCCGTCTTCTCTACTCTACTAAATATAAAACACTTCCTTTTGCAACATCTCTATAAAACCATACTGCTGCTACTATGTAAATATTTAAACAATAACGACAATTCTTCTAATGACAACATTAAACATATTATGTCACAGCTTCTATTGTCTTATCAACTTGCGCGGCAAATATATCCAAAACACCAAGATACAGTGTGCTTGGGAGTTACAGACAGAAAACTAATCTTCAATATATTTTACAATATGTTCTATCCTCTGTTACACAGCGTATCCCAGATACACAACTTCAATTCCCAGAACTATTGTCTTGTAACTTATTTATGTGTCCCAGACACACTAGACAGACGTAACACTCTTATATTTCAGTTTAACAATGCAATGTTATAATACTCTTATACTTTATACATTAATTTCTACTATCCCCTTAAAACACTGAGTATTGGCAGGGAGGCAAATCAAACATACCTTATGGCCACAGACACAGCAGTTAATTTCTTATCTGACTATTTACATGCCGTGCTGTGCTGTGGGGGCTCTGAGCAAACAGTGAGTGCTGGATACAGCGGCTCTATCTTAGCTTTCTGTGGGACAGATCTCTTAGGGTATTTAGATGTACCCTTGTTCATTTTCTCTCCCTTTGGGTTTGCCTTCTTTAATTAATTATTCTGACATTATGACATCTGAATTAACTACTGCTGTAATTTAGGTGTAATTTCGTGGAGTCCACCTTGTATCGTCATACAAAGAGGCATCCTTTAATTTGCCTTTCTCACAAAATTTAGAAGTAGCCAAGAGCTGATTTGCTGTCCCATTGTGATATCCCAAAACCTCTATACAAACAATATACAATATATGACAGGATTGATGATCAACTCACACCACGGAACAAAATTTGGGAGTAATTGCAATATGGAATGAATTTAGATTGCCGTTTTCTATATTATACTATATTATACCCTGTTCTATGTCAATGCAAAACATTTACATCTCTCACTGGCACTTCATCAGTGAGTAAAACTTTTAACTGAGACTTAATCAGTATAGTCTATATTTGCCGGCACTTATATTACTGGAACATCATCAGTAACTGTTGCAACTATATCCACTTATATGACAGGCGCGACCTGTCTCTAAAATACTTATTACAGGGTTTTATCTAACAGAGACTTTTAGGAATAACTAAGGATTCAGAGAAACACGGGTAAGTCAGAGATGTATAAAATACACATGTACTCACCCTGTCTGTCTGAATCCCACTTCTGACACCAGCTGAAAGGGACCGAGTCTAGCTGAGGGGTCTTCTCAGCAACGTCTCTGCATACACGGCAATGTATCTTTAATGGTTAACTTCTCATGGTGGGAGTTGTCCTCAACAACACGCGTGGAGAGCCAAAGAAAGCAGACACAAGTTCTTTATCCTTTAACTCTGAGTCTTTATTGGTTTAACACTCATATATATACCCCAAATTAAGGAGGTGGCTACTTCAATCTCATTGGTTATAATGTATGTGCACATATGAATATATAGGCGTATAGGGGCGTGTTGATGGTATATATGCTAAATAACTGTTACACAACACTGTTACACAACAATCTAGAAATGAGTGGAAAGTACCAGAATAAGAAAATAGATAAGAGCATTCTGGTATCATCTTCTGGTAACTTCTCCTTTCCCTAATTAGTAGGATTAATTGGAGATGGCAAGAACCTGAGATTTCAGGCCTCTGCCACCTTCTCTCCCACAAGTACTCCTAGTATCATCTCCAAAGTCAGAACATTCAGATAAACAAATGAATACATGAGATAATTGTATGAGTATGTGTCTTCTAATTAAACTGAAGCTAAAACTTAAAACAGGCACAAAAGCAAAACTAACTTTTACGGTTAACCCTCACAATGCTAGGTTACTCCAGTTAACCCTTGCAATGCTGGGTTACCCCTTCACTTTGTCTATTGTACCGAACCAGAAGTGAAACACTGGTTGATTAAGTTGCTGCTATTACTATCACATCTTGGCGCAGTGTGTTTCTTGTTTTCTTTTCTATATATTTATATATATACACATCCAATAGAAGAAAATACGCACTCACAGGTCTTGAGGATCAAAAAAAGTTCATTATGTTAAGTCGATACTCCAATAAATCATGTGCAAGTAGTCGACCTTTCGGTCCACGTTCTGGACCTTTATCAAGACTGGTTTTGAAGAATCCCGATAGGGCGAAACGCGTCAACTGTCTGTGACGTCCATCTGAGAAACTCCTGTGAACGCGGAAGTATTTTTCTACTCACCGACCCCGCCTCCATCACTGCCAGCTGACGGAAAGTGCACGCCGTCGGATCTACAGTGTTTGCCGAAATCAGAGGATTGGTGAAGTGTTCATTGTTTTTAAATTGATGTCTGTCTGCTGTTAACGTCAAGCCCATCTCTTGTCTTTGGGGCAAATAAATTATATCATAAATACATAAAGTGTATTTCTCGGAGAACAAAAGGAAGAGCTGGTTCTACTGAGAAGTCACATCACAAGAGTGATAGGACTTTGAGTCCACAAAGCGCAATATACTCAGAGCCAGTACATAAGGCTCTGCACTTCGTGAGTGATTTTCTTTTGGGGGAATTACACTCAAATTTGCACAGTATAATACTACACATTGTATACTGTATATTTGTTTTTTTCTTTCCATATTATTTGTGAAAGAAGAGCACTATGAGATCCATTCCACTTGGAATCAATTGCCTTCTATTTATTTCTTTGATAAGTATTGTTTAATATTTTTTATCTCACATTTATCCACTTAACATTTTTAAAATTTTTATGCCTATAAATGGCTTACCACATAAAAGTCACCTAAATACATAAATACAGTTTCAGTCAGTCCCCAAACCAAAAATGTCCCTCTTTGGCAATTTGAATTGTTGAGAGGTATGTGCAAATTACATCAACATCTACATATCATATGCTCCCATTATCTCTTGCATGTCATGTGTCAGCCATATCGTCCTGGTTATCCCATCTAAAACTTAATTTCTCTAAAACAGAACAAAAATCTATTATCTCCTTCAATCTCCACCACTGTACCCAAACGTATCCTATCACTGAGAACACATTTTTTTGGTCCAACTAACATGACCTCTTGTCTTAGGGTCATCATTCATGTTTCCCTTTTATTCATCCCTTACCAAATCCTGTAGCATACTCATAAAGACCCTTGCCTCAGTGTGCTTATTCCCTGCCCAAAAGAGAACAAAAACCTTGTTATTATCTCTGGTGTAGCTATCTGTGAGTTGATATTCTGAAATAACTCGTTCCACTACAAACTATACACAATGATGCTACCAGCTTTCTTACTCTCCACTCCTCGTACACTGCTCTACTTTGTAAATTTCTTATTTTGGCTTCTCAGTCTTTCAATGATAAAATTTAAAATGCCCACCCAAACATTTAAAGCCCTTCATGATATGTTCCCCCAGCTCATGGCCTTCCTTACCAGTAAATACATCTCTAGATAGCTTCTACATTCTTCACGTGGAAGAAGGCTTTCCTCTGTATGCTCTAACCGCTTCCCAGTCAAGTCTACATGACTCTGGAGCTCACGTCCCCACCTTTTACCACCTTCCTTTCAAGTCTGTTCTAGCACTTGTTTATAGCTATTGTTGTCGCTACCCGAAGGTTAAAAAAATTGTAATGTGATAGCTATAGTAGTTTTCAGCATGAGTTAATTTTATTCATTATCTTCCATACAGCTCCTTTAACTTCATTGTTTCTCAAACTATATATCAAAGGGTTTAACATTGGAGCCACAATACCATAGAAAATAGTTATATACTTTTGTTTTTCAGACGTATGTTCTGTCAACCCCAAATATGCACTGATACTGGTCCCATAGAACATAAACACTACGGTCAGATGAGAAGCACATGTTGAAAAAGCCTTAGTCTTTCCATCCACAGACTTCATCTTTATTACTGATATTATAATACACATGTAAGAGACCAAAATAAGGGCAAAGGGGGCTAGAAGTGTAAACAAACTTCCGAAAAAGATCATTGTCTTGTCGAGAGAAGTGTCTTCACAAAATAGGTTTAGAAGAGCTACGGCCTCACAAACAAAATGGTTAATTCTATTAGTTCTGCAAAACATATGGGGATTGACGATTGTAGGAAGAGTTGTCTGTAGAAAACTTCCCAGCCAAACACAAATGGTAACATTTTTACATGTCCTCCAAGACATAATGGCCGCATATCGCAAGGGGATACATATCGCTACGTAGCGGTCATAGGCCATTACTGCCAACAGGATACATTCTGTTACTCCTAGAAATAGACTGATGCTCATCTGTATTAGGCATCCAGTTGCTGTTATTCTACCGTCTCCTTTGGAGATCATATCAACTAACATCTTGGGGACGGTGCTTGATGAGTAGAACAGATCCAGTGAAGATAAATGGCAGAGAAAATAGTACATGGGCGTGTGCATGTGAGGACTGGATATAACAGCACTGATTAAAATCATATTCCCAAAAAGGGTGAAAGTATAAATGGATAAAAACAACCCAAAAAGCAGCACTTGAGTCCTGCGGTCTTGAGACAGCCCAGTTAGAATTAATTCTGTTATAATAGTTTTGTTATGATTTTCCATCTTTAGGTTTTTTATTCCTGTAATAAATAAATTATTAAGAAATGACAATGCTTATTTATATAAAAGAAAATGACAGTGTAATTATACAGTGTAATTATTACCAGTGGTATATCTTGGTTTTGTGCTGCCCTAGGCAGACACAATTCGGGCACACCCCCCCACCCACGTTGCACACCCATGACATGCCCGATCACCCCATTACTTGCCCAATCATCCCATGACATATGCCAATACCCACATTACATACACACTAAATGCCCCATCACCCCGATTACATGCCACCATCACCCTCATTTCATACCCCCACCACGTCGATTATATGCCCTCATCAGCCCGATTAATTGGAAGGAGCTAAAGCTTGTTGAACGGTGATGGAGTGAAAATGTTTGAAGCACCAGAAGTGTGCTTTAACACCCTCTGGCAAAGTGCCGCCCTAGGCGAGTGCCTTGTTTGCCTTGTGGAAGATACACTACTGATTATTACTGTTATAAAGCTGAAAATAAAATTAATACTTTTTATAGTATCTAGCTAGATGAATAGTGAAAGTTTAAATATGAATCATAGATTTAATAGTTATGGAAATGCTTATTAATAAAAAGGTCACATATGATTATAATATTTGTATATATTTACATTAATATATTTTTACATTTCTTTTAAAAATATTTTCCACCATACCAATCTATTATATAACCAAACAATAGTTGTTATTGTTAATCTTACAATTGTATTTGTATGATTTATACATTTAAATGTAACCAAATATTTTTGAATGCATACACTTTTTTTATATTTAATATTTAACGTATTATAATATTTATCATGTTTTGCCTGCCACAGAATTATACCTTTCAATGTAACCAAATATTTTTGAATGCATAAACATATTTTTTTAGATTTAATATTTAACTTATTTCAATATTTATCTTTTTTGCCTGCTACAAAATATTTGTAAATGCATAGTTTTTTTTAAATTAAAAATACAATTACAGTAGCACTCATGTAGTTTTCATGTTCCCTGAAAGTACAGTATACTACAAACTAGAACAACACATTGAATGTGCTTCCCTACACAATGAACTCCACAAATTTACAAAAAAGGCACAGACAAATATAATACATTATAATCCATAATAAATTATAATCCATAATAAATTATAATCCAGTGGTTTCACCAATACAATTGTGTTATTTTTTTACCTGCAGGAAATAGATTATTGCGTCATTTTTTTTTTTTTTCAGTAGAGACTTTGGCGCATCAAATAGAAATGTAAAATAGAAACGTGACAGTCCGTAAACAAGGATGGTCCTTAAAGCTGGTTATGCATGTAAATGGCTTTCCAGATTTACCCTTCAGTTAGAAAAAAAATCACTTTAATACGCACTGTGTTTACACCTTCAGTCACTTCCCCAAAAAACGTGTCCCTCCTTGAAATGTTGGGATGTATGTGTTATTTTTGTTAGATTGTGTATGTGGTTAAATACAAGTTGCGTATCCTTTATACAACATGCCTGGGACCAGAAGTATGTCAGATAACGGATCATTTTCCCCAATAAGATATATTAATTCCTCTCAGCTCTCATGAAATCCAGTAATATGTAAATACTGTATAGAGTAAATACATCACTGTTACTGTGATATTAGCTGTGATATGAGGCATCGTTAGGAAAGGCTATATCACAGCTTAAGGGGGCTGCACACTGACTTTTGTGTGTTTGCGTTCTGACAGGGGTGTGTGCAATTTACAAATTTTAGCAAAATCCCCCCCCAAAATGTGGATAACGGATCATTTTGGATAACGGATTTCTGTATAAGGGATACTCAGCCTGCACTGCATGCACTTTTATAACTGACATATAAGAACTATGCATCATGCTGTACATGAAGGTTGGTGGGATACATTTAAAACGATGATAGGAAATCTACATTGCTGGTAGCGCATGGGGTCGCATTTATAAATTGTAAATAAAAACTTGATTTGTGAGAAATTATAATGCCAGAAAACAAAGCAGGATATCATGGACCATCTATTCACTTAGAAGCACTAGAGGTCTCCTTGGAGACAAGGGTGGACATATGGGAGAACATAGGAGAAAAAAGAAAATACAATAGTGTAATACTTTATGTCTCAAATATAGAAGTTACATTTATTAGGGATACACTCACAAAATTCTATGCACATAGTGAACTAGCTCTAAGTGCTACTAAAACATTCAGTGCAAGATGGGTTACCTCCTCGTAATGGTGCAGTTCCAGATGAGTTTGTTCCTCCATCAGGCTGGACCTGGAGCTCTGACATTCTTTATAGTTTCAGTCGGGGTCCCAAAGTAAAATCCATGTGTAAATAGTTAAAAAATCCATAGAGCAAAACACCTAGGCTCGACACGTTTTGTCTGTCCGGTCAGACTTCATCAAGAGCTAGGTATAGAATGACATGAGAATATAATGTATTCACTCTGAGTTTGTTGCTAGACGCAGTTCGATCATTGCAATCCTGAATGTATTTAAGGGAGACAAGGCGCTCTCATGACTGCATATTTGGTAGGAATTGCCATAGTGCATTATATTCATATATATATTTATCGCAGAGACCAGAGTGGCTAGACCTGTGTTCCAATGTCGCACTAGAGAACTGGTCTTATCATTATAAATCCTTTAATATTGTATCCTCCATGTTTGTACCAATTTTCTATTGCAAGATCACTTCAATTTCCCTCTAAGTGACATGATTATTAGAAGAGACAGAGTTAATGTGAAATGCGTTGGGTCACTATATGTGCATATGATATCCATGGATATGTTATTGCTTATACTAAGAAAAAGTGAATACATTTTAGGTGCAATACTATTTTTGCGCTTTGCTAATTTTGCACTGTATTAACTGTTTAACTATCAAATAGAAAATATGAGCAAATTGTGAATAAAATCAGTCTGCTTTCAAAGATTGTTTTTAACCTTGTTTATTTGCAGTTGATAAAACTGCCGTCATTTTCGCACGCAGAATAAGAATTGATTTTCATGAAACATTTGCAAAAGTCTTTGTGCAAAATGAATTAGAATTTAGTAGTACAACTGGAAAAATACACACTAAATAAAAATACACACTAAATAAAAATACACACTAAATAAAAATACACAGAAGAAGTGCAAACAGGAAAAAAATAGGCAAAACATAACAAATATTCACAAAATTGCTCTATACTCCTAATTTACCTATTTTTGTCTTTCCACTGTCCTGGTTTGATGCAAGACCCGCAGTATATTATAAAATGGCCCAGGATCGCTGGAACTGTATCGAGGTATCTGTACTTGTGCTATATATACGCCAGGGACAGATTGGGAATGATGCTTTCAGATTCTGAGTAAATGAGTTTAATTTTTACCTGTGGGCTGGAGAGCACGGACGATTACTTTCCTGCTCCATATTTGTATGTGAGATTAGTGCCAAACCCATTCACACTGCACATTCGATTTCTCTGTGTCTTAGAGCCTTGTGTACAGCTTGAAACGCGTCAGGCTACATTCCGTTTTTGTTCTCCATTGTTTGTCATACAAAATAAAATAACCAATACATAGAAGGTGCTACATTTACTTTCAGCTGCCTATTGAGCCGAAATGTCCATTGTCCTTTGATTTATGTTCGGATTACGTGTCTAGCTCATGCTTTTTAACCAATTAATGTATGTATGTACAGTTATATCTATGATAATTGATATAGTCATGCCCTCAGAATGTCGCTTTGTTGGCTGGCATGTCTGCATCTCTTGATACAATTAACCTCTTTTATATGTATGTTTGTGGAGTAATGTAAACTCTTGAGATTAATGTGTCCAAATCCCATGCCCCTTTGCAATGTTTTGCAGAAATACTCTCAGTGCTGTTCTCTTTTACTCTAGAGTAAAGAGAGGTTTGAAAGATAAGCAGGAATTTAAAAAGAATAAGCAATAAGAAGAATTATACTTTTATGGTTCTAATACACTTACTAATTACAAACCTTTATTGGGTGTAATTTAATGTAGGAACATGTTGCCAGAGGGGGCGACGACCTGCAGGATGGTGGTTGGAGCAAACGCCCTGACGCCCTATTTAAACAGCAAGCACTGTTCATTCAGTGTGTGCTTGTTTTCCAAGCTTGTAGTGTGGCTAGTCTCTCTACAGTGATTCCTACCCATACCTTTGTACCTTGTTACTCCTTTATTATTGATCTCCCGGCTACCGAACCCTTGGACTGTATTTTGACTTTGCTTACCTCTCCTCTCCTGACCACGGATTATCCAATACCTACCTTGAACCTTTTCTGCCTGCATTGACCCTTTGGACTGTTTTTGACACTGTTCTGCCTTACCCCTTGGTACTGCTGCCATTCCGGACTTTTCTAGTGTGCGCACCACATAGTGCCAACACCTCGGCGCTACACTCCCAGGTACCAACCCTGACAGCCCCTCAAACACAACTCATTCCCATTCTAACCACCCAGCATAACTGTGTGATGTTCACTTCCAAACAGCCTTTATGTGCAATCTTAGTACCCAAACAGCCTCTCTATGCAAACGTTTCCCCCAAACAGCTACAATGTGCAATCCTATCCCCCCTAACAGCCTCTCTAAGTAATTCTAACCACAGAAACAGCCTCTCTGTGCCACCCTAGCCCCTAAAAAAAGCCTCTCTGTGTCCTCAAAAATAGCCTCTCTATTCAATTCTAACCACACAAACAGCTTATCTCTGCCATCTTAGCCCTCAAAACAGCCACTTAGTGTCATCCTTGCCCCCAAACAGATTCTTTTTGCTATCTTAACCGGGCACCTGAGTTTGACTTTTAAAAAAACATATTTGAATCTTCCCTATTGAAAGTAATGGGAGGTGAAATGATCAAAGCTATTTTTGAGACAAAGTCAAATTTGGCACCCAAGTGTGACTTAGTCTCAAGAATAGCTTCAATCATTTCACCTCCCATTACTTTCAGTGGGAAAGATATGAACCTGGGTTACGTTAAACTCTAATGCCGAATGGGGGCCGAATGCCTTGTTTGCCTTGCCAAGGATGCACCCCTGAGGTAAGGTCACCCAGAGTTCACTGTTGAATAGCCCCTAATGTGTCATGTGTCACCTTTATACTCTTTACAAAGGGGAATGGTTTCTAAATTTTCCCAAATTGACACTGAGATACCTTTTCCTCCAGCTTATTTGCAAAGAAAAGAAGATGAGCCTCCGAAAAATTGGACTGGCCCATCAATCACGACCCAAGTAAATTTGCCATTGTTGTTTGAGAGGTTAATCACAGTCCCCTTCCTCCATACATTTGTGATGTTTATCCCTCTCTAGACCCTATGAGAATCCTTGCCTTCAGAGGATTTCCGAATATTCCAGTTTGAATCCTGGGAGTTGTTCTGATTGATCTCAGGAGTGTAAATCTCAACTGAAATGTGCGAGAATGTTGGGCTAAATTAGCTCTAGAAAACAAACAGGAGCCCTCCAGGTCGTGTATCTATAGTTGACAGATGTGTGTGGGGGGTTGATTATTCATGATTATTCTTATTGTGTTTTGCTTGGTAACGAGTAATTTTCTTTCCTGCTTATTATTTTCCTTTGCTATATTTTAATGCATAATAATTGTTCTTTCATTAAACTCTATAATAGCTAATGTCTGATTTTAATACTGTCTAATTTATATTGAGAGGTATTAGCAGTAGGAAGAGGGAAGTGCTCATGCCATTGTACAGAGCACTGGTGAGACCTCACTTGGAGTATTGTACAGAGCACTGGTGAGACCTCACTTGGAGTATTGTACGCAGTACTGGAGACCGTATCTCCAGAAGGATATTGATACTTTGGAGAGAGTTCAGAGAAGGGCTACTAAACTGGTTCATGGGTTGAAGGATAAAACTTACCAGGAAAGGTTAAAGCATCTTAACATGTATAGCTTGGAGGAAAGACGTAACAGGGGGGATATGATAGAAACGTTTAAATACATAAAGGGAATCAACACAGTAAAGGAAGAGAGTATATTTAAAAGAAGAAAAACTACCACAACTAGAGGACATAGTCTTAAATTAGAGGGGCAACGATTTAAAAGTAATATCAGGAAGTATTACTTTACTGAGAGGGTAGTGGATGTATGGAATAGCCTGCCAGCAGAAGTGGTGGAGATAAACACATTCAAGGATTTTAAGCATGCGTGGGATAGACACAAGGCTATCCTAGCTATAAGACCGGGAAAGGGGGACTAATAAAAGTACTAAAAAAAAATTGGCCAGACTAGATGGACCGAATGGTTCTTATCTGCCGACACATTCTATGTTTCTATGTTTCTATGAATGGTAATGTTGTTTATACAATGTTTTGTAATACATTCATTGTTTATTAGATTATATAAAATAACACATAAAATAAATTTCTATCTAAACATTGTAACGCTTGTCTATTTTAATTGGTCCAGGAAGTCTGTGTTTTATGGTTAATGGGGACTACCGCTAGAGATTATAATTTGAATTTGTGCTGTATTATTATTATTGGCTTAGAGACTAAGAAGAATTCAGTAAGCCATGATGTACTGACAAAATAATTGCAAACATGAGTTCTATATATATATATATATATATATACTGTATTTAAATATACAGGTTCACATACTTCATTCATGCCACTGTAACTGTTTACATACAGTGACAAGAAAACGAATGTGGACTCATTGGAATCACCTGGTTTTCTGTATTCATTGATCATACAATTTTCACGTAAGTCATGGGTATAGACACAAACAATGTGATTAAACTAATAACTCACAAACTATGATAATCTTTCATGTCTGCATTAAACATGCCAATTAAACATTCATGGTGTGAATGCACCGTTTAATAACTGCTCGAATCTCCTTTGTCAGCAATAAACTCAAACAAGCACATCCAGTAGTTGCTGATCAGAGCTGGACAATGTTCAAGAGATCTTTTGGACCAACTGCTTAAGCCCAGCCATATTCTTAGGATGTCTGCTGGTAGTTCCCAGCGTCGCTGTTGGATTAACGTCTGGGCTCTAACTAAATCACTCCAAAAGTTGTGTTTTCTTTTTTGAAGCCATTCTGTAGTAGATTTACTTTGTCTTGCTGAATCACCCAACTTCTTGTTAGATTCAGCTGGTGGACAATCACCCTGAAATTATCCTGTATAATACCTTAATAGACTTGGGAGTTAATTGTCCTCTCAATATTGGCAAGCAGTCCAGGCCCGGAGGCAAAGCAACCCCAAATAACCATATTCCCTATGTGGGCATGATGTTTTCATGATCCTTTACCCCATACATCCTTTACCCCATACATAATGCTGCTCTTCTTCCCAAACAATTCAACCTTGGTTTCATTAGTCCAAAAGCATTTTCCCAGTAGCATTGTGGAGTGGCAGTGTCCTCTTGGCAAACATTAGGCGTTCAGCTATTTTTTTTTTTCATGGAGAGCATCGATTTCCTCTGTCATGTCCTGCAATGGACAATGTTTTACATATGATAAACTCATAAATAGAAATGTTAACCATTTCCAATGATTCCTTCAATACTTTATCTGTTGCTCTAGTGTTCTTTTTTATCTCACTGAGCATTCTGTGTTGTGCTCTTGGAGTCATATTGGATGGGGGCCCACCTCTAGGGAGAGTAGCCGTAGTACAAATGTTCTCCATTTATAAACAGCTTGACTAACTGTTTTTTTTTTGCGATTTATAAGTCTTTATTTTATAATACAATCATTATACAAATCAACAGTTATTCTAATAATTAATAATTATTTTTCTCATAACAATTACGCTACTGGCGTGATCTGGCCTTCCAGAAACTGCTGCAGACATCAGCTTCTTAGACACACTGTCGGCTTTTAACCCTCACAGATCCAAATTAACACTTCAATACCACTCTTTTATCTATTTTTAAATAGATAACTATTCTATGCTCGTCCAACCTATGGGTAATTTGACATGCTTGATGTGACTGGCCTGTGTGATAGTGTAGTTGCAAAGCATAGCATTGGTTACATTGAGGCACATCATGTCAGTTCTGCTGTTACACAATATGTCCTGGTTAGGGGTACGGTTAATTGTCTTTTGCAACTTCAGTTGCCTGCATTTAGGAATCCTGTCTCGGTTACATGTCATGTGGTAACACACGTCACCCTTGGTGATGTCAATGGTGTTAATTTGCGTCATGTTGGGCCACAAATCGTACGTATCTCTGCAGTTATTGCAATATGCGTAAACTGGGATCATGTAAGTTACGTCACTTTCTTCCACACTTGTGTCATTATATATGTCACTGAAAATCTGTCTCAATACCTGTTGTGGCGTTGATACAGCTATCAGACAAGAGGTTAGTATGTCAGTTGTACTAGTCATAGAACTCAAGCAAAAATGTGATACACCTAAAATATCATGTGCTAAATGTTCCCACAAATTTCCCCCTTGCTCGAGCAATTTTACTGCTCTACAGGTTCGTGGGTGTGTGCTGTTACTTGTACTGGAGTAATGCTCTGTTTGTTCTAGGGTGATAACAAACAGAATTACGGCTATCAGTCCTGTTGCACAGAAAATGATTGTCCATCTTGTCCTTGTTCCTCTTTCTCGCTTTGCGCATGCTCCGGCATGGACTTGATACGGGATGCATGTATCCATGATGGCGATTCCTCTGTGAGAACTGCTGTTCTGGTTACTGCAAGAACTGTAGTTGGATCACCATACACTGTATCCTTATGCTTGTCCTTTTGGATCTTTTTGACGAGGACCCTTTGTCCTGGCTTGAAATTGTGAGTAGGTTTTTCTGCGGGTAACGGAAGAGATAACGACACATTACCATAGATACTGTTCAATTTTGTCAGCAATTGGTTAACATATTCTTCCTGAGCCCACTCTATGTTCTCACTGCTCACAGGGCAATACCTACCAATAGCCCATGGAGTAGGGAACGGTCTCCCCATTAATATCTCATAAGGGGACAGTTTGGTAGTTTTATTGGGGGTCATTCTGATTTCTGCTAGTACAGCAGGTAAATGATCTGGCCAGTTGTGGAATGTACCATTGGTACCCTTCCTCAATTTGTCTTTAATTGTTCTATTTGTTCTCTCAACCTGACCAGCAGCGTGTGGATGGTATGGCATATGGAATTTTCAGTCAATGTAAAGGCTTCTGACTAAACCTTGTGTCACCTGGGAAATAAAATGTGAACCATTGTCGCTATTAATTTGGAGGGGCACTCCCCACCTTGGGATCCACTCTTTTGCAAGTATCTTTACGGCTGTACCCGCCCTTTCATTAGTAGTTGCAAAACTCTCCACCATTTACTGAATTGATCAACAATAACCAACAAATATTTCAATCCACCTCTAGCTGTGGGCATATGCGTGAAATCAATTTGTAATTGCTGCATTGGCCCATCAGGGGGCGGCAGGTGATCTCTTTGAATTTTAGTGCCTGTGTTAGGGTTGTTCTGCAGACATGACAAACATCTAGACAACTGCAATTCAACTGTGAATGATAAATCTCTGACAACAAACCTTTCCTTGATCATTTCCTCTGTTATCTTTTTCCCTTTATGACCATATCCATGATACGTGGAAATAATCAGTGGACTAGCAGATTTGGGCACACCTACCCTTCCACTCTTTGACCATAACCCAAATTGGTCAATACTCAAATCTTGAGACTTCCAATACTCAACATCCTTGTCATCAGCCACTTCCTGCAGGGTCAATAAATCATAACTAGGTATGATGATTTCAGAGAGGAGATGTAATTGTGTGTCTATGTCTGTGTGATATTCTGACCACATAACCTGAGCTTGGGCTGCTGCCTTTGCGGCCTTATCAGCCTGAGCATTGCCAATGGCTTCCATAGAGTCTGATTTACTGTGGCCACGGCATTTGATCACTACTATATCTGCAGGTAAAAGTAATGCACTAAGAAGTTCATTAACTAACTGAGCATGAGAAATTCCTTTGCCATCTGCAGCAACAAATCCTCTGTTACGCCAAATGAGTCCAAAATCATGCACTATGCCAAAAGAATATCTACTGTGTTAAAACAACGTTAACTCCTGCTCCTCAGCTGTTGCTACTGGAAAAACACCTGCTGCTTTCTTCATGTACAATTCATTCTCCAGTGCCGTCGGAGTACACTCCCACCAGTTATGCACTAACATCTTAACAACTTGCTGTACTTTCTCATCAAGACCTGACATTAACGTCTGACTATACATATTACATCTCTCCTTCTCCTGATCAGCTGGTACAGTCATACCGGCTGCAGTGGTCCACTCAGTACGAAACCTGCGACAGTAATCACTAACACTTTCACCCGGCTTCTGTTTCAAAGCCATAACAACTCCCATATTCATTCGAGTTCTGCCCTGCCTTTCAAAAAACGCTTCAATTCCGTCCCACATTCTATCTCTATGCGTGTCAGAGGACCACGCGTATGCTTCCTCAGCTTTAGCAATATCATACCTGGGGTTCAGTGCAGATACCACTCTCGGCCAATCCACATCCTTATGATTAGTTAAAATATCCAGACAAAATCTGATATCAAGAAAGAAGGTGTGACACTAACCCAAATATAAACAGTGAACAAAATTAGTGAATAAAGTGAAAAGGTAATTAAATTATACTCCTCCTCTGGCACTGCAGCACCCGTTAAGGTGCTCCTCGGGCACTTGGCAATAGAAAAACAAGACAGAGTTGGGGCGCATGTACCGGGAAGAAAAACAAAAAAGCAACAATAGTGCAACACAGTTTAAATATAATTGGATGTATAGTAAATTTCTACAGGGGTGCACTCACAAACGGATATTGTAATCAGGCTCGTCAGAATATTGTAGTCAGTCGGTTTTAATCATTTCCATCTAAAAAACATTAAAAAACCATTGCGCAGTGGCTAACACAAACCAGGCAATAAAAACAATGAATACACGTACAAAATATATAGCACTAAAAGTGCAACTTGCGTGAAAAAGTCCCGAGAGGTAAAACTTCTTTCCTGCTGCCACCAGGATGAGACACTCAGGCACTTTTCTTTGAAGAAATAAACAGCTGGATCCACTTCTCAACGCGTTTCGCCGGCTCTGCTGTCGGCTTCCTCAGGAGATTGGTGCTTTGTGCAAATCTGATATCAGCTCCCGTGAACAAAACACCACTAGTACATCTCTTTAGATACTTCACTGCACCTTTAGGGTTAACATATGGATCTGGACAACCCATGGTCCAACCCTTGACAACATTAGCATCAACAGATTGCAGCACTACCTGCTCACCAACCAACATAAACGGATATGATCCCTCATCATTTGAACCTGATGCCAGGCTCTCACTTTTGGCTGGGGAGGATAGGGTTACAGTTTTTCTAGATACTGCTCTGGTGACTGGTCCCGTAAAGGTTTCAGTTTTTGGCTCAACCGCCTTCGGGACCTTGGGGTACAATTTTAGCTGTGATGCAGCCACCACTATAGGGGTTAAATCATTTTTCTCACTCCCATATATGGGAGGGGCACTAGGTTTTTCCTGTGATCCCGTATCCACGGAGGGCATAAGAAAAGTATTGGGGTTTTCAGGTTGTTTTGGGAATTTGGCTTTCCCTTTATTCAGTTTCACTCCTTTTGGCTTGAGAGTACTGGGAATTTTAACATTGTCACACACAACAATCCAAAACTTTAAAAACAGTGTTGTGAATGGCTGTTCCCAACTTGGATCACCTTGATCAGGATCATCTAGAAAACTTTGACACATATTGCGATAGTATAAATCAAATGACCCATGCGTGGGGAATAGAAACTCATATTTACATTTCTCTGTCCATTCTGCCACATCATCCACACCAGAATCAAATGTGCCTGTTACATATTTCCGCACATAGTACTTCGGGGTCCATTGTAGCTTATCAAACAATGGGGCTTTTTTAAGCTGACCCTTTACAAATGTTGGAGTTGCCAAGTCACTAACAGTTTGTCCCATTATGATCAACTTATATACTTATACAATATCAATCACAACAGTTTATTCCGGACAATTTTTCCTGTTCACCCTCAGCACGGTTCTTAGGAATTTAGTAATGATAATTTGCAAGGTCTTTTAAACACTTTATACACGTCTCGTCTATATTATATTAAATGTACTGGAACAACCGCAGTACTTCTCCAAAAGAACTGGCACAATCCTCAGTTCAAAATACGGGCACTACCTCCGTAAAACAGTGATATCCTACTGGAACACCCTCAGTAGTAGCATATAATTACTGGCACAATCCTCAGCAATTTATCAGCAGCTGACTTATTTCAGCTCTGAGGCAGTCCCAGACTGCCAACAACAATCATCACAATTAGACCGAGACCGTGTATTCTTATAGAGGCTTAGATATACGTTACCGGATTCAAAGAAACACGGATAGCACAACGATTATAACAATTAATCATGTACTCACCCGGTTTGTTTGAATCCCACTTCTGACACCAAACCGAAAGGGACTGACTGCAGGGTAGTCTGTTCAGCCACATCTAAGACCTGTAACACCATATTGATGTGAACTACCGTGCTGATGATGAGACCAGGCAAGGCCTTGGAGAGCAAAGGACGACGAAGGAAAAGACTAGACAATGCTTCGTGTTCCTTAACTCTGATTTTAATTGTTTAGACAAACGAAAGATAAACGAAGATAAAAGCATTAGTTACTACAATATAATTGGTTATTCTAATATGTAGAAAGGCGTGTTTTACAAGAAAATACACTTAAAACGTCATATGTAAAATAGTGTTACAAAAGTCATTCTTATGGAAAATTACAGAACTTTCAGAGACAACTTGTTGATGTTCCAGAAACCTCTGTTCTGGCCTTGAAATAGTAATATAAGACCATTCTCATAACAATTACGCTACTGACGTGATCTGGCCTTCCAGAAACTGCTTCTTAGACACACTGTCGGCTTTTAACCCTCACAGATCCAAATTAACCCTTTTAGTTCTACTCTAACTTCCATCTTGCCCAGGTCTTTAAGTATAACTCCCTAGTTACTTTATTTTTTACTGTGGAAATAGCTTTCTGCGCCTGCTTGTTTACTTAATTGAGATTCTATTTCTGACCATGTGGGTAACTCCACTCTTCGCCAATATCTGGCAAGGCAGAATTTTACTGACAAATTTTACTTGACTAACTGTTTTAATGATGAATAGTGTAAACTCTTTGAAATACTTTGTAACCCTTCACAGCTTTATGCAAATAAACAATTATTGAACCTAGGTCCTCTGAGGTTTGAGTGAGACATTTTTCATAAGAACATTATTCTTGTGAATAGCAAACTCAAAATGTTTTTGAGGTGGGTCCTGGTTGGCAAATCGTTCTGGTGAATCTCAGCCCCGATGGGTGGTGCTTGATCAACGTGATCAAAATTCCGTTAACGGACATGATGTATAGTCCGTTAACGGAATTTTGCAATATTGTAGAATGTATAAAAGCAGCCGCATCCCCTATGAGTGCTGCTGGGTCCTGATGAAGTTCATTTAACGGGCGAAACGCATCGGGGCTGAGACTCACCAGAACGATTTGCCAACCATGATCCTGTTTTTTTCCTGTGTTCCAGATCCTTCTACTTATATTCCAGATCGAAAGTGTAAGATATTTTATGCACTTTTCATTAAATTTAGTTATATTTCACTGATATCTTCTCATTTTTGGAGGTCATAAAGAACAAAGACCCAGGAGGAACAATCTTCACAATTATATATTGTTTGTCCTAAATAATATGGACTAATCATATGTGAGTGCTATATATAAATATATGTCTTACATTACTCCCTATATTTATTCACATTATTTTGCACGGTTTGAATACATCTACCTGTTGCACTAATCTCTCAACACTATACTCCTATATAAGGAATGATAACTTTTCCTCCAGCTTTCCTACAAAAAAAAAAAAAGATAATTCCCTTTATTCATACTCTAGACATATCTCCATCTCCCTAAACTCAGGAGGAGTGTTGCATTCAGAGACTGTCTCAATTAATCACCTTGAAGACAGGGAGTTGTCCTGATTGCTCTCAGGAGTGTAAAGCTGTCCTGAAATGTGCATATATATAAAGGAGGCCTAGAGAACAAATGACTAAGAGGGAACTGGACAAAAAGAAGAAGTCCTAAGGTCTTGTTCATTTAAATATGTATCTAGAATTCTCAGAAATAAAGTTAAGGATGGGTCAAAATGTATCCCTTACAAAAAATGTTTAGATTTTCAGGTGTTTATTATCCATATTCTGAATTGTACTTTAACAACCGCCCATTTTTATTAAAGAGAAATGTTTATCCAAGATTTTTTTTAAAAAGCATTATTACTTTAAATTAATTTTAGACTGTATAGAAAAGCACATTAAGAAAAGTTACATATGTATTTAAATGTCTATTTTAATTTTTATTGCCCAGGAAGTGTGTAATTTGCAGTAAATGGGGGCTGCCATATTTTTTGTTCAATCAGCTGCACATTTACTTGTCAGTGACTAATATTTGAATTCTTGCCTTATTGGCTTAAGCACCAATATTCCAATGTGAAAGCAACTTTTGATTAAAATGTGATTTATTTGTATATCTTTTTATTTTTATTTATTTTATTTTAAATTTTAATTATAACTTACATATATTATTCAGGTCATTATTTTTACATTATATACTAAAAACAATAATAATAATACTAATACATTACAATGTTATACAATATCAGTAATACATAAAATTGCACTAAACATAATAATATAATACATTATATAAATAATAACATCAATTATTATTTGTGATGTTATTTGTATATCTTTAATCTGTGTTTTTTTTTTTTTAACACTTTCCTCACCAGGCTTAACACAATTTCAGAGCCTCAAACTGTGGCCCAAATGGTCTGTACATTAACTCTGGCAGAACCACTCAGGTTCTAATAGAATAGATTAAAGTAATCATCTCAACTGCATAGAATCAGCTCTCATACCCCTTGGGAATTTTGTGAAACATTTGCAAAATATACTGCATAGCTTTTTAATTATTAAATCAATTCATCAATGTAAAATGTAATATAAGGAGAGCTAAAGCTTATATAAAGGGTTTATAAAATATATGCATCTGATCCCATTAAAAAGCAGTTCATTTGCATATCAGGCCACAGGTGATGTCTTAAACAAGGCAAGCCACAGACACATTTAAGACACATTTTTTTCCTACAGTGGGTATTTTTTTGTAATTCTGCTAACACAAAGTATAGATCATTTTCATTTTTTTCTTCTCTACATTTACAGGAAAAACAATGTTAAGGTGATAGAATCCATTTAAATAGCAAAGGGTTTTCTTTACTGTTAGTGAAGTACAATTGTGAAATTCACTTTTTAGTAAAGTTGCACATTCAAAAGCTCCTATAACAATAAAAAAAGCATATGTAAAGTGAGTGCAAGGTGAATCTGTGTGTCTTTAGGACAATATGTATTTGTTTTCCTTTAAGATATAAATGTGTTGAACGGTTGAACTTGGATTACTTTTATTTTATCAGTCTAATTATCCGCTGACTCTGTAGATTCCAGGTTTATTATCTTAAAATGTTAAAAAAAAACATTTTTTTTAAAGATATTTCTATGTTCTCTATTGTCATACATAATGGAAATATTTGTTCTTGTATTTTTTTTTTTTAACCTTTAGGATCGTGAAAAAAGGACAAGAAAATTGGGCACAGAAAAAATTCTGTTTTATTGAAAGATTTCATCAAGTGTAGGCATTTTAAATAGAAACGCTTTAATTAAAGTAGATAAAGAAATCATGTTAATGAGCCCTCTTTGCTTGTATAGCTCCATCACTGGCTGACATCTGGGGTCAGGTGAAAAAAGACCTGACCGATCTGACCGAGGATTCTAAACAACATGTCTGTTCCCTTTCTAATATTATTGTTTTTAATATTTTTATTTTTATTGTTACTGTTATTAATATAGTTATTCTGTTTATTCTGTGTTACCTTCCAATACATATTTTACATATATTTTCACTAATTCTAATTTATTAATCTCATTGATTTATATATTTTATTATATTTTATTTAATTTCATTTTTATTTATTTATTATTTTTTTTGCTTGTTTATTTTTTCTCTTTTTTCAATTTTCTTATATTTTATTATTTTTAGAATTGTTTTATTTACTTGTATTTTTCTTATATTTATTACTATAAATAGAATTTTATAGAATTGTGTCTTAGCTATTTAATTTATTTTTATTTTATTTTTTTCTTTCTTTCTTTACTTCCTTTCCTCTAACTTTTTTCCTAAATTTTATATTTCCGTTATTTCTTCACCATTTCATATTAAAACACATTGGTTTTTTTTTTAAATACTTTTCTTACAAGCCAACTAAATCTTCTGTTTTGAGCTAATTTATGAGATGCTTATTACAAGCGAATGTCATTTTTGTAAGTATTTCAGCTAGTTTTATTACACAGTTTGCACTATTTTCAATCCTCTTTTCTTCTTACTGATGGAGTTATTCTGTATGTCCGTACAGTATTGGACCTTACATCTGTTTGAGGACCTTGTTGATTATATTTTTGCATATTCAAGAATCTATTTCCATTTACCCATTTCAAATCTGAGAAACTACATTTCTATTTCCAACTTATATGTATCCAACTTTACCTGAGAACAAGTATTTCCTTAATTGATGGATTTCTGCCTGAGCTCCATTTAAATGGAGGATGGGAACCAAACTATTGTGACAGAATTTATCCTGACGGGACTTTCTCATAATCGGACAATTCAGTTGGTGCTTTTTGTGTTGTTTTTACTGATGTACACAGTGACTATTTGTGGGAATATTATTTTAATCTGTGTGGTTATATCCAGTCCTCACATGCACACGCCCATGTACTATTTTCTCTGCCATTTATCCTTTCTGGATCTGTTCTACTCGTCAAGCACCGTCCCCAAGTTGTTGATGGACCTAATCATTATAGGCGTAGGACGCATCTCATATATCGGGTGTCTATTTCAAATGAACGTCAGTCTATTCCTTGGAGAAACGGAATGCATCCTGCTTGCGGTAATGGCCTATGACCGCTACATAGCGATATGCTTCCCCTTGCGTTATATGGTCATTATGAGCTGGACGAGATGTAAAAACATTTGCGTTTGTGTCTGGCTGGGAAGCTTTGTTTGTTCAATTCTTCCTACAATTTCCAACCACCACACGATTTGCAATGGAAATACAATTAACCATTTTCTTTGCGAGCTGATCGCTCTTCTTAAACTGGTGTGTGGAGACACTTCCTTTGATCAAGACAAAATTATTTTTGCCAGCTTGTTTACACTTCTAGCCCCCTTCGCCTTCATTCTTGCGTCTTACATTTGCATTGTAATATCAATAATAAAGATGAGTTCTGTGGATGGAAGGACTAAGGCTTTTTCTACATGTGCTTCTCATCTGTCCGTAGTGTTCATGTTCTATGGGACCAGTATGTCCATGTACCTGGGGCCAACAAAATATGCCTCTCAAAGACACAAGTTTGTATCAGTTTTCTATGTTATTGTGACGCCCATGTTAAACCCTCTGATCTACAGTTTAAGAAACAATGAAGTTAAAGGCGCATTTATAAAACTATTAAATAAAAATATGTAATGAATACAATGACCGTGGTATTAATTAGGCAATGCTGTATTCAACTGAATGCTGTGTATGGCCCATGCTTCAGTCCAAAATTCCAAATACATAGATAAATAAAATACATCCACAATAACATCGAATTTTCTTTTTTTACTAAGTTGGCTTTTTAAAAGGTTGACTGGAAGCCTCATGGTTCGGTCGGACTAATATAATACAAAATCGTATATAGATCCTATATATATTTAGGACTACACCTTGGCGAGCTGCAAGTTCAGTCCTCAAGAAACTTAATAGAATAGTTATGAATTATATATGGGACTACAAGAAATCTAGAATCCAAATCCATATTCTTAAAAAAAACATGGAGGAATGGAGGCATTAAACCACTCGGGGATCTTATCTCACCATCTGGGATTTTATGTTTCACAGAGATTCAATCCAGATTTGACATCTCCTATGGAGACTTCCTACTGTATTTAAGAATCAGACACTTTCTAAAAAATAACCATATCAATCCAACTGCTCCTCTAGATGATCATATTGAAACCAACTCCAAAATTAAACGTAGTTTTTAAAATCCTGAAACTATTAGATAAAAATACAGTAGTTAATAAATCTATTTCTATCATTGTGGGGAAATGATCTAAATAAAACATACATAGATTCTAGTTGGTATACTGCCTGGACTCTAACTAGAAAATAAGTACACTGTGTTAATCCATGGAAATTATATTTTAAAATACTCCACAAATGGGATCTGGTTCCCACTAGAATGTATAGAATTGATCCCACAAAATCACCTATCTGCTGGAGATGTAAAAAACGTCCGGGTAGTATGTATCACATTTAGTGTGATTTCGAAAAATTAAATGAGATAAAAATAAAAATTGCAAAACTTAGTTGATAAATTATTGGGCTATAAGATAAATCCTACACCTCAGCAGTTTTTACTTCATTTGGATATTCCCAAGATATCTAAACCTAAAAAAAACATTATTGATAAACATATTTCTAGCATGTAAACAATCTATTTCAAGATCCTGGCTAAAATGTGAGACCCCCTCCTGGAAAGAGATTTGTCTTCTGATAGATTATCAATGCTCTAGAAATCAACAGTATTAACAAATACTCCAACAAATACGACCCCTCTTGAGATTTAGCGATAAACAAAACTATGACAAACCCACTACACATACAGTAAAGTAACCAGAACCTACCCAGAATGAATGATGTATGAATGAGTTAAGCACTAGTGGTTAAGTTAACTACGTTTCCCTATGCTTGAATATTGGAATTATCAAGAATAAAATAATTTTGAAATAAAAATAAATTAAAAAGGCCTAAAACAGACCCCTGAGATCCACTTAATACCGTGGTCCAGTTTGAGGAGTTTCCATTTACAACAACTCTTGGCATTCTATCTTCTAGCCAATTTTATATCATAATACCTAAATTTGCACCAAAGCTATTTTCTGTCAACTTGTAGAGTAACTTTTTGTGTGCAACTATATCAAATGCTTTAGCAAAGTCTAAATAGATCAACTCAACTGCTACACCTACATCTGTAAACAACAATCAATTTTAAATGGGAGCTACATAAATAAAAAGGTATTTGTTTTTCATCAAATGTATCGTGAAGGGTTAATGGTAAAAATAAAATGTATCTAAGGCCATTTAATTAGGGGGGGGGGACAATTTTGTGTACACATAACAACATGTTTTTAATTTATTCATTTAATTGAAAAATATATATACACGATTAGAGTATTTCCAAACATTAAATGGATTTGTTGAACCTTTAGAAGTGTGTTTTGTATATATGTAGTGATCCCAAACCCTGAGCTGGAGTTTCTAGTTGAACAACCACTATTTTATAATGCTAACTCATTTTTTGTAAACTCATAAACTGAAGGATATATAAACACTGGGTGTATTTGTTTGATTGTTGCTACACATTACTCAACAATGTATTTATTACATGGTTAGCCTAGGAAATGATGTTACTTCTTATTTAGTATTTTGTTGACTGTAACTTTCACATCAATATTTCTCCCTGGGAAGATCTTTCCTAACCCCAGGTACATGGTCATACTGGTCCCATAAAACATTAACACGACGGTCAGATGAGAAGCACATGTAGAAAAAGCCTTAGTCCTTCCGTCCACAGACTTGATCTTTAATATTGATATTACAATACACATGTACGTTGCTAGAATGACAACAAAAGGTGCTACAATTGTTAATAGACTTCCAAAAAAGATCATTATTTCATAGAACCTTGTGTCTCCGCAAATCAGTTTTATCATTGCTAGGACCTCGCACACAAAATGGTTAATCTTGTTGTTTCTGCAAAATACAAGTGGTTTTAAAATTGGAGGTAGGGTTGTTGAAGTAAAGCTCCCCAGCCATGTCACGACTGTAATATTTCTGCATAACTTCCAGCTCGCAATGACCATATAACACAAAGTGGAGCATATGGCGATGTAGCGGTCATAGGCCACTACAGCCAGAAGGATACATTCTGTTTCTCCCAGAAATAGACTCAGGTTCATCTGTGCCATGCAGCCAATCAATGAAATTCTTCCTCCTGCTACCAAAAACATGTCAGATAATTATTTTGGGGTGGTGATTGATGGGTATGCATAAATCCAGAAGGGATAACTGGCAGAGAAAATAATACATGGGCGTGTGCATGTGAGCACTGGCTATATTAAAAAAAAAATTGGAAAAAATAATGACTTAATACATTAGTACAAACAAAATAAAAAGCAGAATTTGGGTCATCCGGTTCTGTGAAATCCTGGTTAGTATGAATTCTGTGATAAAATGTCTGGTTCCAGCCTTCCATCGCCAAATCACTTGTGGACATTCATCACTGAAATAAAATTGTGGGTCATGTTAGGCAGGGCCGTTTTAATGTGCTGGTGAGTCCTGAACATTGATTTCAATACATGTTCCCCTCCAGTCCCACCCATATTGATAAAAATTGAGCTATAAAAAGTATCAAGCTATTGTCCATCATATTGTCTCCTTCCACCCATTTCCAATAAATAGAACCTTAGTGGACCCTGGGTAGATGTCCATACTGAATAAGGTGGAAGTGATCCTAGGAATCGAACAGTGTACATGATTTAGAAACAGGACATGCTGTTCTGCTGTTGTTTAAATGTAATTATATTGTCTTCCTGTCCATTCCTTTATCTTCGCCCCATATTCCAGAAGGGGCATGTGATAATTTCATACATATTTTCACATGTCTTCTACCACCTGTGTTGCATTATGAGTACTGGGTGGTTCATTTGTTTAAAACTGTCTGAGAGGTGTTTGCGACCAACGATTGCAGGTACCGCTCAGTTCATGGCAGGATGTGCCAGGCACGCCTATGTCGGCAAAGGGTTAAATAACATAAAAGATTAGAGAAATTACTAAATACTGAATGCTGCAGCCAGTTCTCTCAGTCATTCTGTTACTCAGTCCACTTCAGATCACTGCATTTTCTACAGGACTTTTATGGTTTTCAGGTGAACTTGGCAAACCAAGGGTGCTTTACAGGGACGGTCTAGTGCCCAAATGCCTCCTCAACATTTTAATGCATATTAAAGAACTTTCAAAGTACTTTAAATGCATATTTTATATTTTGCAATACTTAAAAAATGAAGATATTACACTTAGATGAAAATGCCCATTTGCAGAGGTTCAGGACAGCCCATTCAATGGGCGGCTCACTTAGGCTTTTAAGGGAGTTTATTTTCCCAGCAGCAGCCAATAAGAATTGGAATAGGATTTCCTGTTTAGTGATGTAATCAGGCAATGTGTTGCATTAGAGATCCTATTGTATACAAAAGCATAATGTAATTTAGATAAATCCAAGTACTGTGAAGAGGCCTATAGAATACTGGGAGATATGAATACATATGAGAAATTAAGAATAGATCCAACAAGAAAATTTAATTCAAGGTTAGAAATATTAATAAAGAACGCTACTAAGATGAATATCATTACGCAAAAAAACGCAGACTTTCTTTACAAAAACCACCCAATTATCCCAATTTTTTACTATTTACCAAAAATCCACAAAAATAGTGAAAATCCACCAGGGAGACCCATAATTAGTGGTATAGACTCCATCACAGCAGGTCTATCTGAGTTTGTAGACTATCATCTACAACCATATGTAAAGAGGACTTTGTCATACCTTAAAGACACAAAAGCAGTGTTACAGGAAATAGAGAACATAGAATGGAAAGACTCTTATATCTGGGCCACTTACGATGTGACTTCCTTATACACAATCATAGATCATGAATTGGGAATTAAGGCCATTGAAAAAACTTTATCTAAAGACAAAACCATAAACCCTCTATTAGGACAATTCTTACTAGATGGTATATATTTTATACTTCACCATAATTATTTTATGTTTCATCAAGAATTTTATTTACAACTAAAAGGAACAGCCATGGGTACAAAATTCGCGCCTAGCTATGCCAATTTGTATATGAACGATTGGGAAGATAACTACATTTGGAATAACCATACTGGCGCGGGTCTTGTCCTATGGCGGAGATATATTGATGATGTCCTAGTAATTTGGGACACAAAGTATGGAAAACTAGAACACTTTACAGAATACATTAATAATAATAAATATAACTTACTATTCTCTGTAGAAACAGATCAAAAAACAATTAATTTTCTTGATCTCACCCTTTTTCACGAAGATTATCAAATTAAAACTAAAACATACTTTAAACCAACAGATGGAAATGGTTTTATAGACCAAGCGAGTTGTCACCATCCGAGATGGTTAAAAAACGTCCCAAGAGGAGAATTTTTAAGAATGAGGAGAAATTGTACGAACCACAAAGACTTCCATACTCAATCTTTAAAAATTAAAAAGAAGTTATTAGAAAAGAACTACAATAGTACCCTATTAGATGAGACAGAACATGAGGTAGGAAAAATTCAAAGAAATACTTTAGTCATGGACAAGATCCCGAGAAAGAATGATAAAAATAGGGATTTATCATTTCTCACTCAATACAACTCTCATGCCTTCCAAATCAAAAAAATCTTGGAAAGACACTGGCCTATACTTTTACAAGATCCAATTCTGAAAGACATTATTCCCCCTAAACCACAAGTAATGTATAAAAAAGCACGTAACTTGAAAAGTATTTTAGCTCCAAGTATGTTAAAAGAGATTAACAAGATAAAACCATTAAACGGAGGATTTCTAAAATGCTTCCATTGTAATAACTGCATTTTTAATCCTAGAAAAATAGAGATCTTCAAAAACATGCAAACAGGGGAAGAATTTAGAATTAAAACAACCATTACATGTGACACGAAAAATGTAGTATATATGCTCCAATGTGGATGTCAGAAACAATACATTGGGAGAACTTCCAGGAAATTATCAAAAAGAATTGGGGAACATATTTATGGCATAAAAACCAAATCAACAAAACACCCAGTACCCCTACACTGCAATCAGTGCCCCAGATTTAGTTGGAACAGTTTTACATTTTGTGGTATTGAACATGTAAAAATGGGAGTAAGAGGAGGTGACCATATCAGGAGATTGGCACAAAGGGAAGGCTTTTGGATCCATAAATTAGGAACCATGATGCCACATGGCATTAATCAAGATTTTGACATGGTATGTTTTATCTGAAACTATATCACAACCCTTAAAGATGGTCTACAATAGTATATTTCAGGTTTGCTTACAGACATCCTACCAAAATGTATCCGATCGAATATATGAATGTAGTCAATTGATCAGGATTTTTTATTTCTGCTACATGCTAATTCGAACTACCCACATAAATCTGATTGAGACCTTCATACGACAAACACAGCAGTTCGGTCTATAGAAACATCATTGGTAATACGAATTCGACTTATAGTAAAACGAAACTCCATTGATAAATCGGATAAAGACAGCGCTCGGTTTTTAGTAAAACGAAGTATAATACGAACACAACCCTAAGTGTATACACGAAGGCTCCCATTCGGTTATAGATAATACGAATGTTAGGATTTAATGAATTGAATTTGTAAGTTGTATTTCATTGAGAAAAACCGGATACTTTACACATGTGCACATCAATTTACAATGAAACGCATATTGAAACGCACAGACAGGTGCAATGAAGACAATGGACATTTAAATTCAGGTGGAACTGTTTATTTCAATTAAGTTTGGCTGGACGGGATTGGACAATGGAATGGGAGGGGGATATATATAGATGAACTACCTGTTTGTTCATTACACTCCACTCTGCTCCTGAGGAAGTCTGTATAGATGAAACGCGTAGAGCGGGGAGTGAGAGTGTTATTACCGTTTTTACTACATATTTTACTTATTACTAAGAAGGTTGCCCACAGCTGTCATCTCGAGGATTTGAGAGCACCCACAAAGCTCTGCATCATATAGAGTTCGACATTCCATCTGGAGGGGGTAAACTTTCTCAGTGCCATTTACATTGTGAGTTTAATTTCAATAAATTGTACACTTTTTATACTTTACGCAACAGTATCACACTATTGCATATCCTTTTTATTTGTTCCTATATTCCATATGTCCACCCACGTCTCTGAGGAGGCATCCAGCTAGAAGATTGGAGATTATTCTCGACTTTTCGACTTCTGTATTTATTCGATTTCGACTTGGGATTGGAGGAGTCCTTGCAGATTTCGACTTTCCATAGGAAAGTATATTTACGTATTTGTCTTTGTCTTTTTGGTCATTTTGGACTTGCTTTTTGTAATCCAGCACTGCCTATCATGTCAGCTTGGCTGAGCATAATAGGCATTGCAGCCCCCTCATAAATGCCATCTTGGCTGTGATAGGCAGTATAGTCCTCCCCATAAATGACGCCGGCTTGGCTGAACATGAAAGGCACTGCAGTCCCCATCATGAATGCCAGCTGGCTGAGCATGATAGGCACTGCAGTTCCCCCTATATTCCAGCATGGCTAAGAATTATAGGTAGTGTGGTGGTTCCCCCATAAATGATGCCAGCTTGGCTGAGCATGATAGGCACTGCAGTCCCCATCATAAATGCCAGCTGGCTGAGCATGATAGGCACTGATGTCGCTCTAAATTCCAACATGGCTGCGCATGATAGGCAGTGTGGTCCCCCCCATAAATAATGACAGCTGGCTGAGCATGATAGGCACTGCAGTCCCCATCATAAATGCCAGCATGGCTGAGCTTGTTAGGCAGTGTGGTCCACCCCATAAATAATGCCAGCTTGGCTGAGCATTATAGGCACTGCTGTCCTCATCATACATGCCAGCTGGCTGAGCATGATAGGCAAAGCAGTCCCCCCTAAATTCCAGCATGGCTGAGCATGATAGGAAGTGTGGTCCCCCCATAAATAATGCCAGCTACTCTGAGCAGGATAGGCACTGCATTCCCCATCATAAATGTCAGCTGGCTGAGCATGATAGGCATTGCAGTGCCCCCTAAATTATAGCATGGCTGAGCATGATAGGCATTGTGCCCACCCATAAATAATGCCAGCTTGCCTGAGCATGATAGGCACTCCAGTCCCCATCATAAATGACAGCATGGCTGAACATGATTGGCAGTGGGGTCCCCTCATAAATATTACCAGCTTGGCTGAGCATGATAGGCGCTGTAGTCCACTATATTAGTACCACCACTCACATCACACATAACACCCAGTCATACATTCTCACACAGACTCACATCACACCCAGTCATACATTCTCTCACAGTCTCACAACACACTCTTTATTATTTAAAGTAATATTATACTTCATAGGTGAGCAGGACACCCAGGGGAGTAAACAGAAAGGCACTTTTATTATCAGAAAAAGGACTCGTTCTCCATGACTAGCACAACAAATCACAGGTTTGGTGTCAGCTTTAGCAAGGCAGTAAATACAATATAATACCATGATTTATTGTGCTATCCACGGAGAATACCGTATTTGCTCGATCATAAGACGACCCTGATTATAAGACGACCCCCCAAACTTTGGATATTCCTTTAGGGAAAAAACGAAAAGCCTGAATATAAGACTACCCTATAGGAAAAAAGATAAACTTGTATATATTCACATGTAAATTGCTTTTTTAATAAAAAAATTATATCAAAAAATGCATTTCTTGTTTTTATTTCCTTTTATGTGCCAATGCTGCCTATCTCTTTCTCTTGCCCCCAGCTTTGTCTCTCTCCCCCTCCCTTTGATTCCCCCTAGCCTCTCTCTCCCCCCCTTGTTTCTCTCTGCCCCCTCCCTCCTCTTGTTGCTCTGCCCCCCCCCCCCCTCCCTCTGTCTCTTCCCCCCTTCCTCCCCTTGTTGCTCTGTCTCTTCCCCTCTCCCTCCCATTGTTGCTCTGCCCACATCCCTCCCCCTGTCTCTTCCCCCCTCCCTCCCCTTGTTGCTCTGTCTCTTCCCCCCTCCCTCCCCTGTCTCTCTGCCCCCTCCCTCCCCCTGTCTCTCTGCCCCCCTCCCTCCCCCTTACCTGTAACTCGCTCCCTGGTGGCTAGTGGGGGCAGCCGGGGGATGTCTGCACGATACGTGCAGACATCCTCCATGCTGCCCGTCACGGCAGTCTATTATGACGGACAGCTGGTCCATCATAATAGACTGCCGTGTCGGGCAGCATGGAGGATGTCTGCACGTATCGTGCAGACATCCCCCGGCTGCCCGATTCTCCCTGGTGGCTAGCGGGGCAGCGGAGGATGTCTGCACGATGAGCGCAGACCTCCCCTGCTGCCGCCCGGCACAACCGCCGGGACTTCTGTGACGAAGCCGGAAGTACCCGGCTTCATCACAGAAGTCCCGGCGGTCGTACCGGGCGGCAGCCGGGGAGTCTGCGCTCATCAGGCAGACATCCCCTGCTGTTAGAGAGGGGGATCCAGGTCCCCTGCAGCTCTGCTGGGGACCTGGATCGCTGTCTTATAATCTGACCTCAATTTGAGGTCAGATTATAAAACGACCTCGATTATAAGACCCCCTTCTGAAAAAAACCTTGTTTTATAATCGAGCAAATACGGTACGTCCTTTTTCTGATAATAAAAGTTCCTCTGTGATCCCTTCCCCCGTCCAGCTCACTCTGCAGTAAGCTGCCTGCTCAGAGTTCCTGTTATCATGGAGAAACTTGTGCACCAGCATCTGAGAGAAGGAGATTAGAGGAGGCCTGGGGGATGCTGGGAAATCCTACAGACTGTTGGGTAAATACTCACAATTCAGATGAAAAGCCCAATTGCAGAGATGGACAGACTTGCTTAGAGAAGTACACACAGGAAAGGATCTGAAATGGAACAGACCCCCTGGATGTAGTTACAAGCACGAATGAACTGTGTATGGACTCAGAATACCGATGGTACTGCAGGAACTGAGGAACACTGGTGCAGGACTCAGGATGCCAGAAATGGAGTAGGGTAACCAGCAATCTGAATAACACTTGTGCAGGACTCAGGATACCGATGGTGGTGCAGGAACTGATAAACACTGGTGCAGGACTCAGGATGCCAGGAACGGAGTAGGGTAACCAGCAATCTGAATAACACTTGTGCAGGACTCAGGATACCGAGATACCGATACTGGTAATGCAGTAGGTAATATAAAACAGAGCCAACGTCAGGGAGTCAGAAATACAGTCCAATATGCAAGCCAAGGTCAGGAAGCCAGAAAGCACAAATTTAATAACAGAGCCGAGGTCAGGAAGCCAGGAAATCACAGAAAATAGGGAGCAGGAAACTGAGGACAAGCCAACAGAAGCACAGGATAACTGAGCAATGAGAGAAAGGAAGAGGAGGGTTTAAATAGGCTGAGTCATGTGCCTCAGTGAATGTTTCACAGGTGTGTGGCCGTTGCCGTGGAGATGCTGCTGAAGCAGCCTATGTGCAGTGCAGTCAGGGGGATCGTCTCTGCATGATGACAGGGGGACTCAGCTGTGTGGGCAAGATATTGCGCTGGGATTGCACGCGCGGGGACCTCCGTCAGTGTCATGGTAGCGCGGGCGATCCTCTAGAGGTGGGGGCATAACACAGACAGACCAGTGATTGATTTGAGAAGCAGCAACTGCGCTTGCGTTAGGGCATACGGCCGCACCTATGTAGTATCCCAAAACGGCCACTAGTGGCCACTTTTTCAAAAATAAGTATAATCTCTTTTTTACAGAGAACTAAAAAAAAAAAAACGGTGACAGTCTAGTCTACCCTGTGCTGCCTACAAGTTGCACCAAAAACATTTCTTATTATGGTATAAATAGCACAAAAAGGACAGAGGGGATAGCAAACAGCAAAGTGGCAGAACCATAATGTTAAGGCATCTGGTGCAAGAATAATTTCTGTGCCCTCCATTAGGTCAATATGGCTAAATGTGACTGTGATACTGGATAGAGTGTCCAACATTGACTCCTTTATAGGGATAGGCCTGGGTTCATTGCACCTGCTACTGCTCATGTTGCTCCACCCATGCGGAACAGAATAAATTTGCCCTTTCAGTTTCTCATTCACTGTAGATGATTTTCATAAATCACTGGTAAACATCTCCAAATGTATTAAAAACACACTGTGTTACATAAAATGGCACAGTGCATAAACAGGAAGTTCCAAACTAAGTTATACAAGACAAGCTATATGATGTAGGGAGAGCCCTGTTTATAAGCTTACAATCTAGAGGGAATGTGGGACAGGTAAAGAGACAATTGTAAGAGGGTCCTCTTCATAATTACTATCTATCTATTACATGCAATGGGTTAAGTGTATAGATTTTATATATTCTATATTTATTTGTGTCCTTGGATAAGGTTTATCAGTTCCTCTCACCATTCTCTTCCTAGCAGAAAACTTCTCACCATAAAATCAAATCTCCCACAGAATATTTCCCTTTCCTTGACCATATCCACTGACTCTCACCATTCTTCTCAAACTTATCAAAGTTAGAAGACCTTGAACTTGCTCTGGCATACCCGTAATGATCTTAATATATGGAAGAGCCTGAAAAACATCCTGAATATATGACTGATAGCATCTCTCAACACCATAATCCTATATAAGGAATGATAACTTTTCCTCCAGCTTTCCTACAAAAAAAAAAGACTCTAGACATATCTCCATCTCCCTAAACTCAGGAGGAGTGTTGCATTCAGAGACTATCTCAATGTATCACCTTGAAGACAGGGAGTTGTCCTGATTGCTCTCCGGAGTGTAAAGCTGTCCTGAAATGTGCATATATATATAGGAGGCCTAGAGAACAAATGACTAAGAGGGAACTGGATGAAAAAGAGAAGTGCCAAGGTCTTGTCATTTAAATATGTATCTAGAATACTCAGAAATAAAGTTAAGGATGGGTCAAAATGTATCCCTTACAAAAAATGTTTAGTTTTTTAGGTGTTTATTATTCATATTCTGAATTGTACTTTAACAACCAGCCATTTTTATTAAAGAGAAATGTTTATCCAAGATTTTCTTTTTTAAAAAGCATTAGTACTTTAAATAAATTTCAGACTGTATAGAAAAGCACATTATGAAAAGTTACATATACATTTAAACGTCACACTTGTCTATTTTAATTTTTATTGCTCAGGAACTGTGTAATTTGCAGTAAATGGGGGCTGACATATTTTTTGTTCATTCTCTTGTGACTAATATTTGAATTCTTGCCTTATTGGCTTAAGGACAAAGATTCCAATTTGAAAGCAACTTTTGTTTAAAATGTGATTTATTTGTACATCTTTAATCTGTGTTTTTTAACACTTTCCTCACCAGGCTTAACACAATTTCAGAGCCTCAAACTGTGGCCCAAATGGTCTGTACATTCTCTATGACAGAACCACACAGCAAGTAGTGATTTATTAAGATAAAATGGATTAGTAAAGTAATAATCTCAGCTGCATAGAATCAGCTCTCATACCCCTTGGGAATTTTGTGAAACATTTGCAAAATATACTGCATAGCTTTTTAATTATGAAATCAATTCAACAATATAAAATGTAATATATGCATCTGATCCCATTTAAAAGCAGTTAATTTGCATATCAGGCCATGTCATAAACAAGGCAAGCCACAGATACATTTAAGACCCATTTTTCTCCTGCATTAGGTAGTTTCTTGTATTTCTGCTAACTCAATGTATAGATCATTTTCATTTTTTTTCTCTACATTTACAGGAAAAACAATGTTAAGGTGATAGAATCCCTTTAAATAGCAAAGGGGTTTCTTTACTGTTAGTGAAGTACAATTGTGAAATTCACTTTTTAGTAAAGTTGCACATTCAAAAGCTCCTATAACCATAAAAATAGCATATGTAAAGTGAGTGCAAGGTGAATCTGTGTGTCTTTAGGACAATATGTATTTGTTTTCCTTTAAGATATAAATGTGTTGACTGGTTGAACTTGGATTACTTTTATTTTTTATTTTTTTTATATTTAATTATTTTATTCGTTTATTTTAACAAACAAAAACATACACATAGTCTTCATACTCGGTACATAAATATTGCAACCCTGAATCTTTCCTTTCCATTTGCCTTTTTAAAGTTCTAAGATTAAAATACACTTTCTCAAGTAAACATCAATATTTAATCACAGCATTATATAAAGAAGGTAGGGAAGAAAGGGAAAAGTAAGAAGTAACATTTTGTTTATTTATCTCACTGTGTCCAAAAAATGTTTTATTTATTTATTTATTTATTTTCCCCGATTTTAAACGTTCTTTCTCAATTCTCGACTCCTTAGAGTGCATCATGCTATAAGTTTAGACTATATATATATATATATATTTTTTCCTTTTCTTTCCTTTTTCCTTTTTTCTATTCCTCTCTTTTTCCCTTTATTCCCTTCCTTCATCCTCCTTCTCTCTATACACTTTAGGTATTCAGACTAATTACATAAAACTCAACAGATATTTACAATTATATGCGTCTTGGTCTCTCCCCTCCTCACTTTGTTATCTTTTCTATTCCTTGTTTCCTTATTTTTCTAAAATCTTATCACCAGGATTTTTATTGTTTCTTTGGTGTGTTATTATTATTTATTTTTTTCCCTTTTTCTTTTTCTCTTTATTCCTCCATATATACTGACCAGAGTTTTCCCATCTCTTTTAGGGCTTTGTTTCTTTCTTTTTCTCTATCTGGTACCCAATTTGCCTTTTCAACATTTCCCATGTCGGTATGTCTTGGCTTTTCCATCTCTTAGCTATCATAATGTGAATTATTATATGTCTTTGTACCACCTTAATCTCTGCAAGGCCAATATGTAATAGTGCCACTATTGGGGAAAACTCTATTCTTTCTATTTTCAGATCTTTTATGACTTTATATGCCATCTTCCAGCATGTCTGCACTCTTTCACATTCCCACCATATATGCATTGTTGTTCCCCTCTTTACATCTCCAACATTCTGGGGGTGTCTGTTGATATATTTTATTGATCCACGTTGGAACTCTATACCATCTTTGGGACACTTTATATTGTACTTCAAGTAAGTTTACACAGTGTATTGATTTTTTTGTTAATGGTATTATATTTATCCAGTCTGTGTAATCTATTTCTCTTCTTAGGTCCCTTTGCCATTTAGTTAGACCTTTTAAATTAGTTAATTCTTGTTTGTCTTCTATTAATCCTGCTTCTAGAATTTTGTTGATCTTGATCTTCTCAATAAACAGTATGTCTACATTAAATTCCCTACTGATTTTATTGTTCATTAGGTATTTATTCAGGGCACCTTTATTCTAAGGTATTTGAATATATCTCTACTGTCAATTTGAAATTCACTAATTAATTCTGGGAATGTTTTAATTTGATCCAAATTTACCAAGTGTCCAATTAGTTCTATCCCTTTTAGTTTCCATTCTTTAACTCCTATATCCTGTATTACATATTCCAATATATCAATAGGGCAGTTAATTGGGATCAGGTTTTGTATCTTTCTTTTTTTTTTAACCTTCTTCCAGAAACCAATCAGTTCTGTCACGATCCAGTTTTTTTCCATCTCAGGTTTTTTTTCTTTATAACTCTCATTTGTCAGCCATAAGACTAATTAAAGACCTTTTATGTTATTACTTTCTAAATCAAACCATGGTTTTGCTTTGTTTTCCTCTATCTGCCATTTGTTTATATGATATATCATGTGGGCATCATGGTATTTGTGTATATCTATTGATCCCATTCCTCCCCTATTTATCTTCTTTGTTATCACACTTCTCGCTATTCTTGGCTGTTTATTTGCCCAAATAAATTTATCTATTGTCTTCTGAATTTCGGATAGCCACTCTTTCTTCATTGGGATTGGAATAGACCTAAACAGGTATAGCCATCTTGGCAAAATATATGCCTTGGCCGTATTCAGTCTCCCCCACCAGGATAGATCCATTTTGCCCCATTCTTTCATATATTGATTTGTTGAAGAAATTAATTTCTTATCATTTATCTCTAATGTTTTTTGTTATAGTCTTTGCGATATCAATTCCCAAATATTCTAGTTTTTCTTTACACCATTTAAATCCATATTCCTTCTTTATTATGTCCTCTGTCTCCCTTCCCACGCCCAGCCCCAGAACATTTGATTTATTTATGTTTAATTTATAATTGGATATTTCACCATATCTCTTAATCTCTCTCAATAATTCTTCTGTTGATTTTATTGGATCAGTCAATGTCATTAATATATCATCAGCATATAGGCTTATTTTTAGTTCTTTTTTTTATCTTTATATCTTGAATTGCCGGATTAAATCTGATATATTGTGCCAATGGTTCCAGTGATAGGATGTATAACAAAGGAGACAGAGGGCATCCCTGTCTTGTTCCATTTTGTATCGTTAACCACTCTGATGTTATTCCCCCCCCTACAATCCTAGCTGAAGGTTTGGAGTACAGAGTCATAATTGCTCCCAGTATCCACCCTTGGAATCCAAATTCCACTAATGTTTTTTCTAGAAAGCTCCACTCCACTCGATCAAACGCCTTTTCGGCATCTAGTGTTACTAGTAGTAGTGGATTTCCCTGGTTGGATTCTTTATCTAGGATATTTATTATTCTTCTTATATGATTTCCCAAAGATCTTTTATGGATGAATCCAGCCTGATCTCTATGTATCAGGAATGGGATGATTTATTTTAGCCTAATAGCCAGGATTGCAGAATATATTTTTATATCACTGTTTATTAATGATATGGGTCTATAATTTCCCATATCGGTGGGGTCTTTTCCCGGTTTCAGAATGGGGCTTATATTGGCTTGTAGTATATCACCTGGTGGGGGCCCTCTAGTAGCTATTTCATTAAAAAATTTCCCTAAGCTTTCCTTAAACTTATCTTCAAAAATTTTATAGAAAAGGTTTGTGAAGCCGTCCGGTCCTGGGGCCTTGGTATTTTTTAATTATTTTATGATTCTACTTATTTCTTGTACAGTTATTGGGGAGTTTAATTTCTCCAGATATTCATTCTTAAGCTTGGGAAGGTTGGCTTTCCTTATGTAGTCTTGGATTTGTATATCTTGATTTAATTTTGACACACTATATATTTTTTCATAAAATTCCGTGAAGGCCTTTCCAATATCCCTTGAAGAATAACAGTTTCTATCTCCATCTTTAATTTTAAATATTCTTCTTTTTTCTACTCTTTTTTTTAGTTTTGCTGTAAGCATCCTATCTGCCCGATTTCCTTTATGGTAGTACATTAATTTCAATGATTTCAAATTTTTCTTGGTGTTTATCACTAATTGTTTATTAATTTATTTTTCTACGTCAAATATTTTTTTTTCTAAGGGTTTGCTCTGGGTCTTCTTTATTACATTTGCTCAAATTATAATGCTCTACATATAACTCATTTAATTGTTTAGCTTCTTCCTTGTTTTGTCTACTTCCCAATTTTATTAAATGTCCCCTTATTACACATTTGTATGTACACCAGGTATTTGCTGGAGAAGTATCCCCCATCTTATTTTCTTCAAAGAATTTATTAGTCATGTCTCCAATAAAATTTTGGTTTTCTTGACTGGATATCAATCCCTCATTTAATCTCCAGTTTGCCCTCGGTTTTTTATCCTGTCTTTCATTAAACGCTATGATTACCATGTTATGGTCAGTCCATACTAACTCTTTGATTATAGATTTTTTTACCTTTTTAATAAATTTATTGTCACCCCAGATCATGTCAATTCTTGAATATTAGAGATGTACCCTTGAAAAATGAGTAAAATCTCTCACGTTGGGATTTAATACCCTCCACACATCGTACCATCCTCCTGCTTTTGTTATCTTCTGTAACATTTTGGATTGTTTTACTAGATCCTTTGGGTAGACTTCATCATTTGGACATCTAGAGTGTCTTTCATAATACAGTTGAAGTCTCCGCCAATGATTGTTATGCCTTTCTTTATTTCATCCAGTCTTGTTATCACCTTTCTCAGGAAACACACTGGGCCATTGTTAGTTGCATAAATATTAGTTATTGTATAATTTTGTCCCTCTATTTCCCCCACTAAAATTATATATCTTGCTTCTGGATCTTGATAACAGTATTCTATCTTTATATTCAACTCATCTGAAATGATGATTGCAACTCCTCTTTTTTTTTTGTCATAGAAGCTTCCAGGATGATGGAATATCCTCCAAATTTCATTTTGTCTACATCTTTTTTCCTCCAGTGTGTTTCCTGTATCAGGCATATATCTGCTTTCTCCTTTTTCAGGAGGTTCCATAATAATGATCTCTTGTGTTGGGTATTCATTCATCTTATGTTCAATGTTATACATTTAATCATTTTTAAATTTTTACATTTACTTTTCCCTTGTGGAATTCTTTTTTGATTCTAAGATTTGTTGGGGTGGACCAGCCTGCATATAGTACATATATAAAACAACATACAACATAAAAACATTCCAGATTTGTGTTGGTTTTACCTATACCTTTGTAAACCAACTTAAGGGAAGATTTTCCCATCTTCTCTACAAATCTTGTCCTTTTCTAGGACCGAGTTGGGGATTCTTCAAAGGTTGCCTCTGAATGTACCCTATTTTCTTTCTGTATTACCTTAAACCGAGAAATCCTCCTTACTCTCTTATTCCCTATGGGACTATTATTTATTTGTTTCTCTATTTATTTCCTTTCAACTTCTCCTTTCTCTATCTCTCTCTTCCTCTGTCTTTTCTCCTTTTTCTAAGATCTACCATACCTTGATTTTAGTCAAAATTATTATCATTATTATTTCTTGCCCTTTCTCCTTTCCTTTATTTTCCACTTCCTTCCAGGATGGGGTATTAGGGGGGGGGGGGTATCCATTCGGGGACAGAAAGAAGAGAAGAAAAAAAAAAAAGACATATTTCTTCTCGTGGTTATTAGGTGTTTTTTATATTTCTACTAGTTCTTTGTAAATTGTTACTTCCCTACTCTTCTGAATTTCAGTTTCTATCCTACCATGAGAGGAAAGAGGGAAAAAAAAACAAAAAAGAAAGAAAAAAAAAACCCTCTTCTTGTGTTTATAGGTGTCTTTCGTATCCTTACTTATTCTCATTAACTTGTTTTCTCTATTATTCTGTGTTTTGTTTTTTTCCTAATCTTCTATCCCCTTAAACTTCCCTTCTTCTTATCTTTCTACATTTCTTCTTACTTGTTTACCACAAAAACAAACCTATTTCTTCTTGTGTTTATGAGTGTATTTATATATTTACTTATTCTCTTTACGTTATTACTCAGTTACCTCTTCTCCTGTGTTATAATTTCTACCCAACCCGAAAAAGAAAAAACAAAACAAATCTCTTATAAATTTTAACTCCACTCCTGTACCGTCATTGTGTTTACATAGTGGTCAATCTTTACTGGAACCATTTATTTACTATCTTTGTGTTTACATAGTGATCAATCCCAACCAAATCCTCATCAGTACTATTTATATTTATATTTCTTCAATCCTAAGTTTCCTTCCTTCTCCCCTTTCCCCTGTCTTTATCTTTCTCCCTCTAACATTCCTGTGTGACAAAAAAACAAAAAACACTTTACTATTTTTTCCCCCTCTCCCTCCATAGTATCCCCTACCGCTTTCTCCTTTCCCTCTCTTTTCCTCTCCCTCCCCCCAACCCCTCCTTTCTAGTAGTTTATTTTACTTCCTTAAGTCCTTTCTTAAGGCCATTCTTCTACCTTCTCTGGTGTTTCCAATCTAACTCTAGTATTTTCTACCTGTATATTTAGATTGCATGGAAAACCCCATGTATATCTGATTCCCAAATCTCTACATTTTTGGGTCACTGTTTGGAATTTTTTCCTTTCCAATCTGGTCTTATATGAGAGATCTGCGAATACTTTTATCTCCCTGTATTTCTCGTCATTTTCATGGTTTTTCCGAGCTGCTATCATAACCGCATTTTTAAATCTGTAAGAAGAAAAGCAAACCATAACATCTCTTGGTTTAGAGTCTGAGATGTTTTTGGGCTTGTAAGTCCTGTGTAATCTGTCTATTATATTACTGTTGTTGATGTCCATTCCTATGTTCTCAAAAATTTTTAAATAGAAAGTCCTCCAGCAAGTTGTTTGTGCTTTCTTCTGTAAGTCCTCTTATTCTGACATTTTTTCTTCTTGATCTATTTTCTAGATTTATTATTTTTTCGTCCAGTCTCCTTATCTTCTCGTCCATATTTTTTGGGGTATCATATTGGAAGCTTTCCATCTTTTCTTCCATGGATTTCACTTTAAGTCCTATGTCTTTAATTTCTTCCTTTATGTCTTGCATTCCTGCATTTATTTCTTGTTTTATTTGAATTAATTGTGTCTCTAGACATTTCTTTAGAAAGTCTGTAGTAATCCCACGTTGATCTGTTTCCCTTATAGATTCAGGTGTTGATGGATGAGAGCTATCTTCCTGTGACATTTCCAGCTGCTCTATTTGGATTTCATCTATTATTGATTCATCTATTTTTGATTTATAAGTTGTTGGTGAGAAACAAGTCCTTCTGGGGCTTTCCTTTTTTTTCTCTTTTTTCTGTATAGGTCTTTGCTCTCTTATAGATGTCATTTTGGATTATCTTTTTTGCTTTTTAAAGTTGTTTTCTCTTTTCTTTAATTAAATGTCCCAGGTAACTTTTTATTTTTTTTAATTACTGCTAATAGAGCACTTTTTTTTTTCCTTTGCCACAAGCCTTTGTTAATTGAGATAGACTCCGCTAGTTTAACCCTCTTTATTTATGTTAGTCTGTTGTGCTGGTCTTGTAATATACTTCTTTGCCCTTTAAGTCAGAAGAATATTCCCTTTGCACATATGATTTACTACTGGAATAACAATTAAAAGACAATGTACTTATCTTTGACTTCTTCTGCCTCCGACTTTCTGGCTGTAATCTTTCAGGCTTGAGCCTCTTTTTTTTTTTTTTCTTATCTTGGGAGCTCAGTTGCCTTTATTAGCCGTCCAGAAGGTCTCTCACTCCTCCGTCTTTGGTTTTAAATGCTGAAATATGTGCAGATTTAAACAAGTCTCTTCAGAGATAACACAGGGTAAAGATGTACTTATCATTCCTACAGAAGCCTTCAACTCTTTTATTCACGGAGTTTTGCTGCCTGCATTCACCGTCCCGGGGGCCTCTTACTCCTCCGTTTTCGGTTTTGCCGCAGCTGTTTCTTTTGATGTTTGAGTGGCTTCCGTCTCGGAGTTGCTTTAACCCTTAGGTCTCTGTTAAGTTTTTCGGGACTCTGTTGGGTTTTGCTTCACCTGCACCTTTCTTTCTGTGGGCTACTACCGGTGTCTTTATCTTTCAATATATTTTTTTTTTTATCCAGGCTCTCGGCGTCTCTATTTTCTCTCTCTCGATTTTCTCGGTTCTTCCTCCAGCGCGCCCTTCTTCCCTTTACTCACGGTGCCCACGCCAGCGCGTCCTCACGTCATGCTCCTCCCCCTATAGTTTAAGAACACTCTTTGGGTTACTTTTATTTTATCAGTCTAATTATCTACGGAGTTATTGATCACGTAGAATACAATACAAAGTATACAAATAATAGCGATATTATAAAATAATACATTTCTAAAGTTATTTTTTTTATAAAAGGATGTGTTCAAACTTCTGCTTTGCAGGTTCAAATCATGGCAGGGATGAATATATTTCTAGAACAAAACTATGATTCGAAAAAGGGTGAGACAACTATCCAAGAAGAACTAATAACAACGATCTTTCACTTTTAGAAGATAAGAGTAAATAACAATGAAAAGGGTATTGCGGAATTCGCTGTCACACAGATCTATGTGAATTAAAAGAATAAACACATTTTTGAAAAACATTTCTTCTGTTATATTGTAGGATAACGCCCCATGACCTCACATGAACAAGTTCTGATTTTAGAAATGAAAGAATTAAGAGTGTAAAAACTCCCAGGGAATTCCTCACTATTCATGGCTAACTCCGCTAACTCTGTAGATTCCAGGTTTATTGTCGAAACATTTTTTTAAAGATATTTCTATGTTCTCTATTATCATACATAATGGAAATATTTGTTCTTGTATTTTTTTTTTTAACCTTTAGGATCGTGAAAAAAGGACAAGAAAATTAGGCACAGAAAAAGTTCTGTTTGATTGAAAGATTTCATCAAGTGTAGGCCTTTTAAATAGAAACGCTTTAATGAAAGTATATAAATAACACATGTTAATGAGCCCTCTTTGCTTGTATAGCTCTATCACTGGCTGACATCTGGGGTCAGGTGAAAAAAGACCTGACCGATCTGACCGAGGATTCTAAACAACATGTCTGTTCCCTTTCTAATATTATTGTTTTTAATATTTTTATTTTTATTGTTACTGTTATTAATATAGTTATTCTGTTTATTCTGTGTTACCTTCCAATACATATTTTACATATATTTTCACTAATTCTAATTTATTAATCTCATTGATTTATATATTTTATTATATTTTATTTAATTTCATTTTTATTTATTTATTATTTTTTTTGCTTGTTTATTTTCTTATATTTTCTTATTTTTAGAATTGTTTTATTTACTTGTATTTTTCTTATATTTATTACTATAAATAGAATTTTATAGAATTGTGTCTTAGCTATTTAATTTATTTTTATTTTATTTTTTTCTTTCTTTCTTTACTTCCTTTCCTCTAACTTTTTTCCTAAATTTTATATTTCCGTTATTTCTTCACCATTTCATATTAAAACACATTGGGTTTTTTTTTAAATACTTTTCTTACAAGCCAACTAAATCTTCTGTTTTGAGCTAATTTATGAGATGCTTATTACAAGCGAATGTCATTTTTGTAAGTATTTCAGCTAGTTTTATTACACAGTTTGCACTATTTTCAATCCTCTTTTCTTCTTACTGATTGAGTTATTCTGTATGTCCGTACAGTATTGGACCTTACATCTGTTTGAGGACCTTGTTGATTATATTTTTGCATATTCCAGAATCTATTTCCATTTACCCATTTCAAATCTGAGAAACTACATTTCTATTTCCAACTTATATGTATCCAACTTTACCTGAGAACAAGTATTTCCTTAATTGATGGATTTCTGCCTGAGCTCCATTTAAATGGAGGATGGGAACCAAACTATTGTGACAGAATTTATCCTGACGGGACTTTCTCATAATCGGACAATTCAGTTGGTGCTTTTTGTGTTGTTTTTACTGATGTACACAGTGACTATTTGTGGGAATATTATTTTAATCTGTGTGGTTATATCCAGTCCTCACATGCACACGCCCATGTACTATTTTCTCTGCCATTTATCCTTTCTGGATCTGTTCTACTCGTCAAGCACCGTCCCCAAGTTGTTGACGGACCTAATCATTATAGGCGGAGGACGCATATCATATATCGGGTGTCTATTTCAAATGAACGTCAGTCTATTCCTTGGAGAAACGGAATGCATCCTGCTTGCCGTAATGGCCTATGACCGCTACGTAGCGATATGCTTCCCCTTGCGTTATATGGTCATTATGAGCTGGACGAGATGTAAAAACATTTGCGTTTGTGTCTGGCTGGGAAGCTTTGTTTGTTCAATTCTTCCTACAGTTTCCAACCAACTCGCGATTTGCAATGGAAATACAATTAACCATTTTCTTTGCGAGCTGATCGCTCTTCTTAAACTGGTTTGTGGAGACGCTTCCTTTGATCAAGCCCAAATTATTTTTGGAAGCTTGTTTACACTTGTAGCCCCCTTCGCCTTCATCCTTGCGTCTTACATTTGCATTGTAATATCAATCATAAAGATGAGTTCTGTGGATGGAAGGACTAAGGCTTTTTCTACATGTGCTTCTCATCTGACCGTAGTGTTCATGTTCTATGGGACCAGTATGTCCATGTACCTGGGACCAACAAAATATGCCTCTCAAAGACACAAGTTTGTATCAGTTTTCTATGTTATTGTGACGCCCATGTTAAACCCTCTGATCTACAGTTTAAGAAACAATGAAGTTAAAGGCGCATTTATAAAACTATTAAATAAAAATATGTAATGAATACAATGACCGTGGTATTAATTAAGTAATGGTGGATTCAATCGTATGCTGTGTATGACCCATGCTTCAGTACAAAAATTTAAAAACCTACTTAAATAAAATCCACACTAACGTCAATTTTTTTTTTTTTTTTACTAAGTTGACTTTTTAAAAGGTTGTGATATGTGCTTTGCATGGACACTAATAATATATTTTTACACAATGCTATTAAATGGAACAGAGGAATTTGCAAAATCATTTCGTGTTAATGGAATGTTAATGAACATTTCGAGGTTTGAAGATTTTTTTACTAAAATCCACATTTATTGATTTTGTGTACATGTAAAAAGAAACTTCCTGTAATAATGCCGGCGGGGTGGACAACAAACACTCATGCTTCAATTCACAAGTTGTTGCTGGTACTCGAGAGTGGCTAATGGAGTGCTGGGCCTGATAACCAAAGAGATATAGCCCTTCTCCAGTGTACTTGAGAAGCTATAGCGGAATTAAGAGCCCAGGCAAAGAAACAAGCGGTTCGTTTATTACTGTGTCGAACTTCTGATACCAATTATTAGGCAAGACACGTCAATCAACTGGGGTTTCTGTTTTTACCCTGTATATTTGCTTACTTATGACTGGAGTCTGAATTTCAAGAGTTTCTGCAGGTGAATACAATTATTATAAGTAGACATGGTTTTGTGAAAGACGGGTCTTTTCAAACCAACTTAATAGCATTCTATGCAAAATCTAGGTGTGGCGCTATATGTAATCTATTTAGACTTCGCTAAAGCAATGGTTAAAAAAGAAAGATTACTCTACAAATCGACAGAAATAGGTGTGGGGTAAATGCATTAATGCATTGGGGTCCTCTTCTTTTTAAATTGTTTTTTAATGATCTCTGAAGTTGCATTGAGAGCCATGTCTCAGTTTTTGCTGACTATCGTTCAAAAAAATGTAATTTTAAAAGTCGGCGAGTTTTTTTCTACACCGCTAATTTCAGCAGACTGTATCACCATTTCTGCAAGTGGAACTATTGATAATGTGTACAGGATTAGGGTGAAAGGACATCCATATCCAGACTCCTCTGATCTATTTCCCAAATTCCAAATGTCTCCATAGTGCGTCTAGGACAGTTCTTCGCGGCTGCTTCACCGCTGACAGTTCAGCGGCAGTTTGAATGCTGTACTGTTAGCGTTGAAAGGCGACACGGCTGCTTCATCGTGGCAATGTAAGCGCTTACATACATACACCCCCCTAATAATATCCCCTAAAAGTGACCTCAAACCCCCATACTAACCCGCCAACCCAAACACTTATACCCTTAATACTAACACTACCCCCGAACACTAATACTAACTCTACCCCCGATCCCTAATACCAACTCTAACCCGCTAAACGGGAAAACTAATACTACCCCGAACCCTAATACTAATATCTAACCCATCGAACCCTAATACTAATACCTAACCTCCCCCCCTCTTGGCAAGCTTTTTTGAGAAATGTTAACATATAAGCGAGATAATATTTATTAGCGAGATAGGTCCATAATTTGTGTTGGGGGAAGGTTCTTCACATGGTTTCAAGATTGGGAATATCGAGGCCTGGGAGAGTTCCATAGTGATCGTGGTCCATCCAGCAAATTCCACAAAGATTCTTAGTGATATGGGGGAGACAGTCTTCGAATCGTCAACATAGAATGTAGTGGAGAAACCTCCAGGTCGTAAGGCTTATTTTTTATTTTTAAATTCCAGTAATGTTTGTGATTTTATACAATGACAATGAGGCATTTAATTGATCCAGTATTTCCTTTTTTAAGTTTTAAAGTGAATTGTAATATGTTTTTATTTTATTTTTTTTGCTCTTATGTTTTTAATTATCAGATAAGTATTTCCCCATTCTGTTGTTCCTTTAATACCAATCTTGTTTCCGAAAAGTTATGATCTTATTTATTTTTCTTTGCTCTGGATTTCAAATGTTATGTTTAGCATCTCTAAAGTAGTTAAATTGGGGACTTAATTATTTCATTCCCAATCAATTCAAATCAGCCAAGTTTCATCCCCTCCAAGTCTGTTAGACATAACAATATACTAACCATGGTGGGGTTTCCCAATACTGGCAAACTCTATGGCTGAGACAAGGAATAGATGAGATCTAGAATACGAGATAAGGGGATTGGCCGATGTTTTCACATGTATACGAAATTAAAGATTTTCAGGATGTTTAATCTACCGATCAGCCAGTTTCTGATATTGAACCTTCACTCAGATATTTGACTCTTTGTTCTGTTTACAAAGTGATTTATACATTACCGTATATATGTATATTGATGCTGTAAGATATTGTATTAACATTGTACTTATTTACAATGTAAGTAAAAAAAAAAACTATACAGGGTGGCTTAGCAGTTGCTGATGTAAAGTAATACCACAATGTGAGTATGTTAGCTCATACTCTAATAACACAAAAGGAGAGCTCAAAGTTGGAGAGCTGGTACTCGGTGAACCAAGACATTTCCAATAATGACCTAATGACGTTATTTTTGTCAACTGTTAAACTGGTACAGTCCCAGTTAAAAATCATGCAGGCACTTTAGTATTGAGTAGTAATATGAAGTTTTTGACTAAATGTAAAAATAAATGAAAATGTATTAATCGGCATGGTTTGTTAAAAAATGGACACAAGGTGGCAGGGTCATGATAGAAGATAGATTACCGTATTTGCTCGATTATAAGACGAGGTTTTTTTCAGAAAAAAATTTCTGAAAAATCCCCCTCGTCTTATAATCGAGCTCATCTTAAAATCTGACCTCAAATTGAGGTCAGACTATAAGACATGGATCCAGGTCCCCAGCAGAGCTGCAAGGGACCTGGATCCCCCTCTCTAACAGCAGGTGATGTCTGCGCGATGAGCGCAGACTCCCCTGCTTCCGCCCGGCACGACCGCCGGGCTTCTATGATGAAGCCGGGTACTTCCGCTTTCGTCACAGAAGTCCCGGCGATCGTGCCGGGCAGCAGCAGGGGAGGTCTGCGCTCATCGCGCAGACATCCTCTGCTGCCCCACTAGCCACCAGGGAAAATCGGGCAGCTGGGGGATGTCTGCACGATACGTGCAGACATCCTCCATGCTGCCCGACACCTCCGTCTATTATGACGGACCAGCTGTCCGTCATAATAGACTGCCGTGTCGGGCAGCATGGAAGATGTCTGCACGTATCGTGCAGACATCCCCCGGCTGCCCCCACTAGCCACCAGGGACCAATAAAAAGGTGAGGGAGGGTGGGTGGGTTTAGAAAGACATGGGGGACGGGGACAGTGGGAGGGGGAGAGCAACAAGGGGAAGGAGGGGGGCAGAGACAGAGACAAGGGGAGGGAGGGGGTTGGTAGAGACAGAGACAAGGGGAGGGAGGGGGTTGGTAGAGACAGAGACAAGGGGAGGGAGGGGGTTTGAAGAGACAGACAAGGGGGGTGCAGAAACAGACAAGGGAAGGGAGGGGGATAGAGAGACAACACTAAGGGGGGGAGGAGAGAGAGAAAAATGGGGGCAAGGGAAAGAGAGAGGCAGCATTGGCACATAAAAAGAAATAAAAACAAGAAATACATTTTTTTATATCATAATATTTTATTAAAAAAAGCAATTTACATGTGAATATATACAAGTTGAACTTTTTCCCTATAGGGTAGTCTTATATTCAGGCTTTAGTTTTTTTCCTAATGAAATATCCAAAGTTTGGAGGGTCGTCTTATAATCAGGGTCGTCTTATAATCGAGCAAATACGGTATGTTCTAATAAAGTTAAAGGTACCAAAAAATGAAAAGGTTTTTTTTTTTTTACTTTGTATTGTTGATTTCAGATATGTTTTTTGTTTTTGTTATGTGACCATATTTAATAAAAATATGTAACTAAACAAGTGGGGCTGAACGATGCCATTTTGTGAGATATAGTGTTTTTTGGTGCCACCCCCTAGTGACTTTACAGCACTTTTCTCACTTTGGGGCTGGGGACACAGAATGCAATCTATAAGTCAGAATTATGATAATTGACTTGCGTTAAATGGGAGGGTAATGTAACTATTACATCAAAGGGGGGTGGAGTTATGATCCTGTTTGATCAGGTCAATCTCCTCTCTTTTTGTTGGAAGGCAGGTAAAAAAAAGTTGTACAGTTATTCCTGCCCGCTAGTGATACACAGGAGCCAGTAAGAGAGCAGGGAAGTATCTTATAACATTATAATGCAGGCTTTGCAACGGGTAAAGTGAGACTGGCTGGAAGATTTTGATCGATGTTTCATCATGGAAAATATTCACAAAATGGAGCCAGGAGATAAGCACCTTATTTTATTTTTATTTTTATATGCAATTATGTTTGTTTGTTTTAAATGACCAGGTTATCTAGTTACATCTAGTTACAACTTATGTTATTGATATTTCCCCCTTTACGACTTTCAACAAGATACCATAGGAGCTCTACCATACCTCTTTGTCTTACAAGGAGATCTTCACTTAACTGAGAGTAACAGGCTATCTTGTAAATTATCTACTTGACCAGAGATCAAACTTCTAGTGTATGTTTTGGGACATTGTTCAGCAAGGAGGCAATAAAACATTTAGTCACAAGCTGTATAGAACTTGTCCGATGTCCAAGTAGGGATAGAGTTTTTTCTGCAGTCGAAAAGTGGGAAAAATATCTATTCATGATTATTTCAAAACCAGAATGCGATAGCTAATTATGGAAGGTTTATTAAAACGATTCATTGCCTTAATCTGACTCAAAATAATGTCCAGGTTCTGTTGGAGATGTGGATCTCAAACTGGTGATTTTCTTCCTATATTGGGGGATTGCAGTTCGATTTAATACTACTGGATTGAGGTTTATTTAAGGAAATTAATCATTACAGGTGACATTAATTTAGTGCCAAGTCAGTGTTATCTCTTTTACATCTGCAAATACCTAAATTATCACTTTCTAAAAGAGAGTTCATATGTCGGTGACTGCCAAATGAATGGTGATGCCACCCCGGGCAAGTTGTATACCAATTAAAGATGGATATACTAGACCAAGATAACTATACCATGTGAAATTTTGGGGTTAAGAAATGTACCCCTGTGAGAGCATGAATTAACATAAAGGAGTTGCTAAGTGATAAGTGTTAATAATTAGGATTCTTTCATGTTATCCTGTGTGGATAAAACTTACTCAGTGTGTTGACACATTGTTGTCATTGATTCATGTATACATTTATATATTTTTATAGAATTATGTACTTATGTTTTATGACTCTTTAATATTGCTGTAGTCAGGTTAATACTGTTGACTTTTGTACATTTGCTAAATTTGAATAAACTTTAAATAAAATACCCATATAGCAAAACAATTCACCCCATGATCATCATATTCACCAACCACAAATATATTAATAAAAAAAATATCTTTCTTACCGCTTGACAGACAGGAAGTGGGTTGAGGTGCCCTCTTCTATTGATCGCCTCAAATGTGGGATAATCTTCCAGCAGTCCAAAACTCCTGATAATGCCCACCTCTTCTCTACTGCTTCTAAAATCACAGTGAACATGCTGTACCCGATCTTTTCTAATTTGCCGTGTGTAATCGTCTGGGTATAAATGTGTGTGCATAGTGGCATACGTATCTTTGAATGTGTTATATTGAATATACACGCTTCCTGAGCAATATTTTTCATTCATTCGTCATGGTTAAAGATCTTATAAAAAATAAAGAATTATGAATTATTATTATTATTATGGTGCACACTAGGCCTGTTCTAAGTGACACAGTTTCATTGGATGGAATGTGCTAGGCCTGTTCTAAGTGACACAGTTTCATTGGATGGAATGTGCTAGGCCTGTTCTAAGTGACACAGTTTCATTGGATAGAATGTGCTAGGCCTGTTCTAAGTGACACAGTTTCATTGGATAGAATGTGCTAGGCCTGTTCTAAGTGACACAGTTTCATTGGATGGAATGTGCTAGGCCTGTTCTAAGTGACACAGTTTCATTGGATGGAATGTGCTAGGCCTGTTCTAAGTGACACAGTTTCATTGGATGGAATGTGCTAGGCCTGTTCTAAGTGACACAGTTTCATTGGATGGAATGTGCTAGGCCTGTTCTAAGTGACACAGTTTCATTGGATGGAATGTGCTAGGCCTGTTCTAAGTGACACAGTTTCATTGGATGGAATGTGCTAGGCCTGTTCTAAGTGACACAGTTTCATTGGATAGAATGTGCTAGGCCTGTTCTAAGTGACACAGTTTCATTGGATGGAATGTGCTAGGCCTGTTCTAAGTGACACAGTTTCATTGGATGGAATGTGCTAGGCCTGTTCTAAGTGACACAGTTTCATTGGACGGAATGTGCTAGGCCTGTTCTAAGTGACACAGTTTCATTGGATGGAATGTGCTAGGCCTGTTCTAAGTGACACAGTTTCATTGGATAGAATGTGCTAGGCCTGTTCTAAGTGACACAGTTTCATTGGATGGAATGTGCTAGGCCTGTTCTAAGTGACAGAGTTTCATTGGATAGAATGTGCTAGGCCTGTTCTAAGTGACATAGTTTCATTGGATAGAATGTGCTAGGCCTGTTCTAAGTGACACAGTTTCATTAGATGGAATGTGCTAGGCCTGTTCTAAGTGACATAGTTTCATTGGATAGAATGTGCTAGGCCTGTTCTAAGTGGCATAGTTTCATTGGATGGAATGTGCTAGGCCTGTTCTAAGTGACACAGTTTCATTGGATGGAATGTGCTAGGCCTGTTCTAAGTGACACAGTTTCATTGGATGGAATGTGCTAGGCCTGTTCTAAGTGACACAGTTTCATTGGATGGAATGTGCTAGGCCTGTTCTAAGTGACACAGTTTCATTGGATAGAATGTGCTAGGCCTGTTCTAAGTGACATAGTTTCATTGGATGGAATGTGCTAGGCCTGTTCTAAGTGGCATAGTTTCATTGGATGGAATGTGCTAGGCCTGTTCTAAGTGACACAGTTTCATTGGATGGAATGTGCTAGGCCTGTTCTAAGTGACACAGTTTCATTGGATGGAATGTGCTAGGCCTGTTCTAAGTGACACAGTTTCATTGGATAGAATGTGCTAGGCCTGTTCTAAGTGACATGGTTTCATTAGATAGAATGTGCTAGGCCTGTTCTAAGTGACACAGTTTCATTCGATAGAATGTGCTAGGCCTGTTCCTAATGACACAGTTTCATGGGATGGAATGTGCTAGGCCTGTTCTACATGACACTGTTTCATTGGATGGGATGTGCTGGACCTGTTCTATACGACACTGTTTCATTGTATGGAATGTTCTAGGCCTGTTCTACATGACACTGTTTCATTGGATGGGATGTGCTGGACCTGTTCTATACGACACTGTTTCATTGGATGGAATGTACTAGGCCTCTTCTATATGACACTGTTTCATTGGATGGAATGTGCTAGGCCTGTTCTACATGACACTGTTTCATTGGATGGAATGTACTAGGCCTGTTCTAAGTGACACAGTTTCATTGGATGGAATGGGCTAGGCCTGTTCTAAGTGGCATAGTTTCATTGGATGGAATGTGCTAGGCCTGTTCTAAGTGGCATAGTTTCATTGGATGGAATGTGCTAGGCCTGTTCTAAGTGACAGAGTTTCATTGGATGGAATGTGCTAGGCCTGTTCTAAGTGACACAGTTTCATTGGATGGAATGTGCTAGGCCTGTTCTAAGTGACACAGTTTCATTGGATGGAATGTGCTAGGCCTGTTCTAAGTGACACAGTTTCATTGGATGGAATGTGCTAGGCCTGTTCTAAGTGACACAGTTTCATTGGATAGAATGTGCTAGGCCTGTTCTAAGTGACATAGTTTCATTAGATAGAATGTGCTAGGCCTGTTCTAAGTGACACAGTTTCATTCGATAGAATGTGCTAGGCCTGTTCCTAATGACACAGTTTCATGGGATGGAATGTGCTAGGCCTGTTCTACATGACACTGTTTCATTGGATGGGATGTGCTGGACCTGTTCTATACGACACTGTTTCATTGTATGGAATGTTCTAGGCCTGTTCTACATGACACTGTTTCATTGGATGGGATGTGCTGGACCTGTTCTATACGACACTGTTTCATTGGATGGAATGTACTAGGCCTGTTCTAAGTGGCACAGTTTCATTGGATGGAATGTGCTAGGCCTGTTCTACATGACACTGTTTCATTGGATGGAATGTACTAGGCCTGTTCTATATGACACTGTTTCATTGGATGGCATGTGCTAGGCCTGTTCTACATGACACTGTTTCATTGGATGGGATGTGCTAAGCCTGTTTATATAGCATCATTTTATATTTACTCGGTTTGTTTACATAATAAAATTTAACCCCTTCAGGACAATGTTTTTCTTTGTCTTGATGTCCGTTCTGTAGAATAGCTATTTTGTTATTATAGCAATGCTGTGTCTAAAATAAAAGTGCACGCTTCTTAAATTAATCCCCACCTAGTATATATAGTTTTATTAAGGACAAATAGGGCTTTATTTAAGGGCATTCTTTGAGACTTAACTCCACGTGTACTGTATACAATTTAATAAAGAGTGTAAAAGTGCCAAAAAAATATTTGTTTGTGTTTTTTTTATTTTGTATATCTCACTCTCTCTTTGACACTAGACCAACGTGTATGAGTGAGAGAGAAGGAGGATCTTGACAATCAGTGTTCACACATCACTAATTTTCATTTACTATATTTTTTGCATTTATTGAATGTAATTGATGTGATTGATTTTCACAGTGATCACATTAACAAAAGCAAAAATATAAATCTAATGTTAGCTCCAGGATCACCTCACCCTATCCATCGCCCCCCAAATCAAGCAAAGCAATGGAACAATTTGTCAGTCTTCAGCGTCTGAGAAAGGTTCCTTCTCCCATAAACTAAATTAAATAGACATAGAATTGTTATGTTTTGATGCTCAAAAAATCATTAAGAAAATGGAACTTTAACACATATTAAAAAAATACACTTTTTAATCAAATATTAAATACATGTAAAACCAGAGTTTACACAACACATTTTTTGCTCCTGTGAAGACAAATAACTGAATAAATTGCACTTAAATGCTTCAGATGACCTGATGCATTTTACCTTTTGAACCAAAAGTTCAGATTAGTGCTCTTTATCAGCCAGGGCCGCCATCAGGAAACAGAAAAAATGATCTGTCCCTACACAATTTCTCTTGCATTTCATTCATTATTGCCTCCACATCCCTTGCATTAGCCCCACCTTGCAGCACCCACAGCACTTGAAGCAGCACCCAGCTTGTACCCACAAGTCTTGCCAGAGCACCAAGATTGCATTTACATGTCTTGCCAGGGCAACCAGATTGCACACCCAAGACATGTCTCAGCCATCACCCACATTGTATCCACAGGTCATGCCCCAGCACCCACAATGCACATCAGAAGGGGACCCTTGCAGGATGTATCCCCTGATGGCAGCCCTGTTATCAACTCACAGTATATTAATGATATCTTTTGTTCCTTGCACTGATCAGAGAGTGTGAGTCCCTGACAAAATTCCGCTTACTGAGTAACATTGCCTAAGTTTGCTCACTTTGTGCATTCATTTACCCTGCCAAACTGAGGCCACTCAAAGAGTACAAGTTGGATCCAGTCTGCAGGTCTCTGGCAGGAAGAGGTTAAAGCATTTTTATTTAAAAGGCCTACTCTTAAGGCAGTCTTTCAATTAAACATAACTTAATGTTTTGTCAAAATTGCCCCTCTAATTATTCAGTGTTGAGAGTAAAATCATACTATTTACTTTGATGGGAAAACATTAGTCAATATTTTCTTAAAGCCTTGTTTAAATTCATTATTTCTTAAACTGTAAATCAGAGGGTTTAATACAGGAGTCACAATGCCATAGATAATTGTAAAGTACTTTTGGTTTTCTAAGATTGTGTGTGGTCCCAGATACATGATCATACTGGTGCCGTAAAACATTAATACTACAGTGAGATGAGAGGCGCATGTAGAAAAAGCTTTAGCCCTCCCATCCACAGATGCCATCCTTAATATTGACATTATAATACACATATAAGAGACTAGAATAAACATAAAAGGTGCAAGTAGAGTAAAAAAACTCATGAAAAATATTAAGGATTCAGAAAAAGAAGAGTCTCCGCACAATAGTTTGAGCAGAGCTATACTTTCACAAATGAAATGATTAACTGTATTTTCTTTGCAGAAAATAGGGGGCTTTAAAATTGTTGGAAGAGTGGCTGACATCAAGCTAGCAAGCCAGATAATAAGTGTAATATTCTGACACACAGTCCAGGTGATAATAACCGTATAGCGCAAGGGGAAGCATATAGCTATGTAGCGGTCGTACGCCATCACTGCCAGAAGGAAACATTCCGTTTCCCCCAGGAACACATTCGCGCACATTTGGAACATGCAGCCAAGGAAGGAAATTTTGCCACCTCCTGTAGAAAACATGTCTACTAACATTTTGGGAACTGTGTTCGATGAATAGAGCAAATCCAGGCAGGATAACTGACAGAGAAAATAGTACATAGGCGTGTGCATGGGAGAGCTTGCGTTCACTGTAAATATTAAAATGATATTCCCAAAAATGGTCATTAGGTACAGTAATAAAAAGATAACGAAAAGGGTTGTTTGAGTCTCCGTTTTTTCAGAGAGTCCAATTAGGATAAACTCAGTCACTAGACTTTGGTTGCCGGGCTCCATCTTTTTGTTCAAAATATTTTAGCGAGATTTTCAAGTGAAATGTCAGCACACAACAATATTACAAGCCGCGTAGAGTATGGGAGAATCCCGCAGACTTGTGATGAATGCCTCATGGACTTTGAACAGGAGGAAAAACGCAGTCAAATCCTGGGCACCATCTTCATAAATCCTATAACTAAAATTAATGAAAATCTTGGGTGTGTGTGTGGTTTTATAGAGATAATGATTGGGTATGTGTGGTTTCGTTAGAGATAATGATTGGGTATGTGTGTTTTTATAGAGATAATGATTGGGTATGTGTGATTTTATAGAGATAATGACTGGGTATGTGTGGTTTTATAGAGATAATGATTGGGTATGTGTGGTTTTATAGAGATAATGATTGGGTATGTGTGATTTTATAGATATAATGACTGGGTATGTGTGGTTTTATAGAGATAATGATTGGGTATGTGTGGTTTTATAGAGATAATGATTGGGTATGTGTGATTTTATAGAGATAATGACTGGGTATGTGTGGTTTTATAGAGATAATGATTGGGTATGTGTGGTTTTATAGAGATAATGATTGAGTATTTGTGGTTTTATAGAGATAATGACTGGGTATGTGTGGTTTTATAGAGATAATGATTGGGTATGTGTGGTTTTATAGAGATAATGATTGGGTATGTGTGGTTTTATAGAGATAATGATTGGGTATGTGTGATTTTATAGAGATAATGACTGGGTATGTGTGGTTTTATAGAGATAATGATTGGGTATGTGTGGTTTTATAGAGATAATGATTGGGTATGTGTGTTTTTTATAGAGATAATGACTGGGTATGTGTGATTTTATAGATATAATGACTGGGTATGTGTGGTTTTATAGAGATAATGATTGGGTATGTGTGGTTTTATAGAGATAATGATTGGGTATGTGTGATTTTATAGAGATAATGACTGGGTATGTGTGGTTTTATAGAGATAATGATTGGGTATGTGTGGTTTTATAGAGATAATGATTGAGTATTTGTGGTTTTATAGAGATAATGATTGGGTATGTGTGGTTTTATAGAGTTAATGATTGGGTATGTGTGGTTTCGTTAGAGATAATGATTGGGTATGTGTGGTTTTATAGAGATAATGACTGGGTATGTGTGGTTTTATAGAGATAATGATTGGGTATGTGTGGTTTTATAGAGATAATGATTGGGTATGTGTGATTTTATAGAGATAATGACTGGGTATGTGTGGTTTTATAGAGATAATGATTGGGTATGTGTGGTTTTATAGAGATAATGATTGGGTATGTGTGATTTTATAGAGATAATGATTGGGTATGTGTGATTTTATAGAGATAATGATTGGGTATTTGTGGTTTTATAGAGATAATGATTGGGTATGTGTAGTTTTATAGAGATAATGATTGGGTATGTGTGTTTTTTTTCGAGATAATGATTGGGTATGTGTGGTTTTGTTAAAGATAATGATTGGGTATGTGTGGTTTTATAGAGATAATGATTGGGTATGTGTGATTTTATTGAGATAATGATTGGGTATGTGTAGTTTTATAGAGATAATGATTGGGTATTTGTGGTTTTATAGAGATAATGATTGGGTATGTGTGGTTTCGTTAGAGATAATGATTGGGTATGTGTGGTTTTGTTAGAAACAATGAACAGGTATGTGTGGTTTTGTTAAAGATAATGATTGGGTATGTGTGGTTTAGTTAAAGATAATGGTTGGTTATGTGTGGTTTTGTTAAAAATAATTATTAGGTATGTGCGGTTTAGTTAGAGATAATTATTGGGTATGTGTGTTTTAGTTAAAGATAATGATTGGGTATGTGTGGTTTTGTTGATATGTTGATTGATGAGTGTATAAAAATAAGGAAAAGGGCAAAAGCTGTAGAAGTGGAACAATCAGCATGGAAACCAATGGACTCCATATACTCTGATAACAACCATAGAATGATGACCACTGACAGGTGGCAAGGCAGCGGAGGCAGTGTGATGCTTTGGACTGACAGGTGGCAAGCCGGCTGAGGCAGTGTGATGCTTTGGACTGACAGGTGGCAAGCCGGCAGAGGCAGTGTGATGCTTTGGGCTGACAGGTGGCAAGCCGGCAGAGGCAGTGTGATGCTTTGGGCAATGTTCTGCTGGGAAACCTTGGGTCCTGCCATTCATGTGGATGTTATGTGACAAGTATCACCTACCTAAGCATTGTTGCACACCCTTTCATGGAAATGGTATTCCCTGATTGAGTTGGCTTCATTAAGCAGGATAATGTGCCCTGTCACAAAGAAAAAAATGGTTCAGCAATTGTTTGAGAAACACAACAGTTGACTCGGCCTCCAAATTTTCCCAATCTCAATCCAGTCTATCATCAGTAAGATGTGCTAGACAAACAAGTCCAATCCATGGAGGCCCCACTTCGCAACGTACAACACTTAAAAGATCTGCTGCTAACGTCTGGGTGCCAGATACCACAGCACACCTTCAGAGATCTAGTGGAGATCATGCCTCAACAGGTCTGGGCTGTTTTGTAAGCAAAAGGGGAGCTACACAATATTAGGCAGGTGGTCATAATGTTATGGCTGATTGGTGTACAGAACCACTATTTTCTATGCTATTGTGGTACAATGATATGTCTATTTAAGTAAATACATAGTCTCAGTTTTTGAGTATTTTTAGGAAACAAAAAAAAAACATCCTTAAAGGAACATTAAACATTGTTTAACCCTTGCTTCCTATACAGTATGATATTGGGTATTTTTTATTGAAGGAATACACAATCAATAACATATCATTGAAAGTAAGTACATGAGACTAGGCAGAATTTACCATTTAAACGCAATCAAATAATACAATCTGGACAAATATATAAAAATGGTTTCTTCCAGTGACAGCAAATCTTGGCACTGCAGATTAAGTCGAACTGTTAAAAATACACAAATATATTCACCTTTGTCATTTTGTTTGATTTTTAGAATGTATATTATGATTCTAACACCAACCATTATTCTTTTATAGCACTTTATCACCTGAATAATTTCAAAAATGCCCAGGGGACTATTGTAAAATGGATACTGCATGAATCTTATCAGGTTACCTTTAAAACAGTGCACTTTCGACATACTCACAGCGATTAGTGCTATTTCCGGCTTAACTGGAAGCTTCAAAGTTAATGCTGTCATGGAAAAAAAATGGACACCGGGACCACCCGTGGTCTTAAAGTGACAGGCCAGTAACAACTGTCACTGACCCGTCAATCACACCACCTCTCTGTATGCAAATCGGATGAGGGAGTGTTTCAGGAATCCTCTGATGAAGGCAAGTCTGAAAAACCCAGAATAGCGGCTGTCTTAGCCTGCAATAGCCGAGATAGGCCATGCAAGTTTGCATTTTTGGGGTAAGCGGAAGCTGGCAGTAGTTTTATCTCTTCTGTGCACCTTCTGGTCAGGTCACTTTTATTTGAATTCTGGATATTTTTAGATGGAGGCTACATTTCTAATAAATAAATCTGCTAATAATAATATTAAGTCAATAGGGCTTGATGGGATCCACCGAAGATTTACTAAAAGCAAAACGTTTCTGTTAGAAGATGTATTTATGCAATCATTGTTGATATTTGTAGTTCCAGAAGATTGGAAACTATGTAACAGATTTAACCTTCCAGCAGGTGAGATATTTACTTACGTTAGATTGAGAAAATTCCTTAAAAGCAACTCAATAGCCAGGGATGGGTCAGTTCATCGCGGCTGCACAGCTTCACCTTCCCATCTCTTCTGATGGCCAGATCATCCCATGGGTGGTCTTCGCCGGATCATTCATCGCTGGATCACTGAAGGTGAGTATTATTAAGGGTTAATGTGAGGGTTTGGGAGTTAGTATTAAGGTTTCTGGGAGGGTAGTATTAGTATTAGGGGTTGGAGGGGTTAATGTTAGTATGAGGGTTTGAGGGGGTTAGGTATTAGTATTAAATAGATATGAATGTTATGAATGTATGGCATGTAAGTGGGAAAAATATAGTGCTAATATGTCTAGAAATTAAATTTTAAAAAAATGCACTAGAATTAACCAGATGAAGGGTTACACACATTATAAGTATGTATAGTTTTCTAGGTTGGACTAGATGAAGGATTGCACGTTTGTAAAAAAAAAAAAAAAAAATACTTCAATGTTTTAAAGAATATTATTTTTATAATATAAATATATAATTGATAATTTATCAAATAAACTTTTTTTTTAAAAAAAGAGGGAAACTATGTAGTACACATTCACAACAAACTGTAGAAGGGAGATGCCAGGTAACTACAGCACAGTAAGTCTTTTACCAGAGGTTTTATTAATAGGAGTCTATCATGCTGACTACCTGACTAGGATAAAGATGTAGTTACACTGGGTTGTGGCTTGTGGTCCATGAACTAGCCCTAAGCTGGTACACAGTACTTGGTTGCACTTAACACACCACCTGCTGTACCTGTTTGCCCTGCTAGGAATTCCTTTAAAAAAAATACAGATCTTTACTAAATCCCTGGTAATAATTAAATCCCAGGTGTAATAACATATAACCTGCTAGTGAATAATTTAGTTTGTATTTCATGTATTGCTTGTGATATAACAATTCATGAACAATTTATAGATCACATGCTTATTCTGCACAGAATGTACATGTTCATCTATTGTAATAAAATCCTCTACTTATCACATTCACTTGGTAACAAACCCTGGATGTTGTGAAATAGTAAAATCCCCAGGGTGTAATTGACGTAATGTACATTTCCTGATTAAAGAGACTCTGTCAATCTAAGCATTACTTATACTGTAAATGTAGAAAAATATATATATATTGAATTGATCTGTACATAGTGTACAGCAAAATAGTATGCATAAAACAAAGGGAAATGTATGTTTTTAATGGATCTCGGATGTATCCTCCCTATTACATCACCTTGTGACTTGATATTCAAATTACACATTTCTCTTTGAAAACTAGGTAATTTGCATAGAGGCACAGGTGATGTCATAAGCAGGAGACTCAAGAGATACATTTGAAACATATATGTCCCTTAATTTTATGCATCTGCATACTATTTTGCTAACTCAATGTATAGATCATTTTTCACATATTTTAATTCTCTACATTCACAGTATACGCAATGTTGGGGTTGCTACATTGCCTTTAAACATGTTGATGATTTTGTATTTTTTTTTTAATGTTATATTCTTCTCCCATCAGTTTGTTAAACATGTCATCTTACGCAATATGCATAGGGATTGTACATAAGAGTCACCTGGGACAGGTCACTGGCTGGGTTCCTTCCACTTGGACACTTTCATCTTAGTTGTAATACAATCCTTCTTCATTTTTGAGACAATAAAAAAAATAAAAAAAATAATGTTCAAAGTATTGCTCTTGTTTTACTGTTGGTATTTGAGGAAAATAAAAATATTTTATGCTCATGTTTAAAATATCATTTAAAAAAACATATATATATTTGTTTAAACTGTAAAACATGTTTTTGTTCATAATTAGCAACCTAGTTATTTTATAGATACCTTTTTGGTGTGAGTGCAAATAATATAGGAGTAAATTAAATAAAACACATACAATAAATGACTAAAACAAATGGAATATCACTGTACTGTGCTTCTTTCCCTTCATGTGCGGTAACCTGTCATATCAAGAACATCTCTTTATAATGTGACCAGTGAACTATTGGGATTAAGTGTCTGACTCTAAGGTAATGTATTAGAGAATTATTCTTTGTGACGTGTTTAGCTCGCTGGTGGCCTGGAGAACTAAGAGAATAAATGTGTAAAAAGAAGGGGGAAAAAACTGTAGGAAAATCTTTATCTACACAAAAGATAGAAAATAGTTTTCATACTTTTGAATAAAAGCATGTATAAAAATCTAAATATTCTCTTTGTTGTATCAAAAATAAATACAATGTAACAAATAAATACATAATATAAGAACACTGGTTTAAGCAAACAAAACCTTAGGCATTTCTTCTTATTTTCACCCTAGACTACTACTTATTTTATATGTTTGTTTCAGGAGGTGATTGTACTCCTGGGGTTACTCTAGACACCATCGATCCTCCAGGTAATATCGCCAAAAATACTCTTGGTAGAAAGGCTTTAACCAGACGAAGTTTTATTCAGCCAAAATTATATTCATGTATAATATGTATATAGCTGCATGTATACTTATATGAACTTTTATAAATACATTTTTTTCACATTTACTAAAGATAAGCATTTTTTTTGTTTGTTATACTCTGCAGACAGAGGTGACACTGGGAGCAGAGTGTGGACAGAAGTGACACTGGTGAGAAGAGCAGGGACAGAGGTGACACTGGGGAGAAGAGTGGGGGCATAGGTGACACTGGGGAGAAGAGTGGGGGCATAGGTGACACTGGGGAGAAGAGCAGGGACAGAGGTGACACTGGGGAGAAGAGCAGGGACAGAGGTGACACTGGGGAGAAGAGTGGGGGCATAGGTGACACTGGGGAGAAGAGCAGGGACAGAGGTGACACTGGGGAGAAGAGCAGGGACAGAGGTGACACTGGGGAGAAGAGCAGGGACAGAGGTGACACTGGGGAGAAGAGTGGGGGCATAGGTGACACTGGGGAGAAGAGCAGGGACAGAGGTGACACTGGGGAGAAGAGCAGGGACAGAGGTGATACTGGGGAGCAGAGCAGGGACAGAGGTGACACTGGGGAGCAGAGCAGGGACATAGGTGACACTGGGGAGAAGAGCAGGGACAGAGGTGATACTGGGGAGCAGAGCAGGGACAGAGGTGACACTGGGGAGCAGAGCAGGGACAGAGGTGATACTGGTGAGAAGAGCAGGGACAGAGGTGATACTGGGGAGCAGAGCAGAGACAGAAGTGACACTGGGGAGCAGAGCAGGGACAGAGGTGACACTGGGGAGAAGAGCAGGGACAGAGGTGACACTGGGGAGAAGAGTGGGGGCATAGGTGACACTGGGGAGAAGAGCAGGGACAGAGGTGACACTGGGGAGAAGAGCAGGGACAGAGGTGACACTGGGGAGCAGAGCAGGGACAGAGGTGACACTGGGGAGCAGAGCAGGGACAGAGGTGATACTGGTGAGAAGAGCAGGGACAGAGGTGATACTGGGGAGAAGAGCAGGGACAGAGGTGACACTGGGGAGCAGAGCAGGGACAGAGGTGACACTGGGGAGCAGAGCAGGGACAGAGGTGATACTGGGGAGAAGAGCAGGGACAGAGGTGACACTGGGGAGAAGAGTGGGGGCATAGGTGACACTAAAGAACAGAGCAGAGACAGAAGTGACACTGGGGAGCAGAGCAGGGACAGAGGTGACACTGGGGAGCAGAGCAGGGACAGAGGTGACACTGGGAAGCAGAGCAGGGACAGAGGTGACACTGGGGAGCAGAGCGAGGACAGAGATGACACTAAGGAGCAGAGTGGGGACAGAGATGACACTGGGGAGCAGAGTGGGGACAGAGATGACACTGGGGAGCAGAGGTAACACTTGGGAACAGAGGGGGGATAGAGATGACACTGGGGAACAGAGCAGGGACAGAGGTGACACTGGGGAGCAGAATGTGGACAGAGGTGACACTGGGGAGCAGAATGTGGACAGAGGTGACACTGTGGAGCAGAGAGGGGATAGAGGTGACATTGGGGAACAGAGCAGGGACAGAGGTAATACTGGTTGACAGAGTGGGGACACAGGGCTGACAGTGGGATCCAGGCCCAGATTGGGACCACAAATATGCCAGGGCATTTTAGACCAAGCAGCCAATTTGGTTTTTTTAAACCTATTTTTAGAAATGTCAAATATACCGTTTTCTCATAGTTTTTTTTTTTTCCAATAGCCAGATTTGCACTCATTATGTACCTTAGCAGCCAGATTTGCACTTTGGATGTACCCTGGTAGCCAGATTTGTACTCAGGATATACACCACACCCTGCCCCCTTATTAGCTGGCACTGCTCTACTGTGCATTGACCATTCCCCTGGGTCCTATATCATCAGTAATTGTTGATAAACTAGTTGCATAGTTACAATACATATAGCTCAGTTCATATTATTAACAGTGTGAGCCGTTAGGTATTTCAAATGCAGAATGAAGGCATCTGATTGGTTGACTCGGTATTTAATTAAATATAATAATAATCACAAAAAAAATGATACTCTTCCATGGTGAAATCCAAAATAAAACACACTGTTGAGACTTGTAAATATAATTGATGTGTAGTTTATTTACCGTCTGGTGCAACCAGAGATACAGTCCAGACCTAAAATAGCCTTACACGTTTCATGCTTCTCCTTATTGTTTAGGCTAGCCATGTCATGATCCCTCCGGCCTGAATAACAGAACTATATCATATAAAGTATTATGTTTGTGCTAGAACACAACTACTTCCTTTTTGACAACATGTACTATCAACAACACAAAGGCACCGGAGTGGGGACCAAATTTGCCCCCTCTTACGTGACCCTCATCATGGGAAATAATTAGCCTACATATTGGCTAATTATATATATAAATAAAATGTAGTTATGTATATGTGATATATTGATGATGTTATTAATTTGGAAAGGAGGCACAGACCTATTTGTAAAATGTGTAAATTATGCCAATAAAAACCCTTTCAAATTAACCTTTATTCTCAATTCTCAATTTATAGATTTTTTGGACGTCACTTTATTTATTGGTGGATGTAAGTCCATCACTAGCAAAAACTACAAGCAAGCTGTGGACAAAAATTGACTTTTGAATGCCAGAAGTGGTCAACCCCCACCCTTGATTTCCAATATCCATTTAGTTAATATCATAGACTTAGACACAATTGCATTCACGTGGAAGATATTCAAAAATAACTCACTTTCATGTGTTCTCAATTCCAGAAAAAAACACTTTCCTAATGGCATGCTAGAATAAGCCTAACATCAGAATAGTACATTACCCAGAACCCATACTCTAATGTATTTGTCCTTTTGCTTACTTGTGCACCAGGGCCTCCCACTCATCTGTTTATTCTGGTTAGAGTCAGCGTGTGTTGTTCTGTGAAGGGAGTAGTATACAGCGTTGTACGAGATCTTCAGATTCTTTCCAATTATTCACATAAAATACCCTTCATTTCTTAGAACAAGAATAGACTTACCCATTTCAGAAGAAAGTTCTTTGTTTCTGGCCTGTAATTGAATCCACAAATGCAGGTACTAAAGAAACTCTACTACTCTAAAGTTGCATTTGTTCTTTAATCAGAACAGTTGAAAAAGAGCTTTCTAATAATCAATCAGAATTTTAAAATGATAAGGTTGGATTAGCCATGCCGTGGTCTGTCAGGTGGGCATCTCCACCTGGATGTCTGACTGCTACCTAAAACTTAATCTCTCTGTAACAGAGCTGGTCACCATCCCTCTCTCTCTCTTGAGCTCCATGCCTATACCTGACTTCACAGTCACCATTGATAATTCTATGATCGGACCCACTGATCACATTTGATTACTTGCTGTTGTTTTTGATCAGCTATATCCATCATTCCCAATGCAGACATATGCCCATTTTTCAGCAAAGATACTGCCAAAATCCTAGTGCACTCTTGTCTTGACTACTATGATACCCTCCTGACTTACCTACCTCCAACTCATATTTCTCCCCTGCAATCTGTTAAAAATATAGCTGCCAGGTTCATCTTTATCACTTGGTATACCAATTCGGCTACTGGCTTCCTGTCTGCTCTAGGATACAATTTTAAATTCTATCTTTAACCTACAAAACCCTCCAATCCTCGACCCCTCCCTAAATTGAATTGCTTGTTAAATGATAAAACCCTGCACAACCTCTGCACTCCTCAAACGTACTTAAAACTCACCTCTTTATGGAAGCTTACTACTCATCACACTAGAATGCCCATTAATCAATGTCCAGCCAATCCAACCAGCTCTCACTGTCCTCAAACACTGTTAGCAATAGAAAGCTTACAACTCATCCAACTAGAACACATATAAATAATCTCTGGCCAAACCCACAGTGCTCCTCACTCCCTGTGACTTCCACCACCTTCCCTTTGACCTCTTCACTCACTTATGTGTCTCACGTCCCCCACTCCCTCTACTGGTGACCATATCTCCAGATGGATATTGATACGTTGCAGTGAGTTCAGAGAAGGGCTACTAACCTGGTTCATGAGTTGAAGGATAAAACTTACCAGCAAAGGTTAAAGCATCTTAACATGTATAGTTTGGAGGAAAGACGTAACAGGGGGGATATGATAAAAACATTTAAATACATAAAGGGAATCAACACAGTAAAAGAAGAGAGTTTATTTAAAAGAATAAAAACTACCACATCTAGAGGACATAGTCTTAAATTAGAGGGGCAAAGATTTAAAAGTAATATCAGGAAGTATTACTTTACTGAGAGGGTAATGGATGTATGGAATAGCCTTCCAGTGGAAGTGGAAGAGGTAAACACAGTCAAGGATTTTAAGCATGCGTGGCATAGGCACGAGATATAAGATGGGGGCTAATAAAAGTATTTAGAAAATTGGGCAGACTGGATAGACCGAATGGTTCTTATCTGCCGACACATTCTATGTTTCTAGATGTTAAAGTTGAGAGCAGGGTTCATCTCCTTAAGGATGAAGTACTTTGGAAAAATTTGGGTCATTCTGGATAATGGCTATTTTAACATTTCTGCGCTGTTTGTGTTTAGCTATAATTATGTGCTTTGTCATTTGCTGCACTCACAAAAACATATTAATTGGTTTTATAGGGACAAAAAGGGCTTTCTTTAGATAACTTTTTTTTTTTTGATAACATCATATAATGTTCTATAAACAAATAGTAAAATATGGTGAAAAACTGGGGGGAAAAACACACAAAAATATTTTACTCATCTACAAAAGCTAATGAAAAAAATGAAAAATAGATTATACTAGGACTCCTGAGATTATAAATTATTTTTGACATGTAGGCAGCATGCACCCATGTTCAGAAATATATTTTACCAGCCTTTGTCAACATTTATGGGACATTTTTTTGTGTGTTATTTCACATGTACTTCAGGCCTGAATTCGCCGATCCTGTTATATGTCACCGCCAAATGATACCCTAATATGTGTTGAGCAACAACTTCTGAGCACAGGGATACCACCCATGCATAGGTTTGTAAGTTGTTTGAGGGGTTAAATGGCCACATTTGGGATGTGAACTTTAACACTTTTCATGCAGTCATTTAACACTATTACAGCTTAGGACGCGAACGTTTATGTGCAGCCGTCGGAGAGTGATCGTACTGCGTCCCTGATCTTTCTTTTACATAGAGGAATTGCAGCAACACTGAAGCAGTAATAAAAGAGACTGTTACTTTCTTTGCTCTTTTAATTGCACATAATTTGTCACAAACGCTGTGTTTTTGGTTGACATGCCTGACATGTCAATTGTTGCGCAGGGGTTAATGGATAAAATTAGCTTTTCTTTCAAATACAAGGATATTAGGTAATGTATATGTATTCTTGTGGAATAACAAGAATGGTGAATGTATATCAGAGTACCATTTTATCTCCAAATGTGAGGATGCAGCACTGGTTCTCAATGGAACATTCCCCACTGAGTAATTGAAAGGATATCTCATCATATGTGAGTGTCAGATTTAATGAAAATCCCTACAGTACTAACCCCAGTGGTCAGGTTTGCCCTTCACGACTAGCACCAATGACCAGATTTGCCCTCAGGACTAGCACCAATGACCAGATTTGCCCTCAGGACTAGCACCAATGACCAGATTTGCCCTCAGGACTAGCCCCAATGGCCAGATTTGCTCTCAGGACTAGCACCAATGACCAGATTTGCCCTCAAGACTAGCACCAATGACCAGATTTGGCCTCAGGACAAGCCCCAATGGCCAGATTTGCACTCAGGACTAGCACCAATGACCAGATTTGCTCTCAGGACTAGCACCAATGGCCAGATTTGCCCTCAGGACTAGCACCAATAACCAGATTTGCTCTCAGGACTAGCACCAATTACCAGATTTGCTCTCAGGACTAGCACCAATGACCAGATTTGCTCTCAGGACTAGCACCAATGACCAGATTTGCTCTCAGGACTAGCACCAATGACCGCATTTGCTCTCAGGACTAGCACCAATGACCAGATTTGCTCTCAGGACTAGCACCAATGGCCAGATTTGCTCTCAGGACAAGCACCAATGACCATATTTGCCCTCAGGACTAGCACCAATGACCAGATTTGCCCTCAGGACTAGCCCCAATGGCCAGATTTGCCCTCAGGACTAGCCCCAATGGCCAGATTTGCTCTCAGGACTATCACCAATGACCAGATTTGGCCTCAGGACTAGCACCAATGACCAGATTTGGCCTCAGTACTAGCCCCAATGGCCAGATTTGCACTCAGGACTAGCACCAATGACCAGATTTGCTCTCAGGACTAGCACCAATGGCCAGATTTGCCCTCAGGACTAGCACCAATAAACAGATTTGCTCTCAGGACTAGCACCAATGACCACATTTGCTCTCAGGACTAGCACCAATGACCGCATTTGCTCTCAGGACTAGCACCAATGACCAGGTTTGCCCTTCACGACTAGCACCAATGACCAGATTTGCCCTCAGGACTAGCACCAATGACCAGATTTGCCCTCAGGACTATCACCAATGACCAGATTTGCCCTCAGGACTAGCCCCAATGGCCAGATTTGCTCTCAGGACTAGCGCCAATGACCAGATTTGCCCTCAGGACTAGCACCAATGACCAGATTTGGCCTCAGGACAAGCCCCAATGGCCAGATTTGCACTCAGGACTAGCACCAATGACCAGATTTGCTCTCAGGACTAGCACCAATGGCCAGATTTGCCCTCAGGACTAGCACCAATAACCAGATTTGCTCTCAGGACTAGCACCAATTACCAGATTTGCTCTCAGGACTAGCACCAATGACCACATTTGCTCTCAGGACTAGCACCAATGACCACATTTGCTCTAAGGACTAGCACCAATGACCGCATTTGCTCTCAGGACTAGCACCAATGACCAGATTTGCTCTCAGGACTAGCACCAATGGCCAGATTTGCTCTCAGGACAAGCACCAATGACCATATTTGCCCTCAGGACTAGCACCAATGACCAGATTTACCCTCAGGACTAGCCCCAATGGCCAGATTTGCCCTCAGGACTAGCCCCAATGGCTAGATTTGCTCTCAGGACTATCACCAATGGCCAGATTTGGCCTCAGGACTAGCACCAATGACCAGATTTGGCCTCAGGACTAGCCCCAATGGCCAGATTTGCACTCAGGACTAGCACCAATGACCAGATTTGCTCTCAGGACTAGCACCAATGGCCAGATTTGCCCTCAGGACTAGCACCAATAAACAGATTTGCTTTCAGGACTAGCACCAATGACCACATTTGCTCTCAGGACTAGCACCAATGACCACATTTGCTCTCAGGACTAGCACCAATGACCAGATTTGCCCTCAGGACTATCACCAATGACCAGATTTGCCCTCAGGACTAGCCCCAATGGCCAGATTTGCTCTCAGGACTAGCACCAATGACCAGATTTGCCCTCAGGACTAGCACCAATGACCAGATTTGGCCTCAGGACAAGCCCCAATGGCCAGATTTGCACTCAGGACTAGCACCAATGACCAGATTTGCTCTCAGGACTAGCACCAATGGCCAGATTTGCCCTCAGGACTAGCACCAATAACCAGATTTGCTCTCAGGACTAGCACCAATTACCAGATTTGCTCTCAGGACTAGCACCAATGACCACATTTGCTCTCAGGACTAGCACCAATGACCACATTTGCTCTCAGGACTAGCACCAATGACCGCATTTGCTCTCAGGACTAGCACCAATGACCATATTTGCTCTCAGGACTAGCACCAATGGCCAGATTTGCTCTCAGGACAAGCACCAATGACCATATTTGCCCTCAGGACTAGCACCAATGACCAGATTTACCCTCAGGACTAGCCCCAATGGCCAGATTTGCCCTCAGGACTAGCCCCAATGGCCAGATTTGCTCTCAGGACTATCACCAATGGCCAGATTTGGCCTCAGGACTAGCACCAATGACCAGATTTGGCCTCAGGACTAGCCCCAATGGCCAGATTTGCACTCAGGACTAGCACCAATGACCAGATTTGCTCTCAGGACTAGCACCAATGGCCAGATTTGCCCTCAGGACTAGCCCCAATGGCCAGATTTGCTCTCAGGACTATCACCAATGACCAGATTTGGCCTCAGGACTAGCACCAATGACCAGATTTGGCCTCAGGACTAGCCCCAATGGCCAGATTTGCACTCAGGACTAGCACCAATGACCAGATTTGCTCTCAGGACTAGCACCAATGGCCAGATTTGCCCTCAGGACTAGCACCAATAAACAGATTTGCTCTCAGGACTAGCACCAATGACCACATTTTCTCTCAGGACTAGCACCAATGACCGCATTTGCTCTCAGGACTAGCACCAATGACCAGGTTTGCCCTTCACGACTAGCACCAATGACCAGATTTGCCCTCAGGACTAGCACCAATGACCAGATTTGCCCTCAGGACTATCACCAATGACCAGATTTGCCCTCAGGACTAGCCCCAATGGCCAGATTTGCTCTCAGGACTAGCACCAATGACCAGATTTGCCCTCAGGACTAGCACCAATGACCAGATTTGGCCTCAGGACAAGCCCCAATGGCCAGATTTGCACTCAGGACTAGCACCAATGACCAGATTTGCTCTCAGGACTAGCACCAATGGCCAGATTTGCCCTCAGGACTAGCACCAATAACCAGATTTGCTCTCAGGACTAGCACAAATTACCAGATTTGCTCTCAGGACTAGCACCAATGACCACATTTGCTCTCAAGACTAGCACCAATGACCACATTTGCTCTCAGGACTAGCACCAATGACCGCATTTGCTCTCAGGACTAGCACCAATGACCAGATTTGCTCTCAGGACTAGCACCAATGGCCAGATTTGCTCTCAGGACAAGCACCAATGACCATATTTGCCCTCAGGACTAGCACCAATGACCAGATTTACCCTCAGGACTAGCCCCAATGGCCAGATTTGCCCTCAGGACTAGCCCCAATGGCCAGATTTGCTCTCAGGACTATCACCAATGGCCAGATTTGGCCTCAGGACTAGCACCAATGACCAGATTTGGCCTCAGGACTAGCACCAATGACCACATTTGCTCTCAGGACTAGCACCAATGACCACATTTGCTCTCAGGACTAGCACCAATGGCCAGATTTGCTCTCAAGACTAGCACCAATGACCAGATTTGCTCTCAGGACTAGCACCAATGGCCAGATTTGCTCTCAGGACTAGCACCAATGACCAGATTTGCTCTTAGGGCTAGCACCAATGACCAGATTTGCTCTCAGGACTAGCACCAATGACCACATTTGCTCTCAGGACTAGCACCAATGACCACATTTGCTCTCAGGACTAGCACCAATGACCGCATTTGCTCTCAGGACTAGCACCAATGACCAGATTTGCTCTCAGGACTAGCACCAATGGCCAGATTTGCTCTCAGGACAAGCACCAATGACCATATTTGCCCTCAGGACTAGCACCAATGACCAGATTTACCCTCAGGACTAGCCCCAATGGCCAGATTTGCCCTCAGGACTAGCCCCAATGGCCAGATTTGCTCTCAGGACTATCACCAATGGCCAGATTTGGCCTCAGGACTAGCACCAATGACCAGATTTGGCCTCAGGACTAGCCCCAATGGCCAGATTTGCACTCAGGACTAGCACCAATGACCAGATTTGCTCTCAGGACTAGCATCAATGGCCAGATTTGCCCTCAGGACTAGCACCAATAAACAGATTTGCTCTCAGGACTAGCACCAATGACCACATTTGCTCTCAGGACTAGCACCAATGGCCAGATTTGCTCTCAAGACTAGCACCAATGACCAGATTTGCTCTCAGGACTAGCACCAATGGCCAGATTTGCTCTCAGGACTAGCACCAATGACCAGATTTGCTCTCAGGACTAGCACCAATGACCAGATTTGCTCTCAGGACTTGCCCCAATGGCCAGATTTGCCCTCAGTATGTACTCTAGCAGCCAGATTTGCAGTCTGGATTTACCCCGTTGGCCAGATTTGCACTGAGCAATTACCCCACTGGCCATAGTTGGAATCAGGAAGTACCCCAGTGTCCAGATTTGTACTCAGGAAGCAAAGACATGAGATGAAAGATGTTTGTATAATAGGACAGGAGAGTTTCAGGACTGCAAGCAATATGCTGCAGTCATATTTAATATTCCCATGATGATGATCACAAGGATGGTGAACAAGACGACCTACTAATCTTATCACCAGGACTTTCAACCCTCTGTGCTGACCTGAAAAAAAAGGAAATGTTGTATTTCATATTAAATGGTAAATAATATAATGCAGGTACTGAAACTCAGCTCCCTCATATGGTAGCAATACATAGAAAAACACATATAACTCTATGCCCATGCATTTCGAAATAAACAGTACGCCATGGCTAATATATAATATATCCACAGACATCATTTATATTGCTATATTTTTAGCATTGAATAATTAATGCACCCCGCAAAAATGTACCTTGAATGGTTAAAAAATCTTGCTCAGGGATATCACACTTACATAATGCTGTTTGTATGCTGTAGCTCTCCACCCTGCGTGACAGGTTTGAATTGTACTATTTAAAAAATGCACCCCCGTACGAATACAGTCACAATCTAGCACAGCAGGCATATTTAATAATGTATTTTTTTTATATTATTGTACATATATATATATGTGTGTATACATAAATATATATAAATCTTTTTTTCACCCCCCACCCATGGGTGGTATATGCTCTTCTGGACAGAATGCTCTAATGTTGTGCTAATCTGTTGGAGCCACTCTCCTAGCTTAGGTGTCACAGTGCCGAGTCCTCCTATCATTACTGAGACTACTTTGGCCTTCACTTTCCACATCCTCTCTAGTTCCTCTATCAGGCACTGATATTTCTGTGGATTCTCATACTTCTCCTTCCTGGTGTTGCTGTCCCTTGGTACCACTACATCTATCACTCTCTTCTGGTGCTTGTCTACTACCATGATGCTGATGCATAGACATATGAATGTCTATGTATTTAGAATGCAATGTCATAAAAGTCCATGCTGGTCATGTTTCCCAATACTTTTGTCCATTTAGTGTAGTTGTAATTTGGGAAATTTTACTTTTTGAACAATTTAAAATATTGCCATTTTACTCCCAGAAACCAGCCAAATGCTGAGGGATGAGCGGGAGGATCCTTTACTTGCCAAAACTAATGTTGCATTGTTGAAACTTAAACAACTATGGTACTATAAAGGGAACAGAGCAGAGAAGCTGTTAACAAATAAGTTTAAGGACATTAAAGCAAAGAAAAGAATTTAAAAAATAAAGATAGGAAATCATACGAAGGTTGCTCCACAAGAAATAAGTGAAGCTTTTAATAGTTTCTATTTCGAATTATACAACATACCACACAATGGAGTTACACAGGAACAAATTGATAAATATTTGAGCACAGTGCAGTTGCCGTCACTCTCTCAGCTTCAGCTGGATAGTTTAAATCTGCCAATAAATAAAGAAGAGGTTCTTGAAGTAATACGACATCTAAAAAAAAATAAGATGGCTTTCACAACACATTTTACTCAATGTTTGGCTATAAAGTGGCAGACAACCTAACAGAAGTATTCAATGAATTTATAGTAGGGGGTAAAATCCCAGAGGAGATGCTGCAGGCGGCTATATCTCCTATCCGGAAACAAGGTAAGGATAGCACTAATACAGAAAGTTACAGACCAATTTCCTTAATAAATAATTATCTGAAAATCTATTCCTCAGTATTAGCAAACTGGATTAAAAAAGTTATCCCATCCCTGGTACATAAAGATCAGATAGGATTCGTTCAGGGATGCCAATCTAATAATAATATTAGAAGGCTTTTAGGTATACTGGAGGAGGTGAATAGAATGGGGGTTCCCCAGCTGACCCTCTCATTAGATGCCGAGAAGGCCTTTGACCGGGTCAGCTGGGGCTTTATGACAGATCTGGATTTGTTGGACCCATTCACTCCAACAAATAATGGCTCTATATTCTGCCCCTATGGCTAGGACTGTGGGGTAGGGTATAGAGTCAGCATGGTTCAGGGTGGAGAATGGAACCCGTCAGGGATGTCCATTGGCCCCACTCTTGTATATACTAACTCTTGAGCCATTTACAGAAAAAATAAGACAGAACGACACTATTACAGGGGTAAAGATTAGAAATTCTGCATATAAGTTATGCCTCTATGCAGATGATGTTGTCATTACAATGACTAATCCAGTTAATTCCATAAAGGCGTTTCTGCAAGAAGTGGACAGTTATTCTAGAGTATCAAATTACAAATTAAATCTCACCAAAACAGGAGCTGTTATGTTGAATGTAGATAAGGTAGTGAGGAATCATCTGAACCATGGTATCAAATCAAAGCAGATTTAATAGGAGTTAAAGAATTATCAACTATACTCTGGTTAAAAAGGGGAGTCGATAGGAATATGATCAAGCAGGAAGCACCAATATCTGGACAGGACTTACTAAAATATTGGAATGGATTCAGGAAAAAGGACAAGATTCTTCATACAATAAGAACCCCTGAAGATAGTGGTTAAAATAGATTAACGCTTATCTGAAGAGGAGGAAGTGGAGGGAGAAAGTGAGAGAAAGAGCGGAAGAAGGAGAGACAACATATCTCTCATACCCCAGGCAACTATTTTTCCCCAGGAATTCTAAGTAGAAAAGTAGAACCAGGATAGAGCTCGGTCTTCCGTTGCGCGGTGGTGCACCTCACATTTGTACATATGTATTTGCCTGTTTCAGTTTCCCCACTTTTTTCTTTTTTTCTTTTTCTCTCTTTCCCTTGTCTTGTCTGTTGCTGTCTCCTTTTTGTTTTGTTTCAGGGGTGAACACAGTTAATTACAGAACTGGAAACAGATACACGTGTAATTTTATTATGTTGTGGGGGGGTAGAAGAGTGATATAATTTGTTCAGACCATATTAGATTACAAAAATGGAATTCTCTTGGGGGGGAGGGGGAGGGAGAGAGGGGGAGGGGAGAAAAGGGTAATTTTTGTTAAAAATAAAGATTTATTACAAAGAAAGGGGAGGGGATGGGGAGAATGGGGGAGGAGGAGTGGAAGGAGAGTGGGGGGAGAGGGTGGAAAACATTAGAGATAATTATTTATACCAAACTGAGAGAAGTCTGTCCATATGTCCACTGACATGCACTTAAAAATAATTAACCGCACAAAGCTGTTGATTTGCAATTGTTATGAGTGTTTTTCCCCTCTTTCTTTATGTAAATTGTAAATGTATGTAAGTGTTGTAGTGTCCTCTTATAATATTATGAAAAATGAAAAATAAAAGCATTTATAAAAACATTTATGGGTGGCAAAATTACATTTTTAAATGTTTACTATCACTATATTTTATTGTAGTAGTATTATTATGTTTATGGAGAAAACTCTTCTTTAACCCTTGTTTTCTTAGAAGAAGCTGATCCTATGTAAAACAGAGAGTCTCTCTCTGGACTAAAATAAAAAATAAATAAAAAATAAGGGTCTCTCTCTGCCTTAGCAGGGATGTACGGCAGCTGATGGTCAAAGAATAATCTGGCATGTACTGTTAAAAGTTCATGCCAATTAATCCTTATCAGAGATGCACTACATTGTTCACTTGTGCTTCTATATGTGAAAGTTTAGTGTCCCTATTTAAGAAAATGAAACGCCTTCATCCGTATTAACCGTGATATTAAAATATTGATGTACATTCTATTTGGTTTGTTAATTATAATTTAATAATGGTACTACATGATAATGAATTTGAGATATTTGTAATTTTTTTTAATAGAACAGAGATTATGAAGTAGCCCCAAAAATAAACAAAATCAATGACACTCTTAATAAAAAAATAGGAGAGTAAATCTATCCTAATAAGCATTAAATTCACAAATTAATAAAAAGTGTAAAAGGAATTTTATTTAGAAAGTGTTTTACCAGGAAAAAGACATTGAGATTTCTCTCGTTTTCACGTATGTCCTGGGGACTCAGTCCAGAATGGAATTAAACAGAGATACACATTTAACAGTAGATTATCTCTACCAGTAAAAAATATTATGATATGGAGGATCTCTAAATTATAGTGGATTAAAAAGGTTTTTTTTCATTGGTATTTTTATTCAGTGGTGTATATAAGCCACTGCTACACTATGTTATTTTCATTGGTATTTTTATTCAGTGGTGTATATAAGCCACTGCTATACTATGTTATTTTCATTGGTATTTTTATTCAGTGGTGTATATAAGCCGCTGCTACACTATGTTATTTTCGCCAATATTTTCTTAACAGCAACTTTCACGTCATTGTTCCTTAAACTGTAAACCAAAGGGTTTAACATCTGAGTCGCCAAACCGTAGATAAGGCTGATATATTTTTGACTATCTGGGAATCGTTTTGCTGATCCCATGTATATAATCATAATGATCCCGTAAAACATGAATACTACAGTCACATGAGAAGCACATGTAGAAAAAGCCCTAGACCTTCCATCCACAGACTTAATATGTAATATTGAGAATATAATACACATATATGTTGCTAGAATAAAGGTAAGAGGTGCTACAAGTACCACCAGGCCTGCAACCAAGGTACCTATCTCATAGAACTTGGAGTTTCTACAAACCAGTTTAATAATAGCTATGGGCTCACACATAAAATGGTTAATCTTGTTATTTTTGCACAACACAGGTGGTTGTGAAAAGAAAATCATGATAGTTAATATAAAACATCCCATCCAGATAAAAACTGTAATATTTTTGCACAGCCTCCGGTTCATAATGACCATATAGCGCAAGGGGAAGCATATCGCTAGGTAGCGGTCATAGGCCATTACCGCAAGCAGGAAACATTCAATTTGTGCTAAAATTAAACTGATAATCATCTGTACCATGCACCCAACATACAAAATTCTTCCTCCTGCTACCAAAAGCAGGTCAGATAAGACTTTGGGGCAAGCGACTGATGAGCTAACGAAATCAATAAAGGATAAATTGCAAAGAAAGTAGTACATGGGCGTGTGCATGTTTGGACTGACTATAACTATACATATTAAAATAAGGTTACCAAAAATAATCACCATGTATATTAGTAAAAACAAAACAAAAAGCAGGATTTGGGTTAATCGGTCCTGGGAAAATGAAGTTAGAATGAATTCTGTCACAATCGTCTGGTTCCAATCCTCCACTGGTAAATCATTATCAGAATTCATAACTGAAATAAAAATATGGCACATCCTAGGCATGAAGTGGTGCATTATTGGTGTAACAATAGTCAGCCGGTTCACGCTTTAAATGTGTTTGTATTAGGTAATGCCAATGCAGCGAACAGGCTGATTGACACATTTCACAAGAGATTTTGTGCTTTTTTTATGGAAAAATACCTATAGCATAAATGATACATCTAAAAAGAAAACCTTATACCAGGAGCAGCTAGAGGACCCTGTGGGTTCTGTTCACCCCACACAATAATATTACAAGCAAACACACAAAAAAGTGAAAGTGACCAAAAAATACGCACCTGTATATAGGTGAAATCGCATATGTAGGTACCAACTTTAATATACTAGGTGTATTAGTGTTCAAATAAGATGGCCTATTTCTTCCACTATTTCAAGGAGTACATACAGGAAACTATAGGGGAGCAAATTGCTAATATGGTGAATATAGAAGATCTCAATCAGAACATTTTCTTGGTACATCGCCTTGATTGTATCCCCATGCAGTAAAAACAGCACAATTTACAGGAAATACTCCTTCCGAAGGCTCGAAATTATACACAGGACAGCCTAACCAGAATGAAGGCAGCAGAATGAGAGAAACAGCTAATTAAATAAATATCCAAACTTACAGCAAAGATACAAAGTGTCTGATATCACAGCATATGCCCCAGAGAGTGTATTATCACTGCAGGACTATGCGCTATGCCCTATGTGAGGCTTCTTCAAGGCGTGTATGACCGGAGAAAGGAAAACAGCAGCCTTAAGTTTCATTGATAATCTTGTTGGTAATTTGTTATTTGTTATGGAAGGCACGGTCATTCTAACCAGAATAAGCCGCTTATATCTTGCACATAGCGACTCTGGTAACTCCAAGTAAAAGGTGATGCTGAGTTATCCCGGCAGTTTGCCGTGTAGGGAACCAGGGGCAGTACACGAGAGTCCAGGATCCTCATAAAATGGAGTCCAAACATCGATATAGGTGTAAACATAGCTCAGAAATTAATATTATACCTCTAAACAGAGATATGCTTTACTATGTATATAAACAATACATGCATATGCTATATATATATATATATATATAAAAGATGGACAGAAGTAACAAAATAATTTTCAATCTCTTCCTACTTTATATTTCAAACACTAGAAAAAAAACTCCTATAATAAGCACAGAGTCCTAAAAAATAAATACAATACTTCAAAACATATATAGAAGTTGTCACTTTCTTTTTATTTCTATAATTTATATACACAGTATAAGTATCTATCACTGTTTATTTCTGTTTGATTTTTCAGTCCTATAGGAATGTTCAGTGTCTACATTATTGGTTATTTTGGGGGGTTTGTTTGTGATTTTTTTTCCCTATAACTTAAAAAAAAGTGTAAAATAAAAGATTAAACTTACAATTTTTTATAGGTACATGCAACTTTATTCTCTGGCTGGGAGCCGCCAGACTTCTCTGTGATCCCTGGTTGTTTAGTTTTTTTTTGTTTCTTTGCCTCTATTGCGAATTCAACAAATAGGAGCATAAAACAAGAGGTTGAAGGATGTCAGAAACGAGCAACAAACACATATTCTTTTGGTTAGTCATTGTGAATAGAGCAGCAAGGAAATGTGTATAGTTAGCCACTTCATGCAGTTTAGTAATGGCAAAAGCAGAAATCCAATGTATTTAGTATGATAGGCACGTACAGATAGACACAGTGATTGATGCCCAATCATTGTGTATATGGGTATGTGCCTATCATACAAAATAAATTGGGTTCCTACTTTTGGCATTACTAAACTGTGTGAAGTGGCTCCATCTGCCCCTCTACTTTTTCCTTGCTGCTCTATCATATATGTGTGTGTGTCCGGATCACCCAGCATCTGAGGGAGTTTAATGGGAAGAAGTATACACTTTTATATTAACCATGGAAGCTGAATGAATTATGTGTGTGTTCTAGCTGATGGAGCTGTAAGCTTCTGATTCCTAACAGTGTTTGAGAACAGGGAGAGCTAGGTGGGATTAACACTCTTTCTTTGTATTAGAAGAGCCAGTTTTAGAAAATGTAACATTCTGGAAACACACTTTGCACAAGGAGCAGGGAAGCCAGGACTGAGCCCACTTTGACAGGACCCCAAAAGATCTCAAGGATTCTGGAAAATTGGCAACTTTGAAGCATTTTTATCACTCAAAAAAAAAAAAATAGGTCTTCTTGTTATTTTTCTTTATGTTATTTACCAGCAACATCTCCCTTCTCAAATAACATCACATGGAAAAATGATTAGCAAACTGGAAATTGTGGCATTTAATCAGGAACAAATACAATTCCTTGCAATGTTATAATACAAAACAATGTTACTGTATGCCAGCCAACAGAACATACCTTCTTTAAGCCTTTCACATGACACTAAGATCACGTACAGACTGTCACAAGTAATTACTTTTGAATGGAAAAAAAGAAAAATATAAATACCCTTTCCTCTTTGTTGTATCCAAAATAAGTAAATGATAAGAAATAAATAAATAAAACATGAATAATGTACTAAAACAGACAACACCTTAGACATTCCTTATTATTTTTCACCCTCTGGCTCTAGTAAGTCGTCTTATATGTTTTTTTTCTGGAGGTGCTTTAACTCTTGGGGTTAATCTAGGTATCATCAGCCTTCAAGTAATATTGTCAGAAATACTCTAGGTGCGGAGGCTTTACCCAGAGGGTGTTTTATTCAGCTAAAATGATAACCAATTCAAAAACAGAGACAGAAGTGAAGTCTCAATAAATATTACATTTATAAAACGGAACTTGTATTCAAAACTATTAAGATGGACACTATAAAAGTGTGAGCAAATGGTGTTGGTGGATAAAGTGATACATTGTAAAATAAAAAAACAAGTTTTAAAATCACATTTGCTGTGATTTATTTCCAGTGTGGACTAAGCCACAACAAATTAACAACACACCGACTTATGAAGCATAGATTCTAATTCGATATATAGAAGTAGATGGATTTGAGAGAATCTCTACTGTGCACTAACCATTCCTAAGGCTGCTAAATCATTAGTAATTACTGAAACATTATTTGCCTAGTTGCGATAAATATAGTGCAGTCCATTCCATTAACAAAGTGTGAGCCCATAGATATTTCAAATGCAGAATGGAGGCATCTGATTGCTTAAGCATAACAAAACTGATACTCCTCAATGGCCAAATCTAAAATACAACATACGGTTGACACTTTTAAATAGAAATGATGGGTTACTCCATGAAGGAATGCCGTAGTGCTTATATTATATTTAATTTTATCAGACTCTGGATTTGACAAAACAAGCCGTGCTATTCCAGCAACCCGTGTGAGTCTTATACATCACATTTATATGATATATTTATATGCCCTGCTGATGGCTAATTTGGTATCCTAAATAGAAGCAGTGTTTTGCAGACATATTTTATTTCCATGACTCAGTAATAAATCTAAAAAATCTAAAATACATATATAAAATACATAAAGTTGTATGTGGTACTATCAAGGGACAACACGATGATGGTTCTACAAAAGGAACCTGATGATTTTAATAACATTAAAGGGTGCTAAAAATATATAAAACAATAAAAAAAATGGGGTCACAGTGCTCAATCAGTAAATGAGAGAAGAAACATTACTCCTCTGCATTGGGATCCGCCCCCGAGTAGGTACCTTCCTATAGGACAGGCTATTTCAGTGCTATGTGTTTTCTCTGAGATTTGTCCTCTCCCCTTTTTAAATATCAAATATAAGTATAACATGTATATCCAATATTAGGATATAATGTAATCATTCAAGACAGTTGGAAAATGGTATATCACAAGACATCACATATCAACAATTGTACAAATGTTCATGTATATTGCTTAACCTCATTGGATGTTTTCATCTTAAGTATCTACAGGAAGCTTGCACAAGAGGAGAATATATTCTGTTCTGGTTTTGGGGTGGAGCGATGACGTTACTTGACAAGATGCCGTCGCACCCACAGTGTGGTGGAACTTGGGTGGAGTTAGTGGTTTTGAGGAAACTTGCAGAAGGAACGCTGCTTGATTCTGAGACTCAATGATGAGGCATGGTTGTGCAGATTTGGCTGATATTTGGCTCTAAGAAAAGAGATCTGCCCTTTGCCCGCTACTATAAACCAATTCAGACACGTTTTCGACTTTTGAAGGACATTCTGCTAGCTGTTCCACTATACGCTAGGGCTACAAGGGGATGATTTTTGAGATGATAATGGCTTTGTACACAAATTCCTTGGGTAGCATTATCAGTTCGATGTAAAGTATGATTGGTTCCCTTTAATTAATGACACCCATCAAGGGTGTCCATTATCTCCCCTACTTAATAAAATATACAAAAAAAACTGTGCAGTAGTAAAAAAAAAAAAAGGTAATAATAATTATTCATCTTTTACCCTTAAGAACATTATGATATGGAGGATATAAGTTATAGGGGATTAAAATGAAAGTAAACACATGTCAATTGTTGCGCAGGGATTAATGGATACAATTAGCTTTTCTTTCAAATACAAGGAGAATTCTGAGTGACTGCAAAAGGTAATGTATATGTATACTTGTGGAATAACAAGAATAGTGAATGTATATCAGAGTACCATTTTATCTCCAAACGTGAGGATGCCAGCACTGGTTCTCAATGCAACATTCCCCACTGAGTAATTGAAAGGATATCTTATCATATGTGAGTGTGTGAGGTGTGACAGAGTCAGATTTAAAGAAATTCCCTTCAGGACAAACCCCAGTAGTTCAATTTGTCCTTCACGACTAGCACCGACCAGATTTGCCCTCAGGAGTAGCACCAATGACTAGATTTGCTCTCAGGACTAGCACCAATGACCAGATTTGCCCTCAGGACTTGCCCCAATGGCCAGATTTGCACTCAGTATGTACCCTAGCATCCAGATTTGCACTCTGGAATTACCCCGGTGGCCGGATTTGCACTGAGCACTTACCCCAGTGGGTAATATATAATATATCCAAAGTCATCATTTATATTGCTATATTTTTAGCATTGAATTAATGCACCCTGCAAAAAATAACCTTGAATGGTTATAAAATCCTGCTCAGGGATATGACACTTACATAATGCTGTTTGTATGATGTAGCTCTCCACCCTGTGTGACAGATTTGAATTGCACCAATTAAAAAATTTAGTGTAGTTGTCATTTGGGAAAATTTTAATTTTTGTACAATTTAAAATATTGCCATTTTCCTCCCAAATGCTGAGAAATGAGTGGGTGGATCAGTAGAAACTGCAAACCTAATATGTGTGAGTTAATAAAACATATGTAGAACAAAAACATTGCAAATGTTGACATATGTTCAATTTTCAAGTCAGTGTGGTCCTTTAAAAAAAAAAAGATCCTGCATAATTATAGGAAATTAATATTTAATTTAAATATTATTTATTTTGCCAATCAGGATTGTTCTCCAATAAAGTCACATCCTTTAGAAAGTTCAAATTATGTTGGTCTGATATCGTTTGTTAGGTTAAAAAAGGTGAATGTCAAATACATTGACTCTGTAGAAAACTCAAGGGGCAGATACAGTTAGAATGATACCATTTATACATTTTGTACATTTGTGTATGTTTTATCTTTCCAATGATATTTATATTTTTTTTTTACTTCATTTCATATTTTTTATTTTATCAACAATTATTAAGTTTAAAAATGTTTTATTTTCTGTAGATATTGTTTTTAATCAAAATATTAAAAATATTTTGCTACTATTATTTGTTTTAACACTGCACTGTTGAAATTGTTTGGCTCAAAAACATATTAGATCTGACCAATACAACCGAATGTGTTGAGCAATATATATTAAAAAGAAATGTTGTTTTAAGAAATGTAATTACATTAAAATATGTTATATATTTTTAACAATATTTGCAAGAACATTAAGTCTTTACAATCCAAACCTTAAATTAATATTGTATGTTACTAAAACGAACTAAACAAAAAATGTATAATGACTAACCATTACATTATTTATTCTAATACCTAGTTATCCTATTATATTCAAATAACCTTAAAGAAAGTAAAAATCATTTAATTAGAAATTGTGCTTTGATTACTATAAGGAATATGTATTATATCAAGGGAAAACATTATAACGGTTGTGCAAATGTAATATTTAAGGTTTACAGTATCACTGTATTTTATTATAGTATTACTATGTTTATGAAGTTAATAATTATAATTTTACAATAAGAAAATACCAATACAACAAAAATAACATTTTGGAAAAATCAATTACTCAATGAGAGATATATTAGAAAATAAATATATGACATCATTTAGTTAAAATTTACTATTAATATTAATGTTATTACTAATGCAAAAGGACACTAAACTCTTTCTTTAACCCTTGTTTTCTTAGAAGAAGCTGATCCCATGTAAAACCCTTGTTCTGGACAAAAAAACTTAAAAAATAAGTGTCTCTCTCTCTTCCTTAGTAGGGATGTATGGCAACTGATGGTCAAAGAATAATCTGGCATGTACTGTTAAAGGTACATGCCAATTTATCCTTTTCCTACATGTTTCACTTCTGTACTCGAAAGTTTAGTTCCCCTATTTAAGAAAATGAAATATTTTCATACTTATTAACTGTGATATTAAAATAGCCATGTATATTCTATTTGGTTTGTTACATTTAGTAATGGTACGACATGATAAAGAATTTGAGATATTTGTAATTATTTTAATAGAACAGGGGTTATGAAATAGCCCCAGAAAATAAATAAAATTAATGACAATAAAAAAATAGGAGAGTAATGCTATCCTAATAAACATTAAAGTCCCAAAGTAATAACAAGTGTAAAAGAAATATCTCTACCCGTAAGAATATTATGATATGGAGGATCAAAGGATTTTTTTTTCATTGGTATTTTTATTCAGTGGTGTATATAAGCCACTGCTACACTATGTTATTTTCATTGGTATTTTTATTCAGTGGTGTATATAAGCCACTGCTACGCTATGTTTTTTTCATTGGTATTTTTATTCAGTGGTGTATATAAGCCACTGCTATACTATGTTATTTTCGCCAATAATTTGTTAACAGCAACTTTCACGTCGTTGTTCCTTAAACTGTAAACCAAAGGGTTTAACATCTGAGTCGCCAAACAATAGATAAGGCTGAAATATTTTTGACTATCTGGGAATCATTTTGCTGATCCCATGTATATAATCATAATGGTCCCGTAAAACATGAATACTACAGTCACATGAGAAGCACATGTAGAAAAAGCCCTAGACCTTCCATCCACAGACTTAATATGTAATATTGAGAATATAATACACATATATGTTGCTAGAATAAAGGTAAGAGGTGCTACAAGTGCCACCAGGCCTGCAACCAAGGTACCTATCTCATAGAACGTGGAGTTTCTACAAACCAGTTTAATAATTGCTATGGGCTCACACATAAAATGGTTAATCTGGTTATTTCTGCAAAACACAGGTGGTTGTAAAAAGAAAATCATGATAGTTAATATAAAACATCCCATCCAGATAAAAACTGTAATATTTTTGCACAGCCTCCGGTTCATAATGACCATATAGCGCAAGGGGAAGCATATCGCTAGGTAGCGGTCATAGGCCATTACCGCAAGCAGGAAACATTCAATTTGTGCTAGAATTAGACTGATAATCATCTGTACCATGCACCCAGTATATGAAATTCTTCCTCCTGCTACCAAAAGCAGGTCAGATAAGACTTTGGGGCAAGCGACTGATGAGCTAACGAAATCAATAAAGGATAAATTGCAAAGAAAGTAGTACATGGGCGTGTGCATGTTTGGACTGACTATAACTATACATATTAAAATAAGGTTACCAAAAATAATCACCATGTATATTAGTAAAAACAAAACAAAAAGCAGGATTTGGGTTAATCTGTCCTGGGAAAATGAAGTTAGAATGAATTCTGTGACAATCGTCTGGTTCCAATCCTCCACTGGTAAATCATTATCAGAATTCATAACTGAAATAAAAATATGGCACATGAAGTGGTGTATTATTGGTGTAACAATAGTCAGCCGGTTCACGCTTTAAGTGTGTTTGTATTAGGTAATGCCAATGCAGCGAACAGGCTGATTGACACATTTCACAGGAGTTTTTGTGCTTTTTTTTTCTCATTTATCAGCAACAGTGATTTGGATGGTTACGTTGTGTTCTTCATGTGTTTTTTATGGCAAAATCCCTATAACATAAATGATACATCTAAAAAAAACAACAACAACACATAAAATTTAGAGAAGTAGTGGATAGCGGAAACCGCGGGTTCTTTTCACCCCACACAATAATATTACAAGCAAACACAAACAAGAGAAGGTGTCCAAAAATAAGCACCTTCTATAGGTGAAATCGCACATGTAGGTACCACTTTTAATATACTAGGTGTATTAGTGTTCAAATAAGATGGCCTATTTCTAACACTATATGAATGAGTACATACAGGAAACCATAGGGGAGCAAATTGCTAATATGGTGAATATGGAAAATGTTCTTGGTACATCGCCTTGATTGTATCCCCATGCAGTAAGAACAGGACAATTTACAGGAAATACTCAATCCGTAGCTTAGAAATTATACACAGGACAGCTGAACCAGAATGAAGGCAGCAGAATGAGAGAAACAGCTAATTTAATAAATATCCAAACTTACAGCAAAGATACAAAGTGTCTGATTTCACGACATATGCCCCAGTTTCAGAGAGTGTATTATCACTGCAGGACTATGCGCTATGCCCTATGTGAGGCTTCTTCAAGGCGTGTATGACCGGAGAAAAGAAAAACAGCAGCCTTAAGTTTCGTTGACAATCTTGTTGGTAATTTGTTATTTGTTATGGAAGGCACGGTCATTCTAAACAGAATAAGCCGCTTATATCTTGCACATAGCGACTCTGGTAACTCCAAGTAAAATGTGATGCTGAGTTATCCCGGCAGTTTGCCTTGTAGGGAACCAGGGGCAGTACACGAGAGTCCAGGATCCTCATAAAATGGAGTCCAAACATTGATAAAGGTGTAAACATACCTCAGAAATTAATACCTCTAAACAGAGATATGCTATACTATGTATATAAACAATACATGCATATGCTATATATATATATATATAAAAGATGGACATAAGTAACATGTATTATGCATAGATAAAAACATACTATAAGACTCCCAAAATAATTTTCAGTCTTTTCCTACGTTATATTGATCACACACTAGAAAAAAACTCCTATAATAAGTATAGATTCCTAAAAAATCAAATACAAGACTTCAAAACAAATATATAGATAAATAGAAGTTATCAATTTCTTTTCTATAAATTATTCACATTGTATAAGTATCTATCACTGTTTATTTCTGTTTGATTTTGGGGTTGTATAGGAATATTCAGTGAATACATTATTGGTTATTTTGGGGGGTTTTGTTTGTGATTTTTTTTTCCTATAACTTAAAAAAAAAAAAAAAGATTAAACTTGAAATCTTTTATAGGTACATGCCGCTTTATTCTCTGGCTGGGAGCCACCAGACTTCTCTGTGATCCCTACTTGTTTGTTTGTTTTTTTGTTTCTTTGCCTCCATGGCGAATTCAACAAATAGGAGCATAAAACAAGAGGTTGAAGGATGTCAAACATCATTTCTATTACTGTATTTTTAGCATTGAATTAATGCACCCCGAAAAAAATAACCTTGATTGTTAAAACACCTGCTCAGGGATATCACATATAATATTGATGCTGGGCTCTAGCTCTCCCCCACAATTGGTGCTCTGTGCCACAGGTTTGAATTGTACCATTTAATTATTGCACCCTGTACAAATCTCCAAAATAATTAATATAGTCACAATTTGGACCCTATTCAAGATCTAACAAGCAAAACAGGCATATGTATATATGTTTCCCCAGATGTCAGGGAGGTGTAGCAATATAAAAAGACAACAGAAACAAAAGGACTATAGTGCAGATGGTTAGAAATATCAAAAAGTTTTAGTAAAATAAAATAAATGAAAATATTAAGGGGTAATACAAATAGGACAGTAAATTCCACAAATTATAATAAGCAGGGAATTTCACAGAAACAAAAATAAATTGTTAAAAGAGAAAACCTCTACCATAAGGATATTATGATGTGGAGGATCTGAGATACAGGAGATTGAAAAGGATAACTTTAAAGAAAGTTCCATATCTAAACTGAGGTCAAATGGAATGAAGGTTTTTAATTCATTTCATATTTATAATACTTATTTCCCTTTTCTAATATACTTTTCAACAGAGTAACATAATAACAGTAAACCCACAACAGTTTTTGTTTTTTGTTTATTGACATTTTTTTTCAGCGATGTATACAAGACACTGATATTTTATGTTTTAATTATGTTCACCAATGTTTTCTTAACAGCAACTTTAACATCATTGTTCTTTAAGCTGTAAACCAAAGGGTTTAACATGGGGGTCACAAAACCATAGATAAGGCTAACATACTTTTGGCTCTCTGGGAAGATTTTTGCTGATCCCAAGTACATCGTCATACTGGTCCCATAAAACATTAACACTACGGTCAGATGAGAAGCACATGTAGAAAAAGCCTTAGTCCTTCCATCCACAGACTTGATCTTTAATATTGAGAATATAATACACATGTACGTTGCTAGAATGAAAGCAAAAGGTGCTACAAGTGTCACTAAACTTCCAAGAAAGAACAGTAATTCATACAACTTTGTATGACTACAAACCAGTTTTAGCATTGCTACGCTCTCACACACAAAATGGTTAACTTTGTTTTTTCTGCAGAATACAGGTGGCTTTAAAATTGAAGGGATGATCGTTATTAGAAAACTTGCCAGCCAGATAAAAATTGTAAGATTTTTGCACAACCTCCAGCTCATAATGGCCGTATAGTGCAACGGGAAACATATCGCTAAGTATCGGTCATAGGCCATTACCGCAAGCAGGAAGCATTCCGTCTCTCCCAGGAAAAGACTCAGGTTCATCTGTACCATGCACCCAGTCAATGAAATTCTCCCTCCTGCTACCAAAAACATGTCTAGTAATATTTTGGGGACTGAAACCGATGAGTAGACTAAATCCAAAAAGGATAAATTACAGAGAAAGTAGTACATGGGCGAGTGCATGTGTGGACTGGCTATAACTATACAGATTAAAATAAAATTACCAAATATAATCACTATATACATTAATAAAAACAGAATAAAAAGTAGAATTTGGGTCACCCGGTCCTTGGAAAGTCCAGTTAGGATGAATTCTGTCACAAATGTCTGGTTCCAATCCTCCATTGGTGAGTCACTAGAGGAGCCTGGTAAAAACTTTATAAGTATATGAATAAATATCAATACATTTGATTACATTTTGTTAGGCCTGTCTAAAAATTCAACTCAGTTGAAGTAATATGGAGTATATTGCTGCAGTACCACTACTTTACTTTTTATACTATATATATATATATATTTAAAAAGAATACAAAATGACCATGGCCATGAGAAAAAAAAAGAAAATGTCTATTTTTATATTGTGATTTTTTTGTTTGTTTATCTCTATTCCAATTTCACCAAATAAAAAAGTGAGCAATGAATAGACTGACTCTGGTGGCTCATTGCACTGATTCTCTCAATCTAAACTTTCTTGCATTCCCAAACTGTTCCCGACAATGGACGTGCCTGGCACGTCCTACGGTGAAACCGTTCAACGATCGGGAAAACCGTTTTAACGGTGCTGGTCTATCGCCTCGATGTCGAGGCAATAGCCAGCACCGAAATGTCTTATCTATGACACCCACGATCGCCCCATGGAGCAATCATGGGAGCCATATTGACAGATCAGCATACTCCATCAGCATGGCAATGCCCTCTGGTGGTCTGAGCTTCCGAAGTGAAAGTAAATTCACTTCCGTTGCTCTGAATATGCTGCTTGACTGCCCCTAGAGGCAGCCAAGCAACATTTCAATGTTAAAAATAAAGATTTAATTAGCTTAAAACTAGTATTATGTTAGATTAGCCTATAGGGTTAAAATTAAACAATTTTTAGCATAAGGGATAGGGTTAAAATTAAATTACAATATATTAAGGGATTGCATAAGGGTTAGATTTGGGGTTAAATTTAGTGCTATGGTTAAATTTAGGGTTCAGTTTGGGGTCAAAAGGTCAATATAGGAAAAAACAAATAACACCATTTTTGTTTTTTGCCCCATAACTCGCAAAGAAATACCAAAAAATATGGAAAAAAGCATATTTCTGAACTCGGGACAACATTTAGAAACTATTTAGACAGGGTCTTTTTTAATGATTGTAATAGTGTAAATTATATTTTAGGTCAAAGTTAGAATTTTTTTTTTTTTGTAGTAAATTATAAGATATGATGAACAATGGTATCTAATGAAAGCCCTAAAAAACAACATATACCAAAGGTAAGTCAAGGTAAAAATATCTTGTCACTAAGGGGTTAATAGGATATGATACAAGAAATCGCACATTGCAAGCCCAAAAAAGGGTTTTCATCGTGGATATGCTGAGAAAACGGAATGTTATGAACTGTAAAATCACTTTGCAATGGAAGAATCAGTTTCAGTGTAACGTTCAAGGTGGGGAGTCGTAAAAAAAAGTTGGAGGATCTGTGAGTTTCTTGTATCTCTAATTAGTAGCTTCACCAAGGACATGTTTTTTTATATCTCAAGGAAAAAAAATAAAAAAGGGGGGGTTTTGTAATTTTCTATGCTATTTACAAACGACGCCCGATATAACACTCCATGAAACAATGATTATTGAAATGGAAACTGCAGCATTTCACCAGGACCCAATACAAATTCTTGCAATTTTATTAAACAAAACAATGTTCTTTTATCCCAGCCCCCATTACGTACCTTCTTTACATGTTTCTCATGTTAATCATGTCAGGTTCACACACCAATTGTCCCAAGTAAATTACTTTTGAATGGAAGCATGTATAAAAATATAAACAGCCTTTCCTCTTTGTTGTATCAAAAATAAATACAATGTAACAAATAAATGAAGAATACATGCACACTGTACTAAAACCCACAACATCTTAGACATTCCTTCTTATTTTCGCCCTCTGCCTGTTGTTAAGCCTCTTATATGTTTGTTTCTGAAGGTGCTTTAACTCCTTGGCTTTCTCTAGACACCATCAAGCCTCCAGGTAATATTAATAGGCTATACTCAGTGGGATTTTTATCCCACCACAATTATAGCCACTGCCTTCAGCATACTGTGTTTTTATACTGCATTTAATAGTAATTTCTGTAGGATTAATACATATGTGAACAGATTATTATATTATATAAGCATGGAAAATGTATACAAAATAACCAACGTATAAAACAAATAAATAAATAAACTGTAGTCTTGACTGCCATCAATTGTGTATACACTGGTACATACCAGTGATGGTGAACCTATGGCACTGGTGCCAGAAATGACACTCACAGACTTCTTAAAAAAAACTATTATAATTTACAAAGCCTTTGTAAGATGTATTCATTGAAAAATATTTAAAGTTAGAGAGATTTCACATCACAAGGAGGGATATAATATCTTGCAAGACACACCAATAAAAGGGTTAAAAAAACTAAATAGCCATTTTGTGATGCATAACTCCGGAGCCAATATGAAATGAATTCAAATGAAAGTGCTTCATGTAGTCTAGTAATGTCACATCTGATGTAAGAAGGGCACTGGTGGGATCTGGATATAGATTATAATAATGTCTTCTCTGTAAGACCATTCTCCTCTCAATCCCACCAATATTTAAGAAATACCAAGCATGTATACATCATAGCAAACTATTATTCCTTCACTTATTGACACAACAGTGTAGCTTTCTCAGTTAACTCTCAATGTATCAATATCCACAGCTGGATCAGCAATATGTCACGACAGCACCACGGCGCTGCCAGACACCTCCATGCCAGCCTCCTTACCCTTTCAGAATTCTCCGGAGTCCTGGTCTGCCATCCACCGTTGGTTCTGCATGCGCTTCTGGCTGTGCACACATGAGAAGTGTTTAGTCGGCATGCCCCCGTCGAATTACATGATGCCGAATGTAGCGTGCATAGTTTGGCATTTGCGCATGCGCACTATGCCCTAACCTTCCTTAAAGGGCCATGTTTAAATTATGTTTTTTTCCCTAACTCCTCATTGGCTAATTGAATTGTAGGAGGTCTATTTAAACATTCATTTTGCAACTACTCCTTGCCTGTAATAGTGCTCATAGAAAAATAGAGACATAGAATATGTCGGCCGATAAGAACCATTCGGTCCGTCTAGTCTGCCCAATTTTCTAAATACTTTTATCTATCCCCAGTTCCATATCTTTTTTTTTTAGAAATTGTATTATTTTATCTGTAGTGAAAACATAAAATCGTGGTGTAGCAAAGTATCGAAATATAAAAAATAAATATTCCATCCATAATACATATACACATAAATACTACATTGATACAAACATTTAGAGAACATAGACCAGGCATGAGGGATCACGTCTAAAAATGTGTTATTTCAAAGAGGATTATACCAAACATTTACCATTTTCCTTACCCGACGTTTCGGGTTTTACTTTTCATTCTTTCTTCCTATCGGCTGTTTCTTTTTCTTTGATGTTAGCCTCCAGAATTTCTATAGGATTGATGTATTTTTCCTACAATTCAAAGTTTTTTTTTAAAAAAAAGATGCCAGGCCGCCCAGATCTGCTTTAGTGTTCTAGAACCACTGTTGTTTGGGATTTTAGCTCCCTCTTTATGATTCTGCCACAGCAATAGTTCAAGGTTATCTGTGTTAGCCATTTTCTGTTCTATTAAATACCAGTCTTCTTTTTTAAAGGATTGGATCTGAAGTTGAGAAAGATGATTAAGGAGGCTAGCTTCTTGAAGTTTATACAAATTTGGGTACCCCAGTCCCCCATCTTGCATATCTTGCAATCCTGGGTCTTTTTTGATGCCAAATAATTTTTCCAGCTATAAGATGGAATTGTTTTATCAATATTTTGGGTATTTTTCTCGGGATAAGCCTTAAGTAATATAACCACTTGGGTAATATATATGATCAAATTATATTAATTCGACCCATCCAGGAGATGAATAAATTATCCCAGTTCTTTAGTTGATCATCTCTCTGATTAGATTAGAGTAATTGTAATTCACCAAAATATCTGAGTTTTGTGGGATTGTAATGCCCAAGTAGTTTATCCCCTTCATGGGCCACTGAAATGTGTATCCACATTTCAAATATTCCCTATCCTCCGCCTTCATTGAAAAGGTCAGGTCTTGGGATTTGCCCATATTTACTTTGTAGTTGGACATGCTCCCATATGTTTCCAGCTCTTTGAGAACCTCATCCAGTGATACACGGGGGGATGAAAGAGTTAGCAAGACATCATTGGCATATGCCGATAGTTTATACTGTCCTTGACCGACTTTGATTTCCTTGATCCCTGCGTTTTGTCTCACACTACACAGCAAAGGCTCAAGGGATAATATATACAGCAGGGGTGCCAAAGGGCAGCACTGCCTAGTTCCATTTCGAATTTCAATGTTTTCTGATATAAAGCCTTGTCCCCTTACCCTTGTGGATGGATTGCAATACAACGCCATAATTGCCCCTATCATATTCGTCCCAAAATTAAGTTTATTGAGGACTTCTTCCAGGAGCACCCTATCAAAGGCTTTCTCCGCATCCAATGACAGGGCCAATATGGGGGTGTCCCTGGATTCAGCCCAGTCTATTAGGTCCATAACTTTCCCAGTATTATTGTTCCTCTGTCTACACTGGACAAAACCCACCTAATCTTGGTGAAAGATTGAGGAATTGAGGAATATATCTTTGTGTCTGAGTTGATCAGGCAAATGGGTCTGTAGTTTGATACAAAAGCAAGATCTTTATCTGGTTTTTGAATAGGGACAATTGAGGCCTGTAACATCTCTTTTGGCATCTCTCTCCCCTCCCTAATTTCATCAAAGAGGTCAGCTAGGAATGGGTGAATAGAATTACTTAATTTTTTTATAAAATACATTTGAAAACCCATCAGGGCCTGGAGCTTTGTTTAATTTTAATCTAGTGATTGCATTTTTTAATTTCCATTTCTGATATAGGGGACTCAAGGGCTTCCTGATCTTCATTTTTTAATACTTCCATCCTGATCTTACTAAGATACTCTTGTATCTTATTTTTATCATGCATTTAAGTAAAGCCTTATTCGCTCTATTTAGTAGGTATTCTTTTATATCTTCTTGAATACTGGTTATTTTATCAGCTTTGACAGGATAGCCAGTCAGTAACAATAATCCAGTTTTATCAGTACGCCCCTCATGACGCATTTATATGCACACCAGGCGTTTGTTGCAGTGGTTGCATTATTCCAATTTCCTTTACAGTATTCATTTGATGCTTTTTCCAGTTCTTCTAAATTTTGATCGTTATCAAATAGTCTTTCATCCTCCAGAATCTGTCTCTCAATTTATAGTCTGATCTAATGTCAAGTCCCCCGTTCCCGGTCTTATAGCTAGGATAGCCTTGTGTCTATCCCACACATGCTTAAACCCTTGACTGTGTTTACCTCTACCACTTCTGCTGGAAGGCTATTCCATGCATCCACTACCCTCTCAGTAAAGTAATACTTCCTGATATTACTTTTAAATCGTTGCCCCTCTAATTTAAGACTATGTCCTCTAGTTGTGGTAGTTCTTCTTCTTTTAAATATACTCTCTTCCGTTACTGTGTTGATTCCCTTTATGTAATTAAATGTTCCTATCATATCCCCCTGTTACGTCTTTCCTCCAAGCTATACATGTTAAGATGCTTTAACCTCTCCTGGTAATTTTTATCCGGCAACCCATGAACCAGTTTAGTAGCCCTTCTCTGAACTCTCTCCAAAGTATCAATATCCTTCTGGAGATACAGTCTCCAGTACTGCGTACAATACTCCAAGTGAGGTCTCACCAGTGCTCTGTACAATACTCCAAGTGAGGCCTCACCAGTGCTCTGTACAGTGGCATGAGCACTTCCCTCTTCCTACTGCTAATACCTCTCCCTATGCAACCAATCATTCTGCTAGCATTTCCTGCTGCTCTATTGCATTGCTTACCTACCTTTATGTCCTCTGAAATTATTACTCCTAAATTCATTTCCTCAGAAGTTGAGGTTAGGACTGTACCAAATAGTCTATATTCTGCTTTTTGGTTTCTATACCCAAGATGCATAATCTTGCACTTGTCCACATTAAATGTCACTTCCCACAGCTCTGACCATTTTTCTAGTTTAGCTAAATAATTTGCCATTTGGCTTATCCCTCCATGAATATCAACCCTGCTGCAAATCTTTGTATCGTCAGCAAAAAGACATGCCTTACCAAGAAGACCTTCTGCAATATCACTAATAAAAATATTAAAGAGAATGGGTCCAAGTACAGATCCCTGAGGTACCCCACTAGTAACAAGACCTTGCATCGAATATACTCCATTGACTATAACCCTCTGCTGCCTGTCACTCAGCCATTGTCTAATCCATTCAACAATATTGAGATCCAAACTTAAAGATTGCAGTTTATTGATAAGCCTTATATGTGCGACAGTGTCAAAAGCCTTACTGAAATCTAGGTAAGCAATGTCTACTGCACCACCCTGATCTATTATTTTAGTCACCCAATCAACAAAATCAATAAGATTAGTTTGGCATGATCTCCCTGAAGTAAACCCATGCTGTCTCTGATCTTGAAATCCAAGCAACTTTAGATGTTCAACAATCCTATTCTTTAACAAGGTTTCCATTACTTTCCCCACTACTGAAGTAAGACTTACTGGTCTATAGTTGCCCGCCTCCTCCCTACTACCTTTCTTGTGAATGGCCACAACATTAGCTAATTTCCAATCTTCTGGAACTACTCCCGTTAACAATGATTGGTTAAATAAATCTGTTAACGGTTTTGCTAGTACACCACTAAGTTCTTTTAATAACTTTGGATGTATCCCATCAGGTCCCATCGACTTATTTGTCTTTACTTTAGACAGCTGAAGTAAAACCTCTTCCTCTGTAAACTTACATGCATCAAAAGACTCATTAGTCTTTTCCCCTAAATGAGGTCCCTAACCCTCATTTTCATTTGTAAAAACTGAACAAAAATATTCATTAAGGCAGTCTGCTAGGCCTTTATCCTCTTCTACAGAGCATCCTTCTTTTGTTTGTAATCTAACTAATCCTTGTTTTCCTTTCCTTTTCTCATTTATGTATCTAAAAAATGTCCCCCCCCCCTCTGTCCTGACACTTCCCCTGTTCCTGACTCTGCCGTTTGCCACCTGCCTAGAACCTTTTGCCTGCCTGACTGTTCTTCTGCCTGACCCTTCTGTACCGTGCCTTCTGTTTTATTTTTTGTCCTCCTGTTGCTGAGGTCGCCACTTCGGTACTGGAGTATTAGTTTGAGTCTAAGTCCTAGGAGGAAGAAGCCTTAGGCTCAACCAATCCTTTCATGTGAAACACTCTCCTCTAATACTGTGTCTTGTAGCTGGTTACCTGATACCTATCTGCATAGTGGTTCCGTCCCTGCATCCGATCGTGACACAATACCGTTAGCATCTCAAAGAGTGATTGTATTTTTCACATAATACCGTATTAGATAAAAATACAAGATGAACCTGATTATAAGATGACCCCCCAAAATTTGGATATTCATTTAGGAAAAAAAATATAAAATCCTCAATATAAGACTACCTATAGGGGGAAAAAATCTTGTAAATATTCACATGTAAAAAGTTTTTCATATTTAATAAAAATTTTGATTGAAAAAAACGTATTTCTTGTTTTTATTTCCTGTTATTTTCCAATCTGCCCCAATTATTATTTTCTGCCCCCTGACTTAGCCAATGCTTCACCCACACAGCCATCTGCCCTCCCAGACTTAGCCAATGCTGCCCCCACACCCCCAGACATAGCCAATGATCCTCCATTCTCCCTGGTGTCTACTCAGTGCAGCGATGCATGCACACATCCTCTGATGCTCCCTAAACTTCCACCGAGGACCTCTCTGCTCCAATTGTAGGCCGGGCTGTATCAGAGGATGTCTGTGCACATCACACAGACATTCACTGGCTGTCTATTATAAGACTATAAGATGAGGGGTCTTTTTCAGAGTTTTTGCACTGAAAAAAATCCTACATTGTAAAGTTTTTTTTAAATAAAAAACTGCGTGTAACTAAAGTTTATACTGAAACTAATTAAAGGACAATAGATGGTAAGAAAATTCTCCCAGCATAACATAATAATTTAGGTTGGAAAAATACCTAACTCCATCAAGTTCAACACTTCTACCTATCACTCCTGATTAGAAGGCAAAACAATCAAAAAGGTCTCAAATATTTATTCTGTTATTAATAGAACTATATTTCATGCTTTTCTAAAAAAATATTCAGACCCTTTTTGAAGGCATCTATCGCAGTTGATAGCAGAACCTCTCTTGGCAGTGAGTTCTATATCTTTATTGTCCTTACAGTAAATAATCACTTCCTTTGCTGTCTATAAAATCTTTGCTCTTCCAGTCTCAGGGGATTACCTCTTGTTCTTTGTATATTTCAGTTAATGAACAGATCACGGGAGAGTTCATTATATTAACCCTGCACATATTTATATAATGTTATAATCTGCCCTCAAAGTGCTTTTGTAGCATAACATCAAATATTTTAGTCTCTCTTCATATCCAAATTCCTCCAATCCCCTTATTAATTTAGTTCTTTTTAAGGACTGATGCCCAGAATGGCACTGCATATTTAAGGTGAGTTCTTACCATTGACTTGTAAAATGTCAATATGATAATTTTCCTCTTGTGAACCAATGCTCCATTTTACACATACCAATATCTTGACTGTCTTGGCTGTTGCTAAGTCTGTTATCTCCAATTATTCCTAAATCCTTCTCATTAGTAGTTTCTTTTTTACATCTAGTCCACATATAAAGTATATGTGACATGGGTATTATTTTTCCCATAATTCATAACTTTCTATTAGTTTATGTTGAATGTCATTCACCCCTTTTAATGTCCAGATCCCCACTTTGTCTAAATCTTCCTGCAGAGAGATCAGCAAGGTTAGTCTGTATTACCTTACCAAATTTTGTGTTATCAGGAAAGACATGGCTCTCAGAACAACTTGGGAGATCATTAAAAACATTTTTTAAAAGAAGAGGGACTAAAACAGACTCCTGAGATCCACGCAATACCTTGGTCCTGTTTGAGGAGTTTCCATTTACAACAACTCTTGGCATTCTATCTTCTAGCCAATTTTGGATCCAAATACCTAAATTTGCACCAAAGCTATTTTCTGTCAACTTGTAGAGTAACTTTTTGTGTGCAACTATATCAAATGCTTTGGCAAAGTCTAAATAGATCAACTCAACTGCCACACCTTCATCTATAAACAACAATCAAATTTCAATGGGAGCTACATAAATAAAAAGGTATTTGTTTTTCTTCAAATGTATCATGAAGGGTTAATGGTAAAAATAAAATGTATTTAAGGCCTTTTAATTAGGGGGGACATTTTTGTGTACACATAACAACATGTTTTTAATTTATTTATTTAATTGAAATATAAAAGTCTCTGAAGTATTCCTTCTATATATATATATATACAATCCAAAAGCCAGCGCACACTCATCAACCCAGTAATGAAATTCACTCAGAATGCTAAAAACACCTTTCTAAGATAACATAATTGGAATTTTGGTTACATTATATGACCAAATAATGCTAAGCCCACCACTCCGTCAAAGTACTCCAATATAGGTGGGTCCTAACACTAAATACTTATATGGGGTTAAATCTCTTTAAATGTGTTGCTTACCAGGGACCATTTTGGATTTGTGTGTATATATATATATATATATATATATATATATATATATATATACACAATTAGAGTATTTCCAAACATTATATGGATTTGTTGAACCTTTCTAAGTGTGTTTTGTATATATGATGTGATCCCAAACCCTGAGCTGGTAATGCTAACTATTTTTTGTAAACTGAAGGATATATAAACATTGGGTGTGTTTGTTTGATTGTTGCTACACATTATTCAACAATTTTTTTATTTAGTATTTTCTTGACTGTAACTTTCACATCATTGTTCCTCAAACTGTAAACCAAAGGGTTTAACATGGGAGTCACCAAACCATAGATAATGCTAACATATTTTTGACTCTCTGGGAAGATCTTTCCTAACCCCAGGTACATGGTCATACTGGTCCCATAAAACATTAACACGACGGTCAGATGAGAAGCACATGTAGAAAAAGCCTTAGTCCTTCCATCCACAGACTTGATCTTTAATATTGATATTACAATACACATGTACGTTGCTAGAATAAAGACAAACGGTACTACAATTGTTAATAGACTTCCAAAAAAGATCATTATTTCATAGAACCTTGTGTCTCCGCAAACCAGTTTTATCATTGCCAGGACCTCACACACAAAATGGTTAATCTTGTTGTTTCTGCAAAATACAAGTGGTTTTAAAATTGGAGGTAGGGTTGTTGAAGTAAAGCTCCCCAGCCATGTCACAACTGTAATATTTCTGCATAACTTCCAGCTCATAATGACCATATAACGCAAAGGGAAGCATATGGCGATGTAGCGGTCATAGGCCATTACAGCCAGAAGGATACATTCTGTTTCTCCCAGAAATAGACTCAGGTTCATCTGTGCCATGCAGCCAATCAATGAAATTCTTCCTCCTGCTACCAAAAACATGTCCGATAATACTTTTGGGGTGGTGATCGATGGGTAGCATAAATCCAGAAGGGATAACTGGCAGAGAAAATAATACATGGGCGTGTGCATGTGAGCACTGGCTATAACTATGCATATTAAAATAATATTGGCAAAAATAATGACTATATACATTAGTACAAACAAAATAAAAAGCAGAATTTGGGTCATCCGGTTCTGTGAAATCCCAGTTAGTATGAATTCTGTGACAAATGTCTGGTTCCAGCCTTCCATCGCCAAATCACTTGTGGACATTCATCACTGAAATAAAATTTCAGGCGTGGTCCAGCATGGACAGAGATGGCGGTGTAACAGCAGAGCTCTGTTGAGCCACTTGAAATTAGCATTCAGTATCAGTCAAAGAAGCCTTTTTGCACTGAAAGAAAAGCTTTTGATGCTGAAGAATCTACCAAAAGTTTCAACACCTATGACGGCAGAAAACGTTTTTTTTAAAAAACGAGAGAAAAAAGCTGAAACGCCAGTACACCATAAACCTGAGACTCCAGGGTGTAAGACAAACATGGCAGCTGCATCGCCTTAATTTAAAAAGGAATTTATCAGAACTTCGACAGCTACTACACTTGGTTAAAGAGGACCGTCAAGCTGATATTAAAGATGGTATTACCCAACTAAATGCAGAGGTAAATACACTATCCAAGTGAATTGAAAAGTTGGAAAGCAGCTGTGAGCTACAAACCACAGAACAGGCAGTATTAAAAAGAGTACTTAACATGCTGTACAAAAAGTATAAATATCTACAGGAAAACATAGAAGACCTTGAAATTAGGTCCAGACTCTGAAATATTACAATCCGAGAGATACCTGAGAAAGTTCAACGGGAAGCTTTATACAAAATTAAGCCATGCCTCGAGCAGATGGGTTTTTTTTTTGGGAGGGGGGGTACTCTCTCTCTTTTTTGTGCCCCATTTTTTTTTTTAAACTTTCTTTCTCCCGTCTTATTAATTTTTATATGCATCACTCTCTTGATGAAGAGAAACAGTTGACCCTTCCTATAATATATGAGTAATCCCCTTAACCAAGGGCTGGTGGTAGAATTAGTACATATACAGTATTGGAACATGGGCACAGATTGACTGCATGTCAAAATTCCAAATGTTGACTTTTAGCCCCCAAACAATCTAATAAACCAATGCATGGATGGTATCCCTGAGTATGTTGCTGAACACATATTGAGGTGTTGTTTGGCATTGACACAAAACAGGATCTGCAAAATCCATGCTCTAAGTACAATGTATGTGGAAACAAAACATTAAAAAAGTACTACCCAAAATTTGACATAGGCTGGTGGTAGAATTAGTACATGTAAAGTGTTAAAATACCACCATTTAAAATACCCTAGGGTGTCTAGTTTTCAAAAATATATGGCTTTGTGGGGTAAAATACACAGGCTGGCTTCAAAAATGTCCCAAATGGGACATCGGCCCAGGTTTTCTGCATGTCAAAATTCCAAGTTGGAAAACCAAAAAGCGCACCTCTCAAATGCGGCATTTCAACCCCAAAAAAAGCTGACAACCCTATGCATGGGTGGTATCCCTGTACTCAGGAGATGTTGCTGAACACATATTGAAGTGTTATTTGGAAATACCCCTTCACATTTTCAGGAAATGTTTACCTGAATTGCAATCTGTGTGAAAAATCACAATTTTTTTTTTTTAAAAATATGTACATGTGGGGGGTCATTCATGGATTTAGTACAGATATCAGTGTTACAATGTCACTATCGCTAATTTTGAAAAAAAAAAAAAAGGATTTTGAAATACTACTACACTACTTATAGTTCTGGCCCTGTGACATGAATAAAAAGAGCACAAAAACATATAACTTGGGCTATCAAATAATATGCTATTAACAAAATAATGGTATCAAAATAAAGCCCTTCTTATGATGATAAAAACGATATATAGTTTGTGTGGGTACACTAAATGAGAAATAAATAAATTACTGCAAAACACAAACACCGAAGAACTGTCAAAACAGCCCATGTCACCAAGCGTCAGACAAGCCAAAAAAGTAATGTCATTATGGAGTTAATGCTACGATTGACCCTTACTTAGATAGATCACTTTATAATAATACAACGATTCAGCGGTCCTCTTATAAACCATTACAGAAACTGATTAAAAACTATTTTTATATGACTCATGGAGATTCATAAATCCTACAGTTGGAGATGATTATTTTTTTCTCTCACCCGCATAACAGTTATTCGATGATCGATCACATTCTGGTTTCTCAAAGTCTATTAGACAACTTAGGTTCATCTAAAATCCATGGAATAACTTGGTCAGACCATGGTGTAGTGGAAACAATAATTAAATAATCTGTCCCTTGTATGAAACCAGTTACTACATGGAAAATTAATGATTCACTACTGATAGATCCAGAAAATGTGAATACAATAACAGAGCAATTAAAGGAGTGGACAGGACAAAAGTTTTTTGAAAAAGGTTAACAAACCGGATACAATGTTAGCCAGACAATTAAGACAATTATCAAAGATACATACAATCAGACAAATACAGAGGTCAGATGGGTCTGTGACATATTTACCTGATAAGATCTGTAAACAGTTTACGAAATATTATGAGAAATTATATGACGGAAATAAAGTAATTCACTAAAGAATCAGTGCGAATTAGGTCAGTTGTAATAAGAAGAAGAGTTACCTCAGCTGGACCCTGAGAGGGCACAGCATCTGAGTGAAATGATATTGAAAGAGGAATTGAAAAGAGAGGTAATGTCACTAAAATTCTCAAAGGTCCCAGGGCCAGATGGTTATACGGGAGCCTATTTTAAGGAATTTTACACAACTTATTTTATTGGCAAGGATTATAGCTATACCAAAGGATCCAGCATTTTGCTCTAATTATCATCCAGTATAGTTAATAAACACTGATGTTAAAATGTTTGCAAAATTATTTCAAATTATTTTGCTCCATGTTTAAAATTCTTAATACATGCAGACCAAGTAGGAGTTGTACTGGGCAGGGAAGCCCCTGACAATATTAGGAGAGCAATAGATTTGATTCACACGCCCCAATCGACCGGATCATCGCGTTCCTCCTGTCGTTAGATGCTTAGAATGCCTTTGACTGAGTTGACTGGGCCTAAATGTTGTGAACATTGGAAGCATTTGGCTTGAGGGGCATCTTTTCGACAGGTGTTAAGAGTTTATATGGAGATCTAGGGGCAATAGTAGATACAAGGGGAGCCATATCCAACCAGTTCCCTATACAAAATGGAACATGATAGGGATGCCCCCTCCCACCAATATTGATTGAACTTTGTATTGAGCCTATTGCAGCGTCTATTAGACTGAGTCCAAATATAAATGGAATGAAGAAAGGGACAATGATTCTAAACTTAGTTTTTTTGCTGATGATATTTTTTTCTCACTAATGTGCCCTATGACATCTCTTCTTAATTAGAATTTTCGAGTTTTTAAGGATATCTGGATTTAAGATAAACAGCATGAAATATGAGGCATTAAATCTGATGATTTAAACTGTAAAATGATAACAAATAAACTTTGATTTCAAATGGCAATCAGTTAAGCTGAGATACCTGAGTATATATCTTACTTTATGAGTGTCACAGATTTATAAAGTTAATTTTATTCCACTTATACATCATCTTAAGAGTGAACTATTAAGGTGGCATAGATATAAAATATAATTAATAAGCCATATATATAGTATGAAGATGACACTATTACCAAAACTATTGTATCTGTGTTGGACGATTTCCCTACAGGTTCGAAAAAAGACATAGATACTTTGCAAAACCAAATAATAGACTTTATATAGCAACATAGAAAACAGATGGAAAGTGTCTCAACTATATCAAGCTAAGAGTTTGGGGGGGTTGGCGGCCCCGAATTTATATAGATATTTCTGAGCAGCCCTGTTGGCCCAGCTGACCCAAATCCATCATAAAGTAAATGCTCCTAGATGGGTACATTTGGAAGCCCAGGTGTGCCATATAATAGAGATGGGAGATACATGCTGGCTTCTTAAAAAGTCCATCACTACTGCATTCATTTTATGTTTGGGATAAATGTAAGGACTATTGGAAGCGTATAAATAAACCCACGGGATTGGTTCCATTATATAGAAACCCTGACTTTTTAGCAGGATTAGAATCGAAATCGTTTGCTTGGTGGGAAAAGAACGTTTTTTTTTTTAAAGTACCAACCTTTCTATCATATGGTTTCATTAATTAAGATATCCGAATTTCAGGAAAGATATAAACTCCCTGCATCCGAACATTTTAGATACTGTCAGATAGAGCATTCCCTGAGGCATAACAAATATACAAGAGAGCAAATCCCTTATAGACAGTTTGAGAAACTATGTACGGCGATTCAAAAACCACGAGGAATTATCTCCTCAATATACTGGCAAATGTTATCTACTTATTTTTCGACCCGGCCAAAACACCAGAACTTATGCTTACTTCCAAGGTGCGATGATAGATGCTTTAGGGGGTGCAAGGGTCATGGGACATATATTCATATGTGGGGAATATGTCCAGAAATTTGGCAAATCTGGGACTGGACATTTGCCCCACTTTTATTAACTATTACTATTAAAAAAATCTGTTCCCATATTCACAAATGTACAGCAAAAATACATGGTTCTATGGAATCCTTTGATAACGTATGGGGACCCTGGATGAAATCCAGATATGCATATGGTATGCCTAAAAATAGTCTAATGATATAGGTTTGGGAAGTGGGACAAAAAGGGAATTTATTGCTATGTGTTTTCTTTCCCCTTTTGTTGTTTGTGTTGTTTATGTGTCTTGGTTTGCTGATGAAATTGTAATAAGTATGTAAAAACAGGAACTAAATGTGTAAAGTATGTAATCTGCCTGTGTAGTACATGTGGAAGAATTGTTTGTATGTAACGCTCAGTTTAACAATTGAATGATGAAAAGAAAAACACCGGTTTAACCTGTGTTAAAGTGATAATGAACATACAAACAATGTCAGCCTCAGATTTCCATTTATATGCATGACTCGAACCACATCAATTTTGAACCAGGACTGAGAACGATGCACTAGTAGGGTAGTAAAAGAGATTATAGTTTACATGTGTCACTGGTGTCCCCTGTGTATGACATCACATCTGTTACAAACAAATAATAATATAGAATTTAGTTTATCTTGTGTGACAATCCTCTAATCTCTACTGTTCATGAAACCCAAGACCAGGAGGAAAGTTCTAATTTACGATTAAATAGCTATAAATGTATATATTTATACATATACGTAGCTGTGCCTTTAAAGGGAAATACACATTATCTGGTGCTCCTTCTTCAATATGTATGTACTTTAAGAGTATTACTAAAAGTTAGGTTTTCTATGGATATATTTGTTTATTATTTTTGAAGCATTGTTGGTGAACTCCAGTTGTGGTTTGTCAAATATACATTTTCAATCTCCGAATTTTTAATCTCTAGATTCCATTTAACTAGAAGCTGCAGTAGGGAAATTTGTTTTTTTCATGTCACTCAGGTTGAATCCATTTTGCTGTTTATAAGACATAATCCCCAAACAAACATGTAAAAAATTATTATGGGAAAAAAATGGGAATTACAAATCTGATTAGGAACAAACACAACTGAATTCACATTTATAAAAATAGATGTATATTTTTCCTGTTCCAGAAATGTAGAACTTACCTTTTAGAAACATGTTAAAACTGTCACAAATAATTACTCTTCAGTGGAAACATATATAAAATAGCAATGCATTTTTTTTTAGTACCAATAATAAAATGTAACCAATAAATAATACAACAGACAAAGCCTTAGACATACTCCTTATAATATTCACCCTCTTGTTAGTGCTAGCTATTACTTTTATATGTTTGTTTTGTGAGATGCTTTGAGTCTTAGGGTTTCTCTAGGCACCATCAAGCCTCAAGGTGCTACACTTTACTCAGTGGGAATTGTTGGGAACTAAATCATTACATGAGCAAGATGGTGCAGGGTAGTATGTATTGTGTTATTATGTTGAACTTGGTGAACCTTTCTATAGGTTGGGTTAAAGGAACAGTATCATCAAAACATTGCTTGTTCTGTGAATGTAGAGCAGGGCCACTTTAACCAATGCTCAAAGTTGGCACTTGCCCATGCCCCACTGGTTAAAGGGCGCCCAAAGCAGCTGCTCCGTGGGCCCCTGCTGGCATATGGTGGTAGCACTGCCCGCATGACTGTCTCATGCAGTATTTCCCTTCTCCACACTATGCATGCTATGCACGCATCACATGTTAATGGGCAAACTAACAGTGGCATAGTAATGGGCAAATTGGCTGTGGCATATTCATTGGCAAACAGTGGCATATTAATGTGCAAATTGGCTATGGCATATTAATGGGAAAATTGGCTTTGGCATATTAATGGGCAAACAAATAGTGGTATATTAATGGCCAAAATAACAGTGGTATATTAATTGGGCAAATTAGTGGTGGCATATTAATGGGTAAAATGGCTGTGGCATATTAATGTGCAAACAAAGGCATATTAATGGGCAAACTGGCTTTGGCATATTAATGGGCAAATTGTCTGTTGCATATTAATGGGCAACATAACAGTGGAATTTTAATTGGACAAATTGGCTATGGTATATTAATGGGCAAATTGCCATTGGCATATTAATGGGCTAATTGGCTATGGCATATTAATGTTCAGACTAACAGTGGAAAATCAATTGGGCAGATTGGCAGTGGAATATTAACAGGCAAATTGGCTGTGGCATCTTAATGTGCAGACTAACAGTGACATATTCATGGGAAAAATGACTATGGCATATTAATGACCAAACTAACAGTGGCATAATTATGTGCATATGACTGTGGCATATTAATGTTCAAATTGGCTTTGGCATATTAATGGGCAAACAAATAGTGGTATATTAATGGCTAAAATAACAGTGGTTTATTAATTGGGCAAATTAGTGGTGGCATATTAATGGGTAAAATGGCTGCGGCATATTAATGTGCAAACAAAGGCATATTAATGGACAAACTGGCTTTGGCATATTAATGGGCAAATTGTCTGTTGCATATTAATGGGCATAGTGAAAATTTTAATTGGACAAATTGGCTATGGTATATAAATGGGCAAATTGCCATTGGCATATTAATGGGCTAATTGGCTATGGCATATTAATGTGCAGACTAACAATGTCAAATCAATTGGGCAGATTGGCAGTGGCATATTAACAGGCAAATTGGCTGTGGCATCTTAATGTGCAGACTAACAGTGACATATTCATGGGAAAAATGACTATGGCATATTAATGACCAAACTAACAGTGGCATAATTATGGTCATATGACTGTGGCATATTAATGTTCAAATTGGCTGTGGCATATTAATGGTCAAAATAACAGTGGGATATTAATTGGGCAAAATGGCTGTGGCATATTAATGGGTAAATTGGCTGTGGCATATTAATGTGCAGACTAACAGTGGCAAATCAATTGGGCAGATTGGCAGTGGCATATTAACAGGAAAATTGGCTGTGGCATCTTAATGTGCAGACTAACAGTGACATATTCATAGGAAAAATTACTATGGCATATTAATGACAAACTAACAGTGGCATAATTATGGGCAAATGATTGTGGCATATTAATGTTCAAATTGGCTATGGCATATTAATGGGCTAATTGGCTGTGACATAATTATGGGCAGACTAACAGTGACATATTAATAAGCAAATTGTCTGTGACATATTAATGGCCAAACTCATCGTGGCATATTAATGGGCAAATTGGCTTTGGCATCTTAATGGGCAAACTGACTGTGACATATAAATGGGCAAATTGGTTGGGACGTGATGACGTAAGACGCGCTGCGTGGTGCGAGGAGGGTGTGTACGGAGTTGGAGGTGGTGATGACCGCGAAACAATAGACGCCGAAAAACTGAAATAGCGCTGGGCCTAGGAGCCACACTGTCTGCCCTTGTCAGACTCCAGGAAGTGCCACGAGTGCCGCGAGTTCGCCTCTTGGTGAAGGTACGCTGAAGAATCATCAGCTGGAGCGACTGCGACGACTGAACACCATCTATGCTAACCTTACCTACAAAATATACCATACCGGAAGCTGGAAGGTGCACGTTGACTCCGAGCCCCAGAAAACTTCGCAGAGGGGAGAATTGGCGGCTCCTGCAGTGGGGTTCTATTTACTTCCAAACGCAAGTATTGCCATTGGCTATGTGAATCTCTCCCTGGGGGCTGTTAAGGACTTTTGGACTGAGAGCTGAACTGTATATGTACGCCCCTGAGCGCCTGAATTTAGTGTATCGTGTGGGTGATATGAGACCTGTTGATGCATAAACGTTTCTTCCCTGTGGAGAACATTGTGCTGGAACTGATATAAATAAGCAGTGTTGTTTGTTTTCCCCCTCTGTGAACCATTTTCACCCCCTCCACAAATATAATTACTGCTCCTGAAGGAATACCTTTCTCCCGCATTTTGTGGAGATTATTGATAAGGGCCTGAGCTCCACCACAAGGCTGCAGGTAGAACAGGTCCACTAAAACAGAGTGGAGTCCCCCAGAAACATCTCTAAAACTCTATATTCTCTTATTGTCGGAATTGGGAAGGAGTGAGGAGAGAGAGGAGAGAGAGAGGGGCGTGGAGGAGAGAAAGAAAAGAAAAAAAATTGGTGATTTAGGATATAGACTTTATATTTGAGAGCTGAGCATCCAGTGGCTCATTGCACCATGGCTCCAAAAATTGATAAACATGAAAAATCCGAGAAACATAAAACAACAAATAAGTCTACTAAGCATATTCCAATTGAGTCCTATTATTCACCTAAAAATCTGTCAAACATTTCGGCTGTTCAGGATGGAAGTCCACCAGAAAGCCATCCTGGGTCTTCCCTGCAAGACGCCACAGATGCCATTTCACACTCAAACTTATTGGCAGCCCTGGATTCTCTTTATTCTAAGATCAAGATCGACCTGGATAAAATGGTAAACGACAATAAGGAGGAGTTTGCCCAGGTTAAAGCAGCTATAAAGACACAAGCCATTGAAATTCAATCTTTGCAAACAAAAATTCAAGAACTACAGGAACAGAATGAGCGGGCCAATAGGTCTATTAGTAGATTGGATCTTAAACTGGCGGACTTGGAAGACCGTTCCAGGAGATCTAACCTTAAGATAAGGGGAATAGATGAGGATATAACCGATCTCGATTCATACCTTGGGGAAATGTTGACAACATATTTGGATCAGAAAATTTTAGGCACTACTCCTTTGGATAGAATACATCGCCTTCCTAAAACGGTTCATCTATCCCAGACCAACACCCCTAGAGATGTAATTGTGTGCTTCAACAGTTACAAAGTCAAAGAGGACCTGCTCAAGGAACATCGGAAAAATCTATCAAAGGCAGCAAAATTCTCTCATTTGGCATTCTACGCCGACCTCTCCCCTGCAACAAGATTGGCAAGGAGGAAATTTGCGGAAATTACTTCATGTTTGAGAGAACATAACATTCTATATTCATGGGGTTTCCCCACTAAAATTCGAATAACATACAAAGATAAGATGTATATATATACAGAGGTTCAGCAGGCTAAAGATAAATTGATCCTTTGGGGTCTATTGAAATGATGAATTGAAAAATTGTCGATGGGGAGGGGGGGGGAGGGGGAGGTGGGGGGATTGGGGTATACACCTACTTATGGAATGAAATGCAATGAGGGGGTTATGGAGGGAGGAGGAAGATGGAAGTTTAAACTTATGTATTTGCGTATGTTTTTTTTTTTTCTTCTCTCTCTTTTTTTTTTTTCTTTCTTTCTTTCTCTTTTTCTCCTTTTTTTTATCTATTGGCGGATGACATATGTTTGATTTACAAACTCAAGTTATTTGAGAGATGTATAATTTTTGCGGTACGTATAGAATGAAAGTACCAGTTGGAGGCCTTCTTGGTTAAGATGGGTAATGCGATACTGATGTGCCTGGGGGTGATTCTTGGATATTTACCCCCTGGGCTATGTATCTCCGTGAGGTGGAGGCAGGTCTCGCCTGCTTATCCAGACCAGGGTGACGCTGATGGGCGTACGGGGAGGGGAGGAGGGAGGCGAGGGAGAGGGGGGGAGGGGAGGAGAGAGAGGGGAGAGACTTTCTTTTTTTTTCCCCTCTTCCTTCTCTTCTCTTTCCTTTCTTCTGCACTTAGGCTTTTTGATGACACAGATGGAAATTCAACCTATTAAGATATGCACAGTTGGCACTATAGGTACGGGATTATGCTTTGTAAATTAATATCTGATATTGGTCACATAAGTGTTGTATGGAGTGAGGTGCACCTGTCTATGATATATGAAACGGATTAAACACACAGGATAAGACTTACTTTTGAGTATTTGTTGGGCGTTCACTGGTTCACGATATGTGTCTGAGTATGGGACGATTGGAATGCTCCTATATCACCTTAAAGTAAAACGACGTCAATAGACGTACGCATGGGTTTTTTTTTATTTTTTATTTTATTTTTTTTTCCCCACTTATTGCTTGACGATATATGTTGGAAATGTAACCTATCACGAGAGGTATAACTGGCACGGTTTGCACAGTAATAACTTATTGGTTTTTAGACTTAAGAAGTACCTTCACAGTTTTTCTACCTTTATCCCTCACCTGGCCAGTGATGAAATACGTTCAGCGGAACTCTAACTATTATGATATGTATTTTTTTCTATGGTATGCACTGTATTAATTTATTGTAGGTTATCGATGGTACATAATTAGGTTTTTTTTCTCCCTCTTTTTTTTTTTCCCTTCTCTTTTCTTTTCCTTCTCCACTTATTGCTTGATGATATATGTTGGAAACTTAACCGATCATGAGAAATATAATTGATACGGTTTGCACATAATAATTTATTGGTATTTAGATTTGGGAAGTACTTTGCTGGGAACCTATCCGGCTAAGATGGGTAAATTGTTTGTGAGCATACAGGATTTAAGGATGGGTACTTCCTGGATGTTCACTACCTTAAGGTGTGCACTTGGTATAGGGAGATGAGGTTATACCTATGTTACCTCAGGTAAAGGGTTGCAAAAAAGACGAATGCACACTTTTTTACCCTTATCCCCCACCTTGCCAGTGATGAAATGTGTTCAGTGGAACCCCAACTATTATTATATGTATTCTTTCTATGGTATGCACTGTATTAATTTTATGTAGGTTATTGACTGTACATAATCATGGTCTTTTTTGAAGCTTGACTTAAGGGGGAGAGGGAAAGAGAGGGTTTTTTTTTTTTTGTTTCCTCCGCGCTTCCGCTTGTTCCTTTCTTCCTCTCTATTAATGGAAAGGTGTTCTCGATCCCTGCGCCCCCTTATCCCCCCCCCCCCTTTCTTATGGGGAAAATGGGATAATAACAATCAATAAAGAAACAATTCCCCTTCACTAAGTTCATACCTTCCCGCACTCTCCCTGGTGGTACAAGGGAGTTTTCTTTTTCTCACGCATGTTGGAGATTAGATCTCTAACCAGTGTGAACAAGTATGATGTATATATGGGGAAGAATGAGTGTATGTTAGTGGTCTGCCGCCACGGGAAATGGGGGGTGGGTGGGGGGTTGGGCCATGGTGGAACGTGGCATAAACATGTCCAATGGGTCATTTAAAACTAATGACACTAAACACGCAGGGCCTGAACTCCCCGTTCAAGAGGTCCTATCTCTACGATACACTGGTTAGGAACAAGGTAGATATTGCCTTTGTACAAGAGTCGCACTGGTCCCAACATAAGGGGGCTTTATGGAAGTATTCTAAATTTCCCCACATATATGTAGCCTCAATGCAATTAAAAAAGAAAAGGGGCGTGGCAATAGTAATTTCAGCTAGAGTTAAATTTGAGTATATTTATCAGGAAGTAGACCGGGAAGCTCGAAGGTTGATACTGGTGTGCAGGATTAATGATATCCTGCACACTTTGGTTAACCTATATGCTCCATCGGAGGGTACTGTGAGATTCATGAACACATCAATGGAACATATTGATAGGTTGGCTAGGGGTTTTTTGATAATAGGAGGTGACTTGAATGCCATTGCCAGCTTCGATCTGGACAGACAGTCAGCGGGAGTAAAGAAATTAGAGGCACGCATGAAGAGTAAGGCAGACGCCTTCTCTACGTGTCTGTTCAAGCATAATGTTTATGATGTTTGGAGGGTGCATCATCCCGGGGATAGAGACTATTCCTTCTTTTCAAAAGTCCATCAGACCTACTCAAGGATAGACTGCTTTTTGGTCAGGGGATCCATGCTTGGGAGATGTCTTAAGTCTACAATGGGCAATATCACGTGGTCAGACCACGCACCAGTATACATGGAGATTAAAGATAATCCAGAATATAGGTCACGTAATAATTGGAGATTGAACGAGCAGTTGCTGAGCATTGACAAGAACAGACAAGAGTTAATAACCCAGGCCAATAGTTTTATTGAATTCAATGATAAGGGGAATATAACTGACCAGATTCTTTGGTGCACACTGAAGTGTGTGATGAGGGGACACCTGATAAAGCAGGGTGCCAGGCAAAAAAAACTAAGAGGAAGTGATTTGGCAGAGCTGCATATAACATTAGCAACACTTGAGGCGAGGAATAAATTAGATCCCACAGTACAGAGGGGGAATGAAATTCATGTGGTTCAAGAACAAATCAAGAAGGGTCTGGAGAAGAGAGCAGAGAGTGCAATGGCACGATTAAAGAGCTGTTGGTACTATAGTAACAATAGAGCAGGAAAAGAGCTATCAAAAAAGCTTAAAGCTCAAAATGCTCGCTCTAGAATTAAAAAAATAATAAGGGACGGGGAAACCCTCCTTGCTCCAGAAAAGATCGCCACAGCCTTTAAAGACTACTATGAACTATTATACAATCTTCCTCAGCCTACGACATCGTCAGCCGACCTAACAAAATTTTTAACTGCTCTCGACCTACCTTTTCTCTCACAGGAAGGCCTAGAAGCTATAAACCACCCGATTACACTGTTGGAGGTAGCTAATGTTATAAAAGAACTAAAGAAAGGGAAGGCTCCTGGTCCAGATGGCTTTTCTGCTCCCTTCTACCAGACTTTAGAACCAGTAATATCCCCCCTCCTGGTGAGAATGTACAACTCACTTGGAGGTGAAGGGAACTTCCCAGTGGAGATGCTCGAGGCTTCAATCTCCCCTATTCCGAAGCCAGGAAAGGACCCAGAAATGATTACTAACTATAGACCCATTTCACTGATTAACTTGGCAAATAGACTGAGAGGGGTAATTCATGAATTAATCCATCCCGACCAAGCCGGCTTTATGCCGGGGAGGGAGGGTTTGGAAAACACCAGGAGGGTTTTCGGCATCATAGACTTTATACACCAGGAAAAAGTACCCTCTGTCATAGTCGCTCTCGATGCCGAGAAGGCTTTTGACAGAGTGGACTGGAGGTTTATGTCGGAAACCCTCCGGGTGTTTGGCATCACGGGAAGATTCCTTGAGCTGACCATGGCTTTATACACAAACCCTCGGGCAAGAATTGTGGGTCCTTTTCTGGCTTCCGAATTTCTGAATATACGTAACGGTACGAGACAGGGGTGCCCTCTTGCACCATTACTGTACGCACTTACAATGGAACCCCTGGCACAGTACCTGAGAAAGTCTAGAGCTGTCAAAGGGGTTCAAATAGGGGCAGACGAGCATCTGATTACCCTATATGCGGACGACGTCCTGTTAACACTAACACAACCTCAGGCATCAATACCGCCACTCCTTGAAGCAATAGAGCTATTTGGATCTTTCTCTAATTATAAAATTAACCTACTTAAGACACAAACAATTGCTTTTTATTGCACAGCAGCTGACCGTCACTCTCTGTTAAGTTTGGGAAGAAAAGAGGGAGCGAAGGATTCAATAGACTACTTAGGCATAAAAATAGTTAAGCAACTAAATAAGACTGTCCCGGTAAACTATAGGTCATTGATACTAAACTTGCAGAACCAGACTTCCTATTGGGCAAAATTGGAACTTTCTTGGATGGGACGTATAAACATGTTAAAATCATACATACTCCCTAAGCTGGTATACCTATTTAGAACAATTCCTCTTAGAGTCCCAAAGAATACATTAAGGGAATTCGACCTTATTTTTTCAAAATTTGTATGGGCAGCAAAAAAAACGCGCATCCCCAGCTCCACTCTCAAACACAATTTAAATTATGATGGCTTAGGCTATCCGGATCTTGGGAAGATCTATGATGCAGCCCAGATGTCCCATGTAATAGCAATGAAGAATCAGAAAAAAACAAATTAATGGAGTAGGATGGTGCACTTTGGAGCGAACTCTAAGTAATAATCAGGACATAGCTTTACTAGTCTGGCTGCCTAAAAACTTTTATAAAAAGCTGGGGCTCGAGCACAAAATAGTGGTTGATGTAATGACCTCACTATTTAAAATTAAAAAATCCCTGGATGTGAAAGAAACTTTCTCGAAAGCAGCACCTCTTCAGATACTTTCAATGTGTATATCTAATATCTCTCTATTAAAATGGGTTGATGCAGGGATTACGACAATAGGTGATCTATATACAGATAATATAATGCTCCCTTTTGAGACACTAACAATTAAATATAATCTTCCAGGCATGGAACTCTTCTGTTATATTAGACTTAAATCTTTCCTTAGAGAATATCCTCCTTCAGATACCACAGGCTGGGATAGATTCCTGCTGTCTGTTGGTTATAAAAATGTTATAGCGAAGGCCCGGAGCTTTCTCGACAAGGGGGTGACGGTCGAGAAGGCTCCGGCCTTCAGTCAGTGGGAAACTGAAATAGGGAGAGTCTTCCCCCTGCGAGACTGGTTCAGGGCTTGGCAGGAGGTCAGAAAAGTTAATCATTGTATCAATATATCGGAACAGTATTACAAACTCACCCATAGGTGGTACTTAGTCCCTACTCGTTTGGCGAAGTTTGATATAAACTCCAATGACATCTGCTGGCGCTGCCAACGAGCCATTGGCTCACAATGGCATATCTGGTGGGACTGTGATGAATTAAAACCAATCAGACAGAAGGCATCTGAGATAATGGAATGGGTGAACCCCGGAAGGGGAGAACTTCTTCCACAAACCTTTTTGTTCCACCTAGAGATAGCAGATCAAGATACAAATCGAAGGGCGTTAAGTATCAATATCTTATCAGCATTTAAAATTTGTGTTGCACGATACTGGAGGCGAACTGAGATTCCATCTTGGCCTGAGATTAAGGAGCAGATAAAATATCAGGCGAATGCTGTAAGATTCTTTTTCCAAAACCCTAAGAATGTGGGACTTAGCATAAAATATCAGAAAATATGGTCAAGATGGCTACTCACCCCCCCCAACTGACCCTTCCCGGTAGATGGAGACTGATGGATACTCCTCCCCATAGACCCCCAGGGGATTTTTCCTTGTTTTTTCCCATATTGACAGCCCTGCTTAACCAGACTCATAGGGAGTGGCACTAAAAATGCCCCCCCCCGCCCTAGCACCCCCCCCCTTCCCTCTGGCGGTATGATAGAATAAATGGGTGGATCAAGGACGAATGATTTAGATAGAATAAGAGGTATGATCCGTCAGGATTAACGCTATGAGGGATAGTAAAAGGAATGAGAGAGATAGGAAAGAGGGGAGTACAGTGGGGGAAATCACTGCTTTGTCCAACGCGAGAGCCAAGAGAGAATTGCAAGAAACCGAATGACGTAGTTATTAGATCCCCCCCCCCCCTTTTTTTTTTTTTTTTTTTTCTTTTCCTCTTTTCCCTCTCTCCCCTCTTTCTCTCTCTTATCCCCCCCCCCCCCTGTATATCCTGACTGATGTTTGAATATGATGTTTGTTACTTATATGATAAAATAATAAAGATTATAAATATTAAAAAAAAAAATGGGCAAATTGGCTGGTGGTATGGTAATTGGTACCTGACTGGGGTTTATTTTAACTGCAAAGTGATTCTGTGAGATTACCCAGCACATACTACCACAAGGCCCAAATCCAACTCGCAGGATTCCAGTTAGACAGTAATGCAACAGATAATCAGAGATATATTTACTGTACATGCGTGAAGCAGAGGGGAAAGAGAGAAGACTCATAATGAAAGGTTATTGAAATGTATTTATGAAGAATGTAATGTTTTTCTATTTTTTTAATTACTGGTGACTGCTGACTTTAAACGTTTTCTGCGGAAACTTCTAGCATTAGGGAGGATCCATTTGACAGATGTGACATGTTTACTGTGAGGAGAGAATGTGGTGACTGTCGACTGCGTTCTCTGTGAACTCTGAATGTATCAATATCCACAGCTGTAGCAGAAGATACGTAGACAACACAGAATGATTGCATTTTTTTTTCCACCTTGCTTTGAGATAGAGACTGTGCCTGTGAGCTGAAGTTTGTGAAACATTGTAGAAGGTAAAGGGGGCAGGATGTTCTCCCACCACATTTGTATGGAAGTAGTGCTTCATAGCAAAACCGATCTCTCTTGCCATTTTCCCTATAAGAATTCTAGTCCGCTTGAAAATTGCATAACTTATATTTATATTTTTTGCTATCACTATGGCAACAGTCCGAGACCCTCCTTATTGGATGCCACCGAATATAGAGGCCCTGGTGATATTGTTTGAAAAACTACAGGAGAACTGCTAATTGTTTTAAAGTAAAAAAATAAGTGCATTTCACATGTATTAAACATGTTGACTACCACTACAAGGGTTCAATATATTTTGGATCATTTGTATTAGTTATTAGTGTTAGAATTATGTCATACGGTTATTCTTCAATTTGTTTTATAATTCCTAGTTTTTACTGTGTATACATAATAACATTTGTTTTCATTTATTTGTATATTTTAAATGCAGTATTCCCTGGAGTATACGTCAATACATGATCATATTGGAGTACTTGCTAGTGCCATGTCGATCCTATTGAATGCTTGTTTTTCCGTGTATTGAGTGCGCTTCTCAGTCCATTATGACTGTAATATTTCTGCATAACTTCCAGCTCACGATGACCATATAACGCAAAGTGGAGCATATGGCGATGTAGCAGTCATAGGCCATTACAGCCAGAAGGATACATTCTGTTTCTCCCAGAAATAGACCCCAGAATCAGGTTCATCTGCACCATGCAGCCAATCAATTAATTCTTCCTCCTGCTACCAAAAACATGTCCGATAATACCTTTAGGGGTGAGGATTGATGGGATGAACAATCAAGAAGGATAAATATTTTTCCATTGATACCACAGAACTATTTAACATTAGAGAGATTTCACCTCGCAAGGAGGGATATAATATCTGGCAAGACATAAGTCCCTTCAAGCAAAATATTTTTTCCAGGACGAGGATTAAGCTTTTCGTGGTTTTAGAAAGAACTTTATTCTGTGAACGTAAAGCCTGGTTGAAGATCATCCCAAAAATGGAAAAAAAACAGTTCACTGTGAAATCTGATTGAACTTCAATATAAAATCACCCAAAGGATATCTATTCCGCACCCAGGTTCCACTTTGTTGGAGTTGTAACTCTGAGATCCGTACGATGAGATATATTTGGTGGGATTGCGGCTGTTCAGTAAATTAATGGAATATGGTATTTTCGTTGTTAAAAGATATAGAAACATAGAAACATAGAATGTGTCGGCAAATAAGAACCATTCGGTCCATCTAGTCTGCCCAATTTTTTTTTAGCACTTTTATTAGTCCCCCGTTCCCGGTCTTATAGCTAGGATAGCCTTGTGTCTATCCCACGCATGTTTAAAATCCTTGACTGTGTTTACCTCTACCACTTCTGCTGGAAGGCTATTCCATACATCCACTACCCTCTCAGTAAAGTAATACTTCCTGATATTACTTTTAAATTGTTGCCCCTCTAATTTAAGACTATGTTCTCTAGTTGTGGTAGTTTTTCTTCTTTTAAATATACTATCTTCCTTTACTGTGTTGATTCACTTTATGTATTTAAATGTTTCTATCATATCCCCCCTGTTACGTCTTTCCTCCAAGCTATACATGTTAAGATGCTTTAACTTTTCCTGGTAAGTTTTATCCTTCAACCCATGAACCAGTTTAGTAGCCCTTCTCTGAACTCTCTCCAAAGTATCAATATCCTTCTGGAGATACGGTTGCATACAATACTCAAATCGAGGTCTCACCAGTGCTCTGTACAATGGCATGAGAACTTCCCTCTTCCTACTGCTAATACCTCTCCCTATGCAACCAAGCATTCTGCTAGCATTTCCTGCTGCTCTATTGCATTGCCTACCTACCTTCAAGTCCTCTGAAATTATTACTCGTAAATCCCTTTCCTCAGATGTTGAGGTTAAGACTGTACCAAATAGTCTATATTCTGCTTTTGGGTTTTTACACCCAAGGTGCATAATCTTGCACTTGTCCACATTACATGTCAGTTGCCACTGCTCTGACCATTTTTCTAGATTAGCTAAATCATTTGCCATTTGGCTTATCCCTCCATGAATATCAACCCTGCTGCAAATCTTTGTATCATCAGCAAAAAGACATACTTTGCCAACAAGACTTCTGCAATATCGCTAATAAAAATATTAAAGAGAATGGGTCCAAGTACAGATCCCTGAGGTACCCCACTAGTAACAAGACCTTGCATCGAATATACCCCATTGACTACAACCCTCTGTTGCCTGTCACTCAGCCATTGTCTAATCCATTCAACAATATTGAAATCCAAACTCAAAGATTTCAGTTTATTAATAAGCCTTCTATGTGCGACAGTGTCAAAAGCCTTACTGAAATCTAGGTAAGCAATGTCTACTGCACCACCCTGATCTATTATTTTAGTCACCCAATCAAAAAAAATCAATAATATTAGTTTGGCATGATCTCCCTGAAGTAAACCCATGCTGTCTCTGATCTTGAAATCCAAGCGACTTTAGATGTTCAACAATCCTATTCTTTAACAAGGTTTCCATTATTTTCCCCACTACTGAAGTAAGACTTACTGGTCTATAGTTGCCCGCCTACTACCTTTCTTGTGAATGGCCACAACATTAGCTAATTTCCAATCTTCTGGAACTACTCCCGTTAACAATGATTGGTTAAATAAATTTGTTAACGGTTTTGCTAGTACACCACAAAGTTCTTTTAATAACTTTGGATGTATCCCATCAGGTCCCATCGACTATTTGTCTTTACTTTAGACAGCTGAAGTAAAACCTCTTCCTCTGTAAACTTACATGCATCAAAAGACTCATTAGTCTTTTTCCCTAAATGAGGTCCCTTACCCTCATTTTCATTTGTAAAAGCGGAACAAAAATATTCATTAAGGCAGTCTGCTAAGCCTTTATCCTCTTCTACATAGCATCCTTCTTTTGTTTTTAATCTAACTAATCCTTGTTTTACTTTTCTTTTCTCATTTATGTATCTAAAAAATGTTTTATCCCCCTTTTTCACTGACTGGGCTATAGTCTCTTCTGTGTGTGCTTTGGAAGCTCTTATAGCTTGCTTTGCCTCTTTCTGCCTACTCTTATTGATCTTTCTATCTTCCTCACTCTGAGTATTTTTATAATTACTAAATGCTAGCTTTTTATTTTTTACTATTTTACCCACCTCTGCAGAGTACCACAGTGGTTTCTTAATTTTTTTGCTCTTACTGACGAGCCTTATGCAATTTTTTGTTGCCTTCAGTAGTGTAACTTTTAGACAATCCCATTTCTCCTGGACTCCATTTAAATTGCTCCAGTCTGATAATGACTCCTTCACACATAATCTAATTTTAGAAAAGTCTGTTTTTCTAATATCATCTCGGATGGTCATTTATAAATCTATGACCACCGCAATATTACACCTCAGATGGCTTAGACTGGTAAAAATGGAGCTGTGCATAGCCACACAGCACCTACTAGCATCTACGCTTCTTATAAACCTATTATGCAAATAGCAAGACACTCCAGGTTGGACGAAACCTAAAACGCAAATTGATTTCCAATTGAGCATGGCATTTTTTTAAAAAATTTCTAATAATAGAATTAGTAAAACCATGTGGGATGTGTGGCACAGTTACAGAACTTAGTGTGGCAGTTATCCTCTCTTTTTGGATATCTTTTCTTTGAACACTAATTTATTGAGCCGAGATATGCATATTTGTTGAATATTGTGTCGATGTTCGTTGATGTTTTCTATATCTTTTGATAATATGTTTTATAAGAGAATATCCTGATTGGCTTCTTTGCACCGTGTACATACGATTAGATTAGAGTATTTCCAAACATTATATGGATTTGTTGAACCTTTAGATGTGTGTTTTGTATATATGACGTGCTCCCAAACCCTGAAATAGAGATTCTAGTCTATAATGCAAACTAGTGTTGAGCGAACTCGAACCACACTGTTCGGGTTCGTACCGAACATTACGTTTTTTGGACCCCGGACCCGAACACGGACATTCCACTGTATGTCCGTGTTGGAGTTCGGGGTTCGGCGATTACATTGTATGTAATGCTATTGGCTTTCTATAAACCGAAATAGAGTCCCCATTCATAAGAAATTCTTATGAATGGGGACTCTAGTTCGGTTTATAGAATGACAATAGCATTACATGTATTACGTCGGAGAGTCAAATAGAACCGTCAAATACTGTGCTTACAGCTCACTTTTAAAAATTCTAATAGTTTTGGTGGTAAATAGTACATTTGCATCTTGCGGTGCACTTCATATCTGAGAGTCAAATAGAACAGTCCAATACTGTGCTTACAGTGCACTTTGAAAAATTCTAATTATTTTGGGTGCTAAATAGTACATTTGCGTCTTGCGGTGCACTTCACATCTGAGAGTCAAATAGAACAGTCCAATACTGTGCTTACAGCGTCTCCTCCTCCAGTGCCGCTTCCACCTACACCGCCACGGTCACCGCCTCCTCAACCTATGGGTCACTTAGTATAAACTGAAAGAGAATACCCTGCACTCCAACCCTCTCTCAAATGGATAATTCTGTTGATCCTCCTGGCAGCCATGCTTTAGATTTAGATTTATGTTCTTCCAAAACTAAAATCAAAGATTCCATCTAGTGCTATTTTATGGCTCAGCTGTATTTTTTATTTGTATATATTTTATGTTATTTGAAGTTATTTCCCTATCCTACTCTTACCCACATTTTACTTTCTTTTGCAGCCCTCTAGCCCTTTCCAGGACTATTTTAGAGGCATTTTAGTGGCCAAAAGTTTGTGTCCCCATTGACTTCATCAATGTGGTTTGGGTTCGGGGTCAAGTTCGAGCCCAATCCCGGACTTTTTTCCGAAGTTCGGCCGAACCCGCCGAACGCGAACATCCAGGTGTCCGCTCAACTCTAATGCTAACTCATTTTTTGTAAACTCATAAACTGTACGATATATAAGCATTGGGTGTATTTGTAGGATTGTTGTTACACATTCTATTTAGGTCATTGATAGCCTAGAACATTTAGTTCTATGTTATTTTTTTATTTAGTATTTTCTTGACTGTAACTTTCACATCATTGTTTCTCAAACTGTAAACCAAAGGGTTTAACATGGGAGTCACAAAACCATAGATAAGGCTAACATACTTTTGGCTCCCTGGGAAGATCTTTCCTAACCCCAGGTACATGGTCATACTGGTCCCATAAAACATTAACACGACGGTCAGATGAGAAGCACATGTAGAAAAAGCCTTAGTCCTTCCATCCACAGACTTGATCTTTAATATTGATATTACAATACAAATGTACGTTGCTATAATGAAGACAAACGGTGCTACGAGTGTAAATAAACTTCCAAGAAAGATCATTATTTCATAGAACCTTGTGTCTCCGCAAACCAGTTTTAGCATTGCTAGGACCTCACACACAAAATGGTCAACCTTGTTGTTTCTGCAAAATACAAGTGGTTTTAAAATTGGAGGTAGGGTTGTTGAAGTAAAGCTCCCCAGCCATGTCACGACTGTAATATTTCTGCATAACTTCCAGCTCATAATGACCATATAACGCAAAGGGAAGCATATGGCGATGTAGCGGTCATAGGCCATTACAGCCAGAAGGATACATTCTGTTTCTCCCAGAAATAGACTCAGGTTCATCTGTACCATGCAGCCAATCAATGAAATTCTTCCTCCTGCTACCAAAAACATGTCCGATAATACTTTTGCGGTGGTGATCGATGGGAAGCATAAATCCAGAAGGGATAACTGGCAGAGAAAATAATACATGGGAGTGTGCATGTGAGCACTGGCTATAACTATGCATATTAAAACAATATTGGCAAAAATAATGACTATATACATTAGTACAAACAAAATAAAAAGCAGAATTTGGGTCATCCGGTTCTGTGAAATCCCGGTTAGTATGAATTCTGTGACAAATGTCTTGTTCCAGCCTTCCATCGCCAAATCACTTGTGGACATTCATCACTGAAATAAAATGGGGGGACATGTTAGGCAGGGCCGTTTTAAGGTTCTGGTGAGTCATGAGCATTGGTTTACTCGTCCCCCTCTCAATCCCACCCATATTGACAAAAAATAGAGCTATAAAAAGTAACAAAAGATTATCGCAGTTGTGGTTTAAATATTATTTTGCGAAATGCGTTGGCATGTTTCTATTGTTTAATAATTATATTACAAGGATCATGTTGCACTAGAAGATGCTCTTCTGTTTTTCTTTGGCACCACACAGGGTTTGCATTAGCACCTCTATGCTTGCGTCACAGTGGTTTTGTAATGCATGGATAAGCTCCTCTCTAGTATAAATATTACTGAGTACATTGCTGATATCCTGGCACATTTCTTTCTATACATGTATCTATATATGTATATTTGATAAAAGCATGAAAGCCTCTTTATCTCAAATCTTAATGGACTGTCTTGTGCCCATTGTAGAGACCTACAAGTGAAGACAATCAAGACAAGTGGTATAAATCTACAATGATGACTAGACGATTACTCAATTAACCTCATCATCCATGTCCTGACTCCCCATCTTTCCTCATTCAACCTGATGTCAGTAATTTGTGGTGTGACTAAAATGGATTTCACAAAAGCTGGGACATCTCCATGCTCACAAGTCTTTCAATTAACATTTATGGCTGAATAGCTATAGCACAAACTGTGTATAACTATGCTTTACTGTTTGATTTTTGAAGCCATATAGCAGTGATCAGTATTACACATAGCTGGGTTTTCTCTGTAAAAAATAATAAAGTAAAAACAACTTAAAGAGAAAATACATTCAAATGTAGAAGCACAAGTGAAACACCCAGTGACCCTAGTATGAGGATAAACTGGCATGCATGTTTTAAGGTTAGCTTATACTATGACTTGCAGCCACCATACTTCTCTGTGATGCATGGAGGCTGATCTGGTCACTGACTGATGCTCTCCCCTGGAGATAGACCCCTGTTTTTACATAACATTACCAGAGGGGACCTGAAAGACCTCTATCAGACATAAGCTGCTTTGGACCACATTGACTGGCTGAGCACATCATCAGAGGCAAAGTGGAGAGTAAACTTGAGAGTACATTACAATATACGAGTGGCAACCAGAGTTTTTACTTTTTTGATTCTATTAGTGAAGCTGTCTGCTCATCTGCAGGGAGGCTGGTGAGGGGAGATCTTCTGATCTCCCCAGCCAATGCCTCTGCCAGCAAGCTTGAGCATCTGTGACTTCCTGGATCTCTAAAGTGCGTCTGTTACCTTAACATGTTTAACACTGTGAATGGACAGAATAACAAATGATGAAACTGATATATTATTTGTGTTTAACAGAATTGGAAGTAAATACGTAAACTAAGAAATTTTGTTTTTAATGTTTCTGTGGTGTATCTTGTTTATGACATCACCTGAGAAGCTGATACAAAGCAATGAACAAATGGACTACAGAAAAAAAGAGAAAACTATCCAAATGAAGCTTACATATATATATTTTATCTTGTGTGACAATCCTGTAATCTCTACTGCTCATGAAACCCAAGACTAGGAGGAAAGTTCTAGCCTAAGATTAAAGGGCATTAAATATTATGTGCTCTTTATTCAATATTTATGTATTTTAAGATTAAAAGTTAGGTTTTCTATGGATATATTTGTTTACTATTTTTGAAGCATTGTGGGTTAACTCCAGTTGAGGTTTCTGAAATATACATTTTTAATCTGTGAATCTTCTGGTAGATCGTATAGATCATTTCTCATAATTTTTTAATCTCTAGATTCCATTGACAGTATAAATCATTTTTTAAATGGCAATAATACATTTAATTAGTAGCTGCAGAAAGAAAATATGCTGTTTATAAGACATAATCCCCAAAAGAACATGAAAAAAATAATTATGAAAAAAATGTGAAATTGTAAATATATGATTTATTTTTTTCCTGTTCCAGAAATGCAGAACTTACCTTTTAGAAACATGTTAAAACTGTCACAAATAATTACTCTTCAGTGGAAAAATATATAAAAATAGCAATGTATTTTTTTTTTGCACCAATAATAAAATGTAACCAATAAATAATACAACAGACAAAGCCTTAGGCATACTCCATATAATCTTCACCCTCTTGTTAGTGCTAGCTATTACTTTTATATGTTTGTTTTGTGAGATGCTTTGATTCTTGGGGTTACTCTAGGCACCATCAAGCCTCAAGGTAATATGGTCAGAAATACTCTAGGTGCTACACTTTACTCAGTGGGAATTGTTGGAAACTAAATCGTTACATGAGCAAGATGATACAGGGTAGTATGTATTGTGTTATTATGTTGAACTTGGTAAACCTTTCTATAGGTTGGGTTAAAGGAACTGTATCATCGAAACATTGCTTGTTCTGTGAATGTAGAGCAGGGCCACTTTAACCAGTGCGCGAAGTGGGCACTTGCCCAGGGCCCATTGGTTAAAGGGGGCCCAAAGCAGCTGCCCCATGGGCTCCCGCTGGCTCATGGTGGTATTGCTGCCCACATGACTGTCTTACAAGGATACAGTTACGTTTGGGCAGCAGCCAGAAGTCCACATACAAAGGCTTACAGTCACTGCCACCGGATATGACATCAAGTCATATCTAAATGAAAGCAGGCAGCTCGGCACAGTCAAAGTGAAAAGGATTATATTCTAAGACAAATGGCAATGTTTCGACCTAATAGGTCTTTCTCAAGCCACACATGCCTAAATTAGGAATAGATCTGTTTCCTATTGAAAACCAAGGAATTGGGCTGTAGAGTAAACTAAACCGGTCATCATTTTGCAACTTTTGTGTCGTTCTGTGAGAGTATCCAGCGCACACCACCACAAGGCCCAAATCCAACTCGCAGGATTCCAGTTAGAAAGTAATGCAGTAGATCATCAGAGATATATTTACCTCACATACGTGAGGCAGAGTGGGGAGAGAGAAGACTCATAATGAAAGGTTATTAAAACTTCTTTATTAAACTTTTTCTGTGGAAACCTTTAACATTAGGGAGGATTCATTTGACAGTTGTGACATGTTTACTGTGAGGAGAGAATTTGGTGACTGTCGACTGCTTTGAGACTTCTGGTCTGCCAAAAAAATGAGTAACTTACTATATTTATAACAATATACTTTTTTTGTTGTTATAACTATGGCAACAGTCCAAGGGGGATGGGACTGTCCTACGTCGCACTTACCTCGCAGCACTTTCAGTTCCGGCATCACGTCGCGGCCGTTTCATCGCGGGACACCCAACGCGAGACTTCCGTCGCGAGACTTCCGTCGCGAGACTTCTGTAGCGAGTAATTTAAAGCGCCAAAATTCAAAAGTGGACAATGCAATGCTACCTGGACATCGTGAAGCATCGTTAACGGCTGCTGCACAAAAGGTAAGATATATTTATTTTTTACTAAATAATTAAATTAACCATAGCATGGTGATGCCATGAGAGGGTTAACTCCAGTTAACCCTCTCATCCCCATGCTACGGCTCATTGAATGCAGGCAGCATGGCGATGAAAGGGTTAACTCCAGTTGTTAACTCCAGTTGCTAACTCGAGTTAACCCTTTCATCGCCATGCTGCCTGCATTCAATGAACCATAGCATGGGGATGCCATGAGAGGGTTAACTCCAGTTAACCCTCTCATCCCCATGCTACGGCTCATTGAATGCAGGCAGCATGGCGATGAAAGGGTTAACTCCAGTTGTTAACTCCAGTTGCTAACTCGAGTTAATCCTTTCATCGTCATGCTGCCTGCATTCAATTAACCATAGCATGGGGATGCCATGAGAGGGTTAACTCCAGTTAACCCTCTCATCCCCATGCTACGGCTCATGCAGTCAGCATGCATTCAATTTCACTGGAGTTAACCCTCTCATCCCGATGCTGCCTGCATTCAATTAACCATAGCATGGTGATGCCATGAGAGGGTTAACTCCAGTTAACCCTCTCATCCCCATGCTACGGCTCATTGAATGCAGGCAGCATGGGGATGAGAGGGTTAACTCCAGTGAAATTGAATGCATGCAGCATGGCGATGAAAGGGTTAACTCCAGTTGTTAACTCCAGTTGCTAACTCTAGTTAACCCTTTCATTGCCATGCTGCCTGCATTCAATTAAACATAGCATGGGGATGCCATGAGAGGGTTAACTCCAGTTAACCCTCTCATCCCCATGCTACGGCTCATTGACTTTGACTTTGACTTTGACATTGACTTTGACATTGACTTTGACTTTGACGGCTCATTGACTTTCGGCTTATAGAATACGTGTAATACTATTGGCTTTCTATAAACCGAATGAGAGCCCCATTCAGAAGAAATTTTTATGAATGGAGTCCACATTCAAAAGAATTTCTTATGGATGGGGACTCTAGTTCGGTTTATAGAAAGCCAATAGTATTACACGTATTCTATAAGCCGAAAGTCTATAAACCGAAGGTCGTTCGGTTTATAGACTTTCGGTTTATAGAATACATAGAATTACATGTATTCTTTAAACCGAAAGTCTATAAACCGATCGACCTTCGGTTTATAGACTTTCGGCTTATAGAATACGTGTAATACTATTGCCTTTCTATAAACCGAACAAGAGCTCATTCATAAGAATTTCTTATGAATGGGGACTCTAGTTCGGTTTATAGAAAGCCAATAGCATTACATATATTCCATAAGCCGAAAGTCTATAAACTGAACGAAGTTTGGTTTATAGACTTTCGGTTTATGGAATGTGTAGGTCAATTGATTCGTATGAACGAATAAAACGAAACGAAAATACTAAACGAATTTCGTCTGAAACGAATGCAGTAATGAACGCAATTCATTTTAGTCCGAATTGACGAAAACGAAATGAAAATTTTAGATTTGGACATGTCTACTGTACATTATCCTCATATTTTTCTCCAATTTTCCTTCTCATGGAGTTTACAAAGTTTCAGGTATAATTATTAACAACTAAATATTATTTATTTATTTTAATTATTTTACACTTATGAATTGTATTATTATATAAGAAATGCATGTCTATAACATCATATTTCCCATCCCTTTCCCTATTAACTTATATTGAAATGACTCTATATTAAGTAATCTTCATCTAATACCTATGTCTATGTCACTCTATTATATATATTAATTTGTAATTGATTTAATTAATCAGATGTTACATTTACTGTTTCCATCATATACATGGTGTTATACCACTGAGTAATTGTGCTGAATACCACATTGTCTCCATGAATGTTGTTCGTATTTTTTTTTTATGATTGTCATCTAGTATATCAATGTCATTTTTCCCATTTAAAAAAAAAAAAATCTGTATCTCTTTCTTTATGTAAAGTGCCTTCCAACAAATCCATTCTAAGTAGGAATAACATTTTAGTTTGGAATAGTGACATTGTCGGTGCCTCTTTATGTATCCATTGTTGTAATATACATATTTTCTGGCCACAGCCAGTGTAATACGTAATATAAATATGTTTACGATTCTATCATTATTCTTTAGAATTATTCCAAGGATAGCTTCTTCAGCTTGTATTTTATAATTAAGTATTTTAATTATATTTAGGAATTGTTCGATATTGCTCCAAAAAGTACTAATTTCTGGGCATTCCCAAAAATTGTGTATTAAACTTGCATTGTTTAGACCACATTTTTGACAAGAATCTACAGGAATAAAGCCCATAAGATATTGTCTATGTGTTGATAGATATGCATAATGGATCATTTTATGATGCATTTCAGTATATGAGACTGCTGGGATTATTTTACATGTAATGATGGTTTGTTTTATTATGTCTTCTAAATTTATATTGGGTAAATGTGTCAACCATTTTTTTGTTATACCTTTAGGAATATTTTTGGTGAAATTTGCTGCATGTATTTCTCTATATATTAATTTTGTAGATATGATAGGTTCTATTGATAATCTTGCTTTATTATCAAAAATGTTATCCCAGTCTGTTTGTCTAAGTTTTTGAAATTGGTTTCTAGTGAATTCTTGGATTTGAAGATATTCGCACCATTTAATATTCAAGTGTGGTAAGTTTTCTCTACATTCAGTAAAACTCATCAGGGAGGTGGAATAAGGTTTAATAAAAGTTGTAAGATTATTTATCTTCTGAGTCTTCCATTCTTGAAATGGTTTTGTCTTGTTACCATTTTGGAATAATAGATTATTGCAGAATGGGTGAAAGACAGAGAATCTCCATTGCATACCCCATCGGATTCTTACTATCTATACAAGCTTTAATTGTAGATGCTAAGAAGGGATTATCTTAGATATGTTTTGGAAGTTTTGTAATTGGAATGTGTAGTATTGCCTGTAATGCCATTGTGGGGCTAAAAGTTTGCTCTAAGATGATATTTGAATATGTATAAGTGTTAGTAATCCAATTGAATGCATAACGTTATAAAGCCGCTAAGTTATAATCTTTAGGTATTGGCAGGTTATGGCCTAGAACTGTTTTTATTCGTTGTAAGATATTAAGTGCTATTTGAGGTCTTTTATTAGACCAGATAAAGTTTCTAAATGCCTTTATAATATTTTTATTATCTTTTTCTTTAATTAGTAGTGGTAAAGTTTGAATTAAGTATAACAATTTAGGAAATTATATCATTTTTATTAATGCTCTACGACCTGTGTAAGTTAGTGGGAGTTTTTGCCAATTATGTAATTTTGTTATTATGGTTTTTATTATAGGTTTATAATTTAAATTATCGAACTCTGTGGGATTTTTTGGGATATTTATTCCCAGATATTTGAGTGATTTTAGTTCCCATTGTATACCAATTTTTGGCATTTTATTTGGGATTTTTTTCCTTGGTAGAGAGATAAAGTGCTTTCAATTTTGTTTTGTTTATAATGAATCCCGTGATTGTACCATATTTGGTATACATTTGGTATAACAGTTTGTGGTTTTGTAATATATAGTAGAATGTCATCAGCAAATGCTAAAAGTTTAAGTTGTTGTGTATCTATTGGTATTCCTAAGATTGCATCTGTATTTTGTATTATTCTGAGAAGAGGATCCAATGCTAAATTAAATAATAGAGGAGATAGTGGGCATCCCTGTCTCACTCGATGCATAACTATTATGGGGGAATCTAGACCATTTGTAATGATAACCGTTGTAGGATTTTTATATAGATGACGAATGAGTGTTAAAAATGTTTGTCCAAAATGTTGGTGTTTTATAACTCTAAATAGGTGATGACTTGATCAAATGCTTTTTCTGCGTCTAAACTTAAAAGAGTGTATTGACTAGAAGTATGTTTATTATATGTATATATGGTGGTGCCAATTGCTGTTCTCACTCCTTTGGCCGAGTGTCTGCCTTTAATAAAGCCCAATTGGTGTGGATTTATAATTTCTGGGAGTATTAATTGAAGACGAGTAGCATATATTTTGGCTAATATTTTTATATCTTGGTTTAGAAGAGTAATGGGACGATATGAAGATATTAGAGTCGTGTCATTTCCAGATTTTAAGATTAATATAGTTCTGGAGGTAGTTAAGTTTGTGATATCAATGTTTTCTTGTAAAATATTATTATATAACGATGCTAAAGTTTCTGTGATATGAGGTTTAAGAAGTTTGTAAAATTCAGCTGGGTATCCATCTGGGCCTGGGGTTTTGTTGTTATGTAAAGTCGATATTGTTTTTTGTATTTCTTTATCCATGATTTTTGCTTCTAAAATTTCCCTATGAGTTGTTGTTAATTTTGGTAATTTTGCTTTGTTGAGTAACCCCAGTCCCAAATTAAAATTATCTGTTTTTTCTTGGTATAAATTAGAAAATTATTCGTGGAACGCCTTATTTATTTTTTACAAAGATGTTTCTATTTGTCCTTGTCCTGTTTGTATATGTGTGATGTTATGTCGATGTCTAATGGGTTTGGTCATATTCGCTAAAAGTTTTCCCGATTTATTTCCCCATCGGAAAAATCTAGCTTTTGTATAATCAAGCTGGGATTGAGCTTTAGCATTAAGAAAGATTTCCAATATACGTTTAGTCTCTAAATTTTGTTGTTTGGTTATATCACTAGGGTTTGATAAGAAATTATTATATGCATTTGTCTCATCTTGTGTTAATGTATTACATTTTATGATCCAGTCTCTTTTCTGTTTGGTTGTATAGGAGATTATATGTCCTCGTATTACTACCTTTGCTGTTTCCCAGAATAATAAAGGTTGCTCTATGTGTTCTATGTTGTCATCAACGTAATTTGCCCATGTTTGTTCTAAATGTGTTTTAAATTGATCATTTGATAAGTATTGTGGGTAACACCAGTGTTAACTATATGTTTTGTTAATATTTAAGTCAAGAATTAGTGTATTTGGGGCATGATCTGAGATGGTTATATTTTTTATATGGCATTGTTTTATTTGAGAGATTAATGTAGGTGATATTAAAAAATAGTCTATTCTTGATGATGTATGGTGAACATTTGATACATGCGTATAATCTTTAACTTTTGGGTGAAATACTCTCCAGGGATCTACTAATTGCAGATTTTGTTTTATGAGTTTCAAACCCTCTGGGGTATTTATATGCGATATTCTTTCGGGTCCCCATCTATCAATACTAGGATTTTGTATGCAATTAAAGTCTTCTCCCATAATAATTTCAGAAAGTTATATCAAACAATTTACAAAATAAATTATTGTTACTTATATTTGGGCCATATATATTAACCAATAATATTCTTTTTGTTCTATCGTAATATCCAGTATAATGTATCTACCTTCGGGATCCAGAATTGTAGAGTGATTTATATAATTAAGCGATTTATGAAGTAGGATTGCTACTCCTCTGGATTTACTTATATATGGAGCCGATATACAGTTTCTGATCCATGTGCTTTTTCAAGTTGAATGGTCTGTATTCTTCCAATGTGTTTCTTGCAACATGACTAAATTAGGATTAAAATGCTTAAGATGATTAATTATTAGTTTACGCTTAATTGGACTATTTAAACCATTAACATTCCAGGAAACAATGTTAATTAATGTTGGAGTTGTATATGCGTTTGGATTTACTTTAATTACTGGATCAACCAATGCCATAATTTGTTTTTTATTTTTTTGTTAATATTGAAATGTAATGAAACTGGGAGTTGTGTTTCATCCCAGTCCCAACATTTGGGTGTTGGCTCCGGTTGGAATTGTAAAGAGAGTAGAATATGAGTGACTTTTTGTTCAAATACTACTATCAACATGTTATAGTAACTTCTATTTAACGCATACATTTTATAATCTTGTATTAGTAATCTTATATATAATTTACAATTTGCATTATATCTCATGTTTCTCATCGGTTGCGTGGTGAGAGCGTAGGTTCCAATTCCCACTTTGTTATGAAATTTTGGCCTCCTCCGGTTTTACAAAACAGTAAGGTTGACCATTTTTTATTATTTTCAGTTTTGCTGGATATTGTAATGTAAATTTTATCTTTTGTTGATAGAGCTGTTTACAAATCGGGGTTAATTCTCGTCTTTTTGTTGATACTTGGGCGGAGTAATCCTGAAAAATCAGTATCTTGTGTGATTCAAAAAATACTTCAGGTATTTTTCTGTATTCTGCTAAAAAAATGTCTTTATCTAAGAAATTCAGGAATTTTATAATGATAGGTCTTGGGCGGGCATTCCACTCTGTGCGTTCCAGGCCTACTCTGTGAATTCTTTCCATTATAAGTGGTTGAGTATCTGAATGTTGGAGATGGAATGATTCAATCAGCCAGTTTCTTATTATAGTTGAAAGTTGATGTGTTTTAACTGTCTCCGGTATATTGATAATACATAAGTTATTACGACGACTACGATTTTCCAGATCTTCGACCTTTTCCAGTAATGTTTGAATTTAGGTTGTATGTTGTTCAACTTTTCCGTTTGTTTGTAGGGCTGCGTCTTCTACGTCACTAATCTGTGGTTCTAGGTCACCGATTTTAGAAGTATTTTCTGAGATTTGGTCCAGTGTGGCTACAACTTTCATCGACAATTCGTGAAATTTAGAATCAATAAGGGGCCATAGAATTTTTGCCACTGCTTCTGCTGTTTGGGAAGAAGGTGGGGTTTTTTGTGCATTTATATTTTCAAGCGTTGCTGATAATGTGTATTCTGAATCTAAATATTTTAATTTAGTTTTTTTGTGATTGATTATCCTTAATTTTCCCGGAGTTTCTGGTGTTAGATTTTTTTTGTATATTTTCCATGGTCTGATATAGGTTAAAATGAAATAAAGATACTATAAACGCTGGTAAGTGTTTCTACTTATTTTTGATTATCAATACAGCACTATGTTAGCAACCGATGGAAAACAAGAGTAAGGTAATGATTTTACATATCATTCAATGCAGAAGATCTTACATTCAAATTGTACCAACAATAGTTTTTTTTTTTTTTTCTTTTTTTATAACACTCAGACCCAGGAGTGTATGCAACTATCTGTATAGATTTGTATTGCATTTAAGTGCCTCCGGTTCATCCTGGTGCTTGTTCATAATTTAATGTTGATTAAATCCGTAAAGCTAAGCAGTGCAAATAAAATTGTTTCAGGTTTATGTGGGTCTTAGTGAACTGTTACTAGTATAAGTTTAAATTTCTTTATTGATAATTTATTTTCCAGTACTCCAAACGAAAAATTATTATCTACCTTTCATCCTATCATTCATACTCTCATTTATTCCTGGGATCAGCCTGGCAGAGGGAGATGAACCGTGTGTATCGGGGGTATCTGGGCGCTCGGGGGCCCCGGGGTTGAGTCTGGGGCCGGCACGACCGATTTCAGTTCTGTGTAGTTGGATCTATTAGCCTATTATCAACTCGCCTGTTGGTGTCTCGCAGATTCCCAAATCCACTAGCGTTAGCCAACTTGCCCAAATTTTATTGTATGTTTCTCTCCCTTTTGTAGTGTTTTGGGTCAAGAAGTATTTTTCCGAGACGGCTTGGAAAGAAATTTGTGCTTTCACTTCCCCCCAGCTGGGAATCTGTGTGCTTCTCCAGTATCTGGCTAGGCAGATCTTGAAAGCAGCTAGAATGTTTATATGCAAGTATCTATTTACTCCATCTGAGCATGGTAAGTCCAGATGGAATAAATATGTCTTGGGGAGAATCTGGGTTGGTTTCCCAAGCAGGAGTGAAAGCAGGGTAGTTAATGTTTTTTTATATCTTGCTAGTTTATCGCAATCCCACCATATGTGTAGATGCGTTCCTATTTTGTTTTGACAGCGCCAACAGAGATTATTTGGGGCTAATGCGAACTTGGCCAATCGTTCTGGGACCAGATACCACCTCTGAGTAATTTTAAAGAATTGTTCGTGTATATTTACACAGTGGACAGCTCGTCTAATATCTTTCCAAGTCTTGTGCCACTCTTCTATTTCAAATTCCTCCTCAATATCCGTTTCCCATCTTAACACAGCTCTCTGTTTCTCTATTGGAACAGACGTCTGTAAGAATTTTACTGTTTTAGATATTTGGTTCTTTGGGGTAACTGAGATGATGTATCTGTCCCATTCAGATTCTTCGGTGGGGGGGTCAAAAGTTAAAAGATGTTTAATCCTCAAATAGCTAAACATTTCAAAAGGCGGGAGCTTGAATGTTCGAGCTAGATCCCCAAAGGAAGCCAGCCGACCATCTATGTATAAATCCTTGATTTGTTTTATCCCTGCCGCCTGCCAGTTTGCTAGATTTAGGTTCGGAGTATAGATTGTGAGAACCTGCAGCGGAGCTGCTTTAGAAGTGTTATTACTAATTTTCATGGTTCTTTTAACTCTATACCACGACGCCATGATTTCTGTTATCACTCGGGCTGAGATTTTTAATTTAATATAATATTTTTGCGGGATCCATTGTAAAAGAGCTAGGTCTAAATTTATACATTGGCTTTTCTCAATCCCCCGCCAACCGCCAACGGTAGGGTTTTTCCACGCTAAGACGAATGCCATTTGGCAGGCGTCGTATAGTTTACGGAGGTCTGGGTATCCCAGTCCTCCCCTATCTAAGTTTTGCTTGATGGTTTGGGAGGGGATTCTTGGTCTCTTAGCTGCCCAAGTATATCTTGAAAAAAGCATATCAAATTCCCTCAAAATTATACCAGGGACCTTGTATGGGATTGTGCTAAATAAGTACATCAGTTTAGGTAAGATATACGATTTCAGGACATTGATTCGGCCCAGCCAAGAGATCACAAGCTTAGACCATTTAGATGTAATTAGATTTAGGTCTGATAGAAGTGAGTTATAATTTACCCTAACTATATTCTCTCTACGTGGTACCAGTTTTATCCCCAGGTAATCAATGAACCCCTGTCTCTTGTTTTCCCCTCGTATTCTGTTCAAAACTTCTTCTTGTAATGGGGAGAGGTATAAAGAAATGGCCTGGGTTTTTGTGAGGTTCAAACTGTAATTCGAAAATGTGCCATATTTTGTCAATAGTTCCATAAGGGCAGGGAGTGAAGTGTCTGGTTCAGAGATTGTTAGCAGAACGTCATCCGCGTACAAGGTTATGAGGTGTGTCTCTAGGCCTATTTTTATGCCTCGTACCCGGTGGGACTTCCTAAGCATCTCTGCCAGTGGTTCCATCGAAATGGCATATAATAGCGGGGCCAGTGGGCACCCCTGCCGGGTGCCATTATGTATTGGGAAAAATTCAGAAGCCAGCGAAGGACCCATGATCCTCGCACTGGAATGATCATAAAGTGCCAAGATATAATCCAAAATCGGTCCAGTAATTCCAAATGTCCGCAGGGTTGCTGCCAAGAACCGCCAGCTCACTCTATCAAACGCCTTTTCTGCGTCAAGAGCCAATATAGTGGCTGGGGTTCGGCTTAAATGGATAGAATCTAAAATACCCAGGACCCTGCGGACATTATCTGTTCCTGTTCTACCTGGCATAAAGCCTGATTGATCCGGGTGCACTAGGTCCAATATCACCCTATTCATTCTTAACGGCAAAATTTTGGAATAGATCTTAATATCTGTATTTATAAGGGAAATGGGCCTATAATTACTGACTAGAGCTGGGTCCTTCCCTGGCTTCAGAATTGGGGAGATGGTGGCCTCCATCATTTCGGCTGAAAACCCGGATAATCCTGTGACTTGATTAAAAAGTCTGGTTAAGAGCGGTGCTATCTCCTTGGTCAAAGTTTGGTAAAAGAGAGCTGTGAATCCGTCGGGACCCGGAGCTTTACCTTTCTTTAGGTTTTTAATTAAGTTTTTTACTTCATTGATAGAAATTGGGGCATTAAGCATGGCATGTTGGGTTTCTGATACTTTCGGGAGGCCAAGAGATCCAAGAAAGTCAGTCAATTCTATTTCTGAGGTTTTTGTATCTGGTAAGTTGTATAATGTTTCATAATAGCTTTTAAAGGCCGCTGCGATTTGAGTAGGTGAGATGCATGTTTCACCCTTATGAATTATTTTTTTTATTCTGTACTGTTGATTTTGTGCCTTCAGTCTTTTGGTTAAATTTTTACCTGTTTTATTATTGCTATAGTACCATTTCGCCTTAAGCCGGCTTAATGCCTGATCGGATCTATTCCTAAGTTGCTGTGCGATTTGTTCCTGCACGGTCCTGATTTCCTGTCCCTTTTCTCTAGACGGATTCATTTTGTTCTCTCTTTCCAAAGATGCGAGAATGGGATATAATTCTGCTAGCGTTTTTCCATTCTTTTCCCTAATCCAAGCTGCCTTCTTAATCAGATGGCCTCTTGAAACGCATTTCAAGGCGCACCACAAGGTCTGGTCGGTGACCTCAGCATTATCGTTCAGCCCCAGAAAGCTGATAATTTGTTCTCTCAATTCACGTTTATCTTCTGCAGATTTTAAGATATTGTCATTGAGTTTCCAGTTATTTTTTCTATTATACGTAGGATTATCTCTTAACTCGATAATGACAGGGGCATGATCGGACCATTCGATATGTCCCAGTGGAGTGCTCATGCATTCCTGCAGTATCGTGCCCGGCATTAGGAAGTAATCAATTCTGGTATATGTGGAGTGAACTCCGGAGAAGAAGGTGAAATCTCTCTCCTCCGGGTGCTGCACCCTCCATACATCATACAAGTTATGCTGGAACAGACATTCTGAGAATTTCTCAGATTTTCTCCTCATTCTAAGTTCATTACGACATACCCCTGTTGCTCTTCTGTCCAAATCATAATCAGCGATAGCATTCAGGTCACCTCCGATTATTAATCTGCCTCTTGATATCAAATCTATTTTTTCCATGGATGCATTAATGAATCTATTTGTTGCGTCTGATGGAGCGTATAGATTCACCAAGGTATACATGATGTCGTTGATTTTGCAAACCAAAATCAAGCGTCTCCCTTCACAATCCCATTCATGGTGTTTATACTCAAATTTAATTCTGGCATTCAAAATTATTGCCACTCCTCTTTTCCTTTTCGTTTGCATAGAAGACATATATATATAGGGGTACTTCTTATACTGCCATCTGGATCCCTGCTTTCTATTCCAATGGGTCTCCTGTACGAAAGCCACATCGGCTTTTTCTCTCTCCAATAGGGCATATAGGTAGGCACGCCTATGGGGGGAATTCAGACCATGCGAGTTGATAGACACTATTTTAAGAGATGTTAATGTTATTTCGCGTCAGGCCTGCCTCTCCCCCCTGACCCCCGATCCGCCGTCCCCCGGTCCCTCTCCTGCCATGGTTACTCACCCATTCACATTCATACGCAAACAAACAAACATTATCCCTTAGAGGTGAGATTACCATCTCCACCCTTCAAGGAAGTAGAAAAAGTTCCCTGTACCAACAGGGAAAGAGCGTGTAGGGCCCACAAAAAAAAAAAAATAAGGAAAGAAAAAGAACTGGAGAAGCGGTAATGACCCAAGCTGTCTTCAACATCTGGTGTATACATCCTTTAATCCCCTATAATTTAGTATGTCCCCAGTATCTCGATATGATTAATTAAGTGCCGTCATCATGTTTCAAGGAGCAGCGATCCCTTACAGCACCGGCGTCACCGGAGAGAAGAGAGGGAGGGTAAGTACGAGTAAAAAAAAAAAAATACCAAGACACTGTCTATGATCGAAAAAAAAAAAAAAAAACAATTCTTAGGTACCCAAACATTCCCACTGCCAGTGTAATTGTAACCTATTATTGTGGATATACATAGGGTGAACATCTTAGTCAATATATATTAAGAGTGAATGCATGTGTAGTGATATCATATCTGTGCTATAACTCTCTATAGATCAGGAGGAATTTTTGCATATGGTTAAAAAAGGGAATTATTCCCGATCCTCTCTGCAGACAAGGTGTTATAATTTACAAAGTTTGCCCCTCGCCTGTTTACATGTGTCTTATTGTAAATGTGATTTCCTTATGTGATTACTAGCAGCTATTCAAAAATTATTAGGTGGATATGAACTTAATTCCAAATGAGGATCTAAATTATTGAGGGATAGTGCGGAAGCTATATATCAAGTATCAACTAGACTAAGTTGTCGATAGCTATTATATGGAGAACGGGGAGAAGTGAAGAGAAAAAAGAGGAAAATGTTACCAAAACTTCCCCCGTTAGCTCCCAATCCCCCTAGATATCTCCCATCCCCTAACCCTTATCAGCTTCCTACGCCCTCAGCTACCCCCCATCCTCCCCCATCCCTCCCATCCCCACCCCTTTCCTCCCCCTCGCCCTCGTCCCCCCAACCCCTATCCTCTCCCGGGTGACGGTTGGGGGAGCAGCGGGTGGGGGTGGGAGAGGATAGGGGTACCAACAATAGTTTAACGTCAAGTCTATGTTTTATTTCTTAGATTTCTTTTTTTTTTATAAGCTATATATAACTATATATTTATATTATTTAAGTCAATAGAATTGATCAAAATCACTATTGAATTGATTATCTTATAGATAAAATTTTATGTTATGTAAAATACACATATATTAAGCATTACCTAATTTAAAATTAGTATAATCATATTTATTGTGTATCAAATAATACTAAATATATACTAAATTCATACTATAAGTTTTTATGCTATATATATATATATATATATATATATATATATATATATATATATATATATATATATATATATATATGTAATAAATAATATAATTTTATTTTATTTTTTTATAAAAATAAGTTAAATAAGTTCTTATATCTATCAATACTTAGCTCTTAAGTATATCAATCAGGTAATTAATTATAGTTATCAGTCAGCTTGTCTAATAAAGGTTATATATTCATCTATGTATATGTATTGAGTCATAAATCTAAAATTAATTATATTGTTTTACACTGACTCTTATAGTAGTCTAAATTATGTTATAACTCATATATCTAGTTAAGATCTATGTATATATCTCTACACAATCAATTTAAGTTTAAATAGTGTATGATTAGTCTAAAATAGCTACTGATCTTTGTTCAACCATTGTTTTTGAGGTATATCTAATATAAATTTAATCATATAACCAATCAAGGTAATAAAGCTTAATTCATCTGTATAGAGTCTATATATACATCTATATATATGCAATGAATCATAAATATAAAGTTAATTATGTTCTTTACATTGACTCTTACAATAATATATGTTATTTTACAACTCTTATATATATCTAAGACCTATGTACATATCTCCATTCAATCAATCTAAGTCTAATAGTATGTGATCAGTATAAGATGGCCACTGATTGTTGTTCAACCCTTATTTTGAGGTTTACCTATATAAGTTTACCCGTAAAATCAGTTAAAATAATTAAGCTTAGTTCATCTGTATAGAATTATATATACATCTATATATATGCAATGAATCAGAATTATAAAGTTAATTATATCATTTACCTTTACTCTTATAGTAATATATATTATTATATAACACTTATATATAATTAAAATCTATATATCCAAATAATCAATCAAATTAATAAAGCTTAGTTAATCTGTATACTATGAAGTAAGATGATTTCCTAACATCACTATTTAACCCCAACTATAACCCTTAAACTATCCCTTAATATATTTTAATTTTAATTTAATTTTAACCCTATCCCTTATGCTAAAAATTATTTCATTTTAACCCTATAGGCTAATCTAATTATAATACCAGTTTTAAGCTAATGAAATTTAATTTATTTTCTGTAACATTGCAATGTTGCCTGCTGCCTCTAGTGCCCCTCAAGCAACATATTCAGAGCAATGGAAGTGAATTTACTTTCACTTCCGAAGCACAGGCCACAAGAGGGCATAGCCATATTGACGGAGCATGCTGCGTTAAAGCATTTTTTTGCGACCGTTGATTGCAAAAACTGTTTGTTTCACCGCAGGACATGCCAGGCACGTCCATTGTTGGGAACGGAGTTCCAGGCAGGAAGTGCCTAACACGTCCATTGTCTGGAAGGGGTCAAAGTATTTGGTAGAGTGGTGTATTTAACCCCACTTCATTTCCTTCATTGACTTTGTTCAACTGATGATGTGACTTGACCTCTCAATCAATCACCTGACAACCTCTTCCTCTATACACCATTATTAGCAATATCTTAGCCACCTGGCTCACATTACTTAGCTGCAAAGTCCAAAGAAGCTGCACCCACCTAAATCCCCAAATGAGTAACTTCTGGTCTTACTCCACAGTCAAAGTTCCCCAATATCTTCATTGTCACAATTTACTTTTATTTTCATCGTTCCTCCTGCATCTTCACTCACCTTATGTTTCTCATGTTCCCCATTCCATCTAAATTGTATGCTTGGGAGCAGAGCCCTCTACCTCATGTTCTAGTCTGACTATATTTGTTTCATTTTGTTTTGAACTCCCTTTTTCTTTAAATGCACTGCGTAATTTGCTGGTGCTATATAAATCAATGGCAATGTAATTTAATATAATGTAACAATCCTTCATTATATCCTGGTAGTGTTTCTGTTTAGCTACGGGGCTACAGAGACTGGTACATTAATTAAGCTCTGTTCTAAAAAGGTGTTCTACGTTAATCTTTTATTCCATGATTTCTTAACTGCAACTTTAACATCGCTGTTCCTCAAACTGTAAATCAAAGGGTTTAACATGGGAGTCACAACACCGTAAATTAGGCTGACATGCTTTTGGCTCTCTGGGAAGATCTTTCCTAACCCCAGGTACATGGTCATACTTGTCCCATAAAACATTAACACTACGGTCAGATGAGAAGCACATGTAGAAAAAGCCTTAGTCCTTCCATCCACAGACTTGATCTTTAATATTGATATTATAATACACACGTACGTTGCTAGAATGAAGACAAACGGTGTTACGAGTGTCACTAAACTTCCAAGAAAGATCATTACTTCATAGAACCTTGTGTCTCCGCTAATCAGTTTTAGCATTGCTACGCTCTCACACACAAAATGATCAACCTTGTTTTTTCTGCAGAATACAGGTGGCTTTAAAATTGGAGGAATGAAAGTTAACAGAAAACTTCCCAGCCAGATGAAAACTGTAATATTTTTGCACAACCTCCAGGTCATAATGGCCATATAACGCAATGGGAAACATATCGCTACGTATCGGTCATAGGCCATTACAGCCAGAAGCACGCATTCAATTTCTCCTAGAAATAGGCTGAGGTTCATCTGTATTATGCACCCAATATATGAAATTCTTCCTCCTGCTACCAAAAACATGTCCAGTAACAGTTTGGGGACAGTGATCGATGAGTAGACTAAATCCATAAAGGATAAATTGCAGAGAAAATAGTACATAGGAGAGTGCATGTGTGGACTGACTATAACTATACAGATTAAAATACTATTCCCAGTGATAGTCACTATGTACATTAGTAAAAACAAGATGAAAAGCAGTACTTGGGTCCTTCTTTCTTGGGAAAGTCCAGTTAGAATGAATTCTGTCACACATGTCTGGTTACAATCCACCAGGAGAACCATTTGCACAAATGTGTCACTGAAAACAAATAGGAACATGTCAGGAACACAGTAGGTTTTCTTACTTTAGTAATTTAGATATGTTAAAATGTCACATTTTAATGTTATTTCATTAGAAATTCTCAATGAAAGTTCTGGTGACACATTCAGAAACCTCCTCTGGATCTGAAAACCGTGGTTGGAAAGGTTGAACTTGTTGCACAATTTCTGTAACTACCTCTGTAAAGGTTTTATGAGATGTGGTTCAGGGCTAGTTTAAAATACCTTCCACCCCTTCAATTTTGGTTACTTGCTATCATTTTTGTACACCAAATAAACTCTGCATTACGAGTTTGGATTGCAAGCTTTTTCTTTTGTTCACTCTCACGCTCAGAGCACCCTCTCTAAGCATCCAGTGATTCTCATCACAGTACGGAGTTGGATCCTGGACAATCCCTGTCTGGGGTGTACGTTCTAATTTAAAGTCTCCTCCAACCATGTAGCCATCTTCTCTCCAAACATAGCAGACTGTGTTTGATTAACGTGAAATCCAACACACCTCTAAAGAATTAAACAAAGTGTAAAATTAGTCCAGTGATTAAACTATTTCTTTTTCCCCAATACAAGTTTCTTCTAGGGATATATGGGTCATAATGTGTGCCTGGATTTGCACCACACGTTGTACTCTGCCATTTTATAAGGTAAGGAACGCCACTCAGTAAAACCAACCAATCCAGAGGTTATACTAATTATTCACTCAGCTCAGGAAGTTTGCGTTCATCTGGCCATTGACTATCAGAGAGGTTACGTAGGAGTACTGTTACAGATTATCCTGTTCTAATGTGGTTCACTGTTGAAAGCAGTACTCTGATGGCTCCTATAAATCTCCTTGTATCCAGTGTTATATAGCGGGGCTCAGAGATAAGAACAATGCAATGATGTGGAAAAAATGACGAAACTTTAAATTATGAGCATTATTTTTTACGCATGTAAACATACATACAAATAAAACATTTCACCTACTGTTCTACTAATAAAACCACAACAAACAAATATAACAAGCAAAAAGACAAGAAGTTAGCATGATTCTTTTTCTTGCTCAGCCCATGTCACTAGTAATTCCATTTTTATATTTGTTTCATGAGATTCTAAAACTCCTGAGATTACACAGAACAGCCACCGGGCCCCCAAGGTAACACTGCCAGATGATCCCTCTGTGCTTAACTAAGAGGGAGTTTTATACATTAAACAATATGACAAAAAAGAAACAAACCGTAGAGTCTAGTCTGAGTTTCTAAATTGCTCTGGATGGCACTTTCTGCAGATTAATCTAACACTTTTAATACAAAGTTAATCTAAAACATGTGACAATAAATGATCATTTGGAATATGTTGTAACTTGTAACTTAGATCCAAGAATGGCAGACACTATAAACTCTAGACATGTGCAAAACTAAAATTTTCGTTTCGTTTTCGTCCATTCGGACGAAAATGTTATTTATTTCGTCTAAAACGAATTTCGTTCATTAGTGCATTCGTTTCAGACGAAATTCGTTCATTATTTTCGTTTCGTTAATTTTTTTCGTTCGTTTTATAGAATACAATGTAATACTATTGGCTTTCTATAAACCGAACGAGAGCCCCATTCATAAGAAATTCTTATGAATGGGGCTCTCGTTCGGTTCATAGAAAGGCAATAGTATTACTTGTATTCTATAAGCCGAAAGTCTATAAACCGAACGACTTTCGGTTTATAGACTTTCGGCTTATGGAATACATGTAATCCTATTGCTATTCTATAAACCGAACGACTTTCGGTTTATAGAATAGCCATAGGTTTACATGTATTACATAAGCCGAAAGTCTATAAACCGAAAGTCGTTCGGTTTATAGGCTGTCGGCATTTAACTATACAGAGACAGAGTCTCCATTCATAAAATTATGAATGGAGACTTTGTCTCCGTGTAGTAAAATGCCGACAGCCTATAAACCGAACGTTCGGTTTATAGGCTGTGGGCATTTTACTACACGGAGACAAAGTCTCCATTCATAATTTTATGAATGGAGACTCTGTCTCCGTGTAGTAAAATGCCGACAGCCTATAAACCGAACGTTCGGTTTATAGGCTGTCGGCTTATGGAATACATGTATTCCTATTGCTATTCTATAAACCGAAAGTCGTTCGGTTTATAGAATAGCAATAGGAATACATGTATTCCATAAGCCGACAGCCTATAAACCGAACGTTCGGTTTATAGGCTGTCGGCATTTTACTACACGGAGACAGAGTCTCCATTCATAAAATTATGAATGGAGACTTTGTCTCCGTGTAGTAAAATGCCGACAGCCTATAAACCGAACGTTCGGTTTATAGGCTGTCGGCTTATGGAATACATGTATTCCTATTGCTATTCTATAAACCGAACGACTTTCGGTTTATAGAATAGCCATAGGATTACATGTATTATATAAGCCGAAAGTCTATAAACCGAAAGTCGTTCGGTTTATAGGCTGTCGGCATTTAACTATACAGAGACAGAGTCTCCATTCATAAAATTATGAATGGAGACTTTGTCTCCGTGTAGTAAAATGCCGAAAGCCTATAAACCGAACGATCCGTTTATAGACTTTCGGCTTATATAATACATGTAATCCTATGGCTATTCTATAAACCGAACGTTCGGTTTATAGAATAGCAATAGGAATACATGTATTCCATAAGCCGACAGCCTATAAACCGAACGTTCGGTTTATAGGCTGTGGGCATTTTACTACACGGAGACAAAGTCTCCATTCATAATTTTATGAATGGAGACTCTGTCTCCGTATAGTTAAATGCCGGCTTTTAACTATACGGAGACAAAGTCTCCATTTATAATTTTATGAATGGAGACTCTGTCTCCGTATAGTTAAATGCCGGTGTTCTGACAAATTTCTGGAGCAAATTCTCCTGCGCAATCGCAGGAGAATTTGCTCACTGCGCATGCGCATAAAGTTACAGCTGATAACTCAGCTGTAACTTTGTGACCACCGCGCATGCGCCAGCTGCGCAACCCACCTCCCGCCCCCTCACACCCCCTGCACACCCCTTCTTACCAGATCATCGACCACAGCGATACACAGCGCATGCGCACGCCTATCCAGCCGTTTGGGAATGTGCGCGTCCGTTGTTGTGTTCTTAAGGTGGTAAGTAACATGGGGCGTCGGGACATAAGGGGGCAAGCATCCTGGTGAGGGCTGCCTCATCTTGATGGGATTTGTGATCCTCCTGCTGCATCAATAATACAGCAGGAGGATCACAAATCCCATCAAGATGAGGCAGCCCTCACCAGGATGCTTGCCCCCTTATGTCCCGACGCCCCGTGTTACTTACCACCTTAAGAACACAACAACGGACGCGCGCATTCCCAAACGGCTGGATAGGCGTGCGCATGCGCTGTGTATCGCTGTGGTCGATGATCTGGTAAGAAGGGGTGTGCGGCGGGTGTGAGGGGGCGGGAGGTGGGTTGCGCAGCTGTCTCATGCACGGTGGTCACAAAGTTACAGCTGAGTTATCAGCTGTAACTTTATGCGCATGCGCAGTGAGCAAATTCTCCTGCGATTGCGCAGGAGAATTTGCTCCAGAAATTTGTCAGAACACCGGCTTTTAACTATACGGAGACAAAGTCTCCATTTATAATTTTATGAATGGAGACTCTGTCTCCGTATAGTTAAATGCCCACAGCCTATAAACCGAACGTTCGGTTTATAGGCTGTCGGCTTTTAACTATACGTTTGTCTCCATTCATAAATTTATGAATGGAGACTCTGTCTCCGTATAGTTAAATGCTATTGTATTCTATAAACCGACTCTATTTCGGCTTATAGAATGCAATAGTACTACGAATGGACGAATGAACGAATGATTTTCCTTTATTAACTATTCGTTCATTCGATTTAGTTAGCTTAGCATTTTCGTTCTTCGTTTTTTCGGGCGAATGGACGAAAATGCAATTTTCGGACGAAAATGCATTCGTCCGAAAACGAATGCACATGTCTAGTATATATTCACATGTAAATTGCTTTTTTAATAAAAAATTATGATATAAATAAAATCTTGTTTTTATTTCCTTTTATGTGACAAAGCTGCCTCTCTCTTTCCCTTGCCCCCAGATTTGTCGCTCTCCCCCCCTTAGTGTTGTCTCTCTCTCACCCTCCCTTTGGCTCCCCCCTCGCTCCCCTTGTGTCTGTCTCTTCCCCCCTTCCCTCCCCTTGTTTCTCTCTGCCCCCCCCTTGTTATTCTGTCCCCCCCTCACCTGTTTCTTGCTCCCTGGTGGCTAGTGGGGGCAGCCGGGGGATGTATGCACTATACATAATAGACGGAAGTGTCGGGCAGCATGGAGGTTGTCTGCACGATTCGTGCAGACATCCCCCAGCTGCCCGATTCTCCCTGGTGGCTAGCGAGGCAGCGGTGGATGTCTGCGCGATGAGCGAGACCTCCCCTGCTGCCGCCCGGAACGACAGCCAGGACTTTTATGAGGAAGCCGGAAGTACCCAGCTTCATCATAGAAGTCCCGGCGGTCATGCCGGGCGGCAGCAGGAGAGGTCTCGCTCATCGCGCAGACATCCTCCGCTCCCTCGCTAGCCACCAGGGAGAATCGGGCAGCTGGGGGATGTCTGCACGAATCGTGCAGACAACCTCCATGCTGCCCGACACTTCCGTCTATTATGTATAGTGCATACATCCCCCGGCTGCCCCCACTAGCCACCAGGGAGCAAGAAACAGGTGAGGGGGGGACAGAATAACAAGGGGGGGGGGGGCAGAGAGAAACAAGGGGAGGGAAGGGGGGAAGAGACAGACACAAGGGGAGCGAGGGGGGAGCCAAAGGGAGGGTGAGAGAGAGACAACACTAAGGGGGGGAGAGCGACAAATCTGGGGGCAAGGGAAAGAGAGAGGCAGCATTGTCACATAAAAGGAAATAAAAACAAGATTTTTTTATATCATAATTTTTTATTTAAAAAGCAATTTACATGTGAATATATACTAGACATGTGCATTCGTTTTCGGACGAATGCATTTTCGTCCGAAAATTGCATTTTCGTCCATTCGCCCGAAAAACGAAGAACGAAAATGCTAAGCTAACTAAAGCCGGATGAACGAATGGTTAATAAAGGAAAATCATTCGTTCATTCGTCCATTCGTAGTACTATTGCATTCTATAAGCCGAAATAGAGTCGGTTTATAGAATACAATAGCATTTAACTATACGGAGACAGAGTCTCCATTCATAAAATTATGAATGGAGACTTTGTCTCCGTATAGTTAAATGCCCACAGCCTATAAACCGAACGTTCGGTTTATAGGCTGTAGGCATTTAACTATACGGAGACAGAGTCTCCATTCATAAAATTATAAATGGAGACTTTGTCTCCGTATAGTTAAAAGCCGGCATTTAACTATACAGAGACAGAGTCTCCATTCATAAAATTATGAATGGAGACTTTGTCTCCGTATAGTTAAATGCCCACAGCCTATAAACCGAACGTTCGGTTTATAGGCTGTGGGCATTTAACTATACGGAGACAGAGTCTCCATTCATAAAATTATAAATGGAGACTTTGTCTCCGTATAGTTAAAAGCCGGCATTTAACTATACAGAGACAGAGTCTCCATTCATAAAATTATGAATGGAGACTTTGTCTCCGTGTAGTAAAATGCCCACAGCCTATAAACCGAACGTTCGGTTTATAGGCTGTCGGCTTATGGAATACATGTATTCCTATTGCTATTCTATAAACCGAACTTTCGGTTTATAGAATAGCCATAGGATTACATGTATTACATAAGCCGAAAGTCTATCAACCGATCGTTCGGTTTATAGACTTTCGGCATTTTACTACACGGAGACAAAGTCTCCATTCATAATTTTATGAATGGAGACTCTGTCTCTGTATAGTTAAATGCCGACAGCCTATAAACCGAACGACTTTCGGTTTATAGACTTTCGGCTTATGTACTACATGTAATCCTATGGCTATTCTATAAACCGAAAGTCGTTCGGTTTATAGTTTAGCAATAGCATTACATGTATTCTATAAACCGAACGTCGTTCGTTTTAAAGACTTTCGGCTTATAGAATACTATTGGCTTTCTATAAACCGAACTAGAGTCGAGTCCCCATTCATAAGAAATTCTTATGAATGAGGAGGGACTCTAGTTAGGTTTATAGAATGCCAATAGTATTCTATAAGCCGAAAGTCTTTAAAACGAACGACGTTCGGTTTATAGAATGCATGTAATGCTATTGCTGTTCTATAAGCCGAATGTCTTTCGGCTTATAGAACAGCAATAGCATTACATGTATTCTATAAACCGAACGTCGTTTGTTTTAAAGACTTTCGGCTTATAGAATACATGCTGCTATTGGCTTTCTATAAACCGAAAGAGTCCCCATTCATACGAATAGGTCAATTGACCTATTCGTATGAATGGGAACTCAATTTCGGTTTATAGGAAGCTAATAGCATTACATGCATTCCATAAACCGAAAGTCATTCATGTCGGTTTATGGAATGTAGTACAATGCTATTGGTATTGTAAACCGACTCTATTTCGGTTTAGAATGCCAATAGCACGAATGGACGAATGGACGAATGAACGAATGATTTTCGTTTATTAACCATTCGTTCATTCGGATTTTGTTAGTTAAAATTTTCGTTATTCGTTTTTCGGACGAATGGACGAAAATGCTATTTTCGTCCGAAAATGCATTCGTCCGAAAACGAATGCACATGTCTAATAAACTCATCGTGTTCTATTCAATGACCTACGTTGTCACTTAATCACTTTTTTGTAACTCCAAATTTCATATGGGATTCAGTGACCTAAGATAAGATAACTTATATCATTAAACTTATACATTTAGCTAGCCCATACAATTGGATTTTTTTTTTTAACATTCACACCTTCCACTATATTGATGGCAAGGAAGGGAGGAGAGGACACACGTATATAAAAAATCCAATCTATATAAGAATATATACATTTATTCAGGACACAAGACCATCTCTCTTGCAAACAGGCTCACTTGTGGGGGTCTCCTGGTCACCATGTCTCCTATGCTGCAGATGATGTAAGATAATCACCCTTCAGGCTCTTGATGTTACAATAAGTCGACTTCCAGGTGAGAAGCAGTCATCGACTCTATAGACACCACAGATGGAGTAGTGGGAATAACCGATTGCTCAAATTGCAGGGAACCTCCAAAACTACACTATTACGATAACAAGCTTACAATTCATGCAATGTGAATATAAAATGAGCAGCCAGTGGCCCTACGCATTTTTCTTAGATGTCCAACTTAATTAGTCATGGGCAACACTTTGAGGAGTTTATTTCGCTTGC